>MU105635.1:7513-198098 GCA_012274485.2 Sinapis alba | reverse complement strand
TTCTCTCTCTTGCTGACAAAGCTAGGCTCTTGGAGCAAGGAGGTAAAATTCCGCCGCACAAGCCTTGGTTTCCGACGAGGTCGTTTGGGTTTATGGCTGCGAACAGACCGTTTGAGGGGACGGGTCCTGTGAGTTTGTTGAATGACACGTTTAGCATCTCCAGTGTTGGAGAGGCTCCCAAGCTTTGTGGTATGTTCCCTGTTAGAGAGTTGTTTGAGAGGTCGAGAACAGCTAACATGTGCATCCCGGCTAGTTCCTGAGGGATTTCTCCTACCAGTTGGTTGCTCTTGAGATTTAGGCTCACGAGTTTTTCAAAGGAAGCAATTCTTTCTGGGATTTGGCCTGAGAAACGGTTGAAGGAAAGATCGAGGACAGACAAAGATGGACGATCCTGAATCTGGTTAGGTATGTTTCCAGCGAAGCTGTTGTGTGAGGCGATGAAAGTTTGGAGATTAGGACTTGAGAAAATGGAATAAGGTAGGGATGAGAGATGATTAAAGGATATGTCAATGAACGAGAGTGATTTAGAGGATGTGATATCATCTGGAACTTGACCGGTGAGGTTGTTTTTGGCTAGCTCTAGATGCTGAAGCATTGGCAAGTCACCTGAACCAGCTGGTATTGTTCCGGAAATGAGATTTTTCTGGATTCGGACACGAACTAGAGTCGGACATGAGAAGATGTCCTCTGGAATCTGACCTGAGAATGAGTTGTTGAAGAGAATGAGCTTTGTGAGGTTTCTGGAATAGCACAAACCGGATGGGATGTCGCCTGTTAGCTTGTTTGATGAGACATCTAACCATTTCAACGGCGAACTCTTGCCGAGATCCACCGGTAAAGAACCCACCAGAGAGTTTTGCCACAGCTCGAGAACCTCGAGATTTGGTAATTCAGCAATCTTTGAGGGAATGGTTCCCGTGAGTTGATTCCTCATCAGATTCAGAAGCTGCAGATTCTTCAACTCAGCTACTTCCGTAGGTATTTCTCCTGTGATCTGGTTATCAGACAGATCAAGAAACAGAAGAGAAGTGATGTTGCCGACTTCCCGAGGAATCTTTCCTGTGAGACGGTTTTGGTAGAGATAAACCGTTGTAAGCTGTTTCAGCTGTCCAAAAGAAGATGGAATCGAGCCTGTGAGGTTCCCAACAGCCAAATCGAGGTACTGAAGGCGCGTCAGCTTCCCAAACTCTTCTGGAATCTCACCTGTGAAGCCATTGTATCCAAGAATGACGGTCTCCAAGGAAGAGAGCTCGCCAATCACCTTTGGTAGCTTTCCTCCTAAATTATTACCCGAAAGACCGAGAAACTTCAGACTCTTGAGATTCTTGAAAGAAGAAGGCACGGAGCCTTCAAAGTAACCTCCACGAAAGTCCAAAACCTCAAGTGTAGTCGCGTTGCCGAGATCTTCAGGGAGAAACCCAGAAAAATTGTTGCTTGAGGCATTGACGTGAGTAAGACCAGTGGCCGTTCCTAGACCATAAGGGAAGGTTCCAAAGAAGCTGTTCACACTCACGTCGAAGACCTTCAAGGAAGTGAGATTCGGAAGAGATTTAGGAAGAGAGCACTCGAATGCATTGTTGCTGAGATCAAGGACTTGCAGAGAAGGGAATCTCTGAATCTGATCTGAGATGTTTCCACTGAGATTCATGTTGGGAAGAAGAAGCTTAGCCACGGAGCCATTTGGATCGCAGTGAACTCCGGTCCAGTGACAATGAACCGATGCAGTAGCATTCTCAGGTCTCTTCCAATCTTGGAGATTGTTAGAAGGATCAAACAGGTCTAACTTGATAGCCAACAAGATCTCTTGTTCTTGAAATGTCTCAGAAGAAACAAGAGCGAAAGCAATGAAACAGAAGAGGAGGAAAAGTTGAGGTTTCGTCATTCTCTTCTCTTTCTTCACTTTTGGCTAAGCTTATGGCATTTGAAACCAAATGGTGCAACTGAGATTGAAAGGTCCCCCAAGGAAAGAGTTGATAACAGGAGGAGAGTGGAAACCAAAAGCTGGAAAACAATGATTAGTCAGAATCTTATTTTATTTTAATCCCCTCTCAATTATTTTATCATGATTGTGTTTCTTTTTCTATCGGTGGAATTAATATACCAATTCCATTGTCAAAAATCACATATAATAGTTAGGTTTTGTATATTTAAAATATAAGAAAATAGATGATAATTTTCTTTCATTTATGTGTTGCTGATCTGTATAGACATCAAACAATAAAGTGCTGATGTAGAGATTAAAATAATGATCGTGGGATCTTGGGTTTATAAACAGCTAATCATAAGACACTGAGTGACTTGTAAAGCTTTGTCCTCATTAGGGATTAGTGGGACAGTGAAACATGGCCAGAGAATGTGTCTCACTTAGTGCTCTACTTTAACTATTTTCATCCTCTTTCGAAAGATGATTAATAGATCAGTCAAAATAAAAACTGCTTTTAAAGAAGAGATATCACTACTAGGAAATTAACTCCACCTCACGTCTGAATTGACACTAACTATGTTTTTTACATGAAACATAAATTATTTGTAAGTCAACGTAAAGTACCTACTAATGATGATCTTAAATGTGTGAGTAAATGCATCATCAGAAATGGTCCGGTTGATTTTATGATCATTAAGGCAGGGTTTTGTACATGGTCCGGTTGATTTTATGATCATAGAGTACACAAGTGGTCGATCATGCTTACGGCCTTTAGATACTTCGAATATACATCCACGTTAGATAATACTCCTACTTTCTTTCTTTGTTTTTTTTTGCTTACCTCCTATTTTTTGTGTTTCTTCAATCCATTAAGTGTTGTGCCATGATGCTTGCTCATTTCATTTGCTGTTGATGGTTTAACTAAACATGTTTTGCTATGTATTGAATGTATTTACTATGCTTTTAATAGCTGCAACAAAATGATTTATCAAAATGTGGGATTTTCAAGGAGATTTTTGGATGGTGTGTGATTGTTTCAAAAATCGGTTTAAGCTTTCATTAGTCGGGAGAATGTTTTCTTAATTTCCGTATGCCGTCAAAAAAACACATGATAAAGATATGAGAGTCTTGAGAGAATCTTTCCACGTTGTTAGAATATAATTAAAGACACATAAAAAAGTTCATTGCCAAGTTGCAATGAGGAACGTCCCATAACACTTGCCTGCATGTTAACACAATTATGCACTTAATTATTGCAAACATGTACATGTACGTTTTATTAAACACAAACTCTATGACATATCTCTTATACTTGAATTTAATTTTTGGTTTCTTTTGCTAAAATATATTCATTTGATCTTAAGGCATTTAATATCATATATGCATATATGAGTTTTGCATATCCCTGATTAATTAAGGAGCTTGATCAACTATATATGCATTTAGAGCTAAATGGAGACAAGTAAACGATCATTGTGGACTGTGTAAAAGTATAAAACAATTGTTGTAATTGTGCAAGTTAGATGGACAATATCTCAAATTAATTATTGCAATTTTTGTCTTGTGAACCTCCTATATTATTCTAGGAAGAAAAATAAATGCACAAACCTAACTTTATAATATGCCATATAGGATTTCACATGCACCCATATGAACCTTTTTTATCATAATTACACTTTAAAAATAATACAGAAATGAATAACAACAATCCTAAACATGATATGATAGGTTACATGCATTATTAGTGTGTATTATCATGATGAGATCACAATGTTGATAAATTAGAGAGAGAGGTATGATCAAGCTGGAGTCCATGTGCTAAGAGCTTTCCAATTTTTTTCACTTTAGTTTACTTTTGAATGTAATTCAGTTTTATTTTTTGCCCAAATTTGGAACTTGGAACCACGAAACATCATTTTATGAAATTAAAGCTATGATGTGGGTTATACATTACTAAATGGTGAAGTAACTAATGTGAATTTGGCTCTAGTGTTAACTACAGTTGATTGAACTATGACATGAATGTAAATATTTGCTAAAATAATATGTGAAATCATATTGAAAATGTGACTTGAAACCATCATTTAAAAAAAAACATTTTTTATAAATGTATTAAATAACATTTGCATATTAAATAGATTATTCTATCAATAAAAAAGTAGATCATTCTACTGTAAAAACTCGATAAATTAATAAACACACTAAATTAATAAATATATTCAACACCGAGTTCAGTCAATTCAAAATATGACACAAATCAATAAAATAATAAGATGATAATTTTTTAGAAATTATATATAAAATATAGTCCTAAAACATTATATATTAATATTTTATGTATACAAGGTTTATATAAGTATAAACAATATTATATTAATTATTTTATATTCACAACGAAATTCATCTCTATTTTTCCTTAACACGACAATACATTTTGATAATATTTAGTAAAATTACATCTAAAACTACAATTAAACATTTTAAGACATATTTTATATAAACTAATAGTATAACAAAAACGATATAAAAGTCAATTTGTTAAAATTTAATTTATATATATATATATATATATATATATACGAAAAATCAACTATTTTCTTATTTTATAACAATATATTCTAGATACAAACAAATCTAGAAATGAAAACATTTTCTAAATTAATAACTCTATAAATTATTAAAATTTTATACTCCCTAGTTTGTAGAGTTTTTACTATATTTTGGTTTGAGAGAGTTGAACCAAACCGAGGATGACCAACATGTTTTGATATAATTTAAACCGTCCAAACAAACCGTCTGAATACACGTAATTACAGTTTAGTCCCTTTATTATCTTCCCGTTTCGAAATCTTCACGGGTAAAGTTCACTTAATTAAAATGATGAGGTATACTTGTAGATAAGCTTGAATCAGTAGACTAGATTTGGGCTTAATGGACTGTATTTAATACACGTTGTAAGAGGATTGGGCCGTTTAACATCACTTGTATCTTTCCCTATGGGCTATTGGGCTTTAATAAAAAATACTGTCGACAAAAAGGAGATAGCCGTTGTGGAAGAAGAAGAAGAAGACAGTAACGGCTATTTTTTCCTTTTGTGTTTATTATAGAGCTTTCCTCAAAGCCTTTAGTCACCAGCTTCATCAGTCATCACTTATCTCTCTTCTCCCAAACTTTCACGTTCTTCACGCCAGAGAATCTCAGATCTAAGAACAGAGGTACGTTGCTTATCATTTGATCTCTCTCGTTTCGATTCGTTGTTGATTCGTTGCTACTCAGGTGACAAAGATGAACGATCTAATGACGAAATCATTCACGAGCTACGTCGACCTAAAGAAAGCAGCGATGAAGGATCTGGAAGCAGGACCTGACTCCGATCTCGAGATGTCAAACAAAACCGACGAGAATCTCTCTTCTTTCCTCGAAGAAGCCGAGAATGTGAAAGCAGAGATGGCTCTGATCGAAGCCACGCTCTCTCGGATCTCACAGTACAACGACGAGAGCAAAAGCGTGCACAAGGCGGAGTCAGTGAAGTCTCTCCGCAACAAGATCTCCAACGAGATCGTCTCCGGTTTACGGAAGGCGAAGTCGATTAAATCGAAGCTGGAGGAGATGGATAGAGCGAACCGGGAGATTAAACGGTTATCCGGAACTCCGGTTTACAGGAGCAGAGTGGCTGTGACTAATGGTTTAAGGAAGAAGCTGAAGGAAGTGATGATGGAGTTTCAAGGGCTGAGGCAGAGGATGATGAGTGAGTATAAAGAGACTGTTGAGAGAAGGTACTTCACTGTCACTGGTGAGAGACCAGATGAAGAGATGATTGAGAGGATCATTACTGATAACAACAACACTGGAGGTGGAGGAGGTGAAGAGTTTCTCACGCGGGCAATTCAGGAGCATGGAAGAGGAAAGGTTATGGAAACTGTTGTTGAGATTCAGGACAGGTACGACGCGGCGAAGGAGATAGAGAAAAGTTTGTTGGAGCTTCACCAGGTGTTTCTTGATATGGCTGTGATGGTTGAAGCGCAAGGTGAACAGATGGATGAGATTGAGCATCATGTGATGAACGCGAGCCATTATGTTAAAGATGGTGCTAAGGAGCTGAATACCGCGAAGAAGCATCAGAGAAGCAGTAGGAAATGGATGTGCATTGGTGTCATTGTGTTGCTTTTGATCATTCTTGTTGTTGTCATTCCCATCATTACCAGTTTCACCTCTTCTTGAAACCTAAAATGATGTCTTAATCCTTGCTTTGTGTATCCAACTATTATGCAATGATGAATGATTGTGAAATGAATTATATTCAGCAAATGGTAAAAATTATAATGATTCTTTTGGGTTATGCAACCAAGTATTGCTGCAAATGGTTGTTTCTCTTCTTGTTCTTGAGTTTCCTGAAGGCAGAGGACTCGATCTGCCTCACTCTCTCTCGGCTCACACCCATCGTCTCACCAATCTCTTGCAACGTCTTCATCCTCCCATCTTCCATCCCAAATCTCCAACGTATCACTTGCTTCTCCCTTGTACTCAACGAGTCCAACACTTTGTCCAAGTCCTCCCTCATGAACTGTTTTATCAGAATATCCTCTGAAGTTTCCGCTTCAGGATCTGATATCACTTCCTGCATTCACATTTACTGTTTTAATGCAAAACAAGAAGAAACTATATTATGTATGGTGTGTTGTGTCAGGAGGACAAACCGAAGGTTTGAGGTTTAGATTGATTCCGATCTTCTGGTCTAATGACCTTGGAGGCTTAGGAGAGAGTAGAACCGCCATGAGCCTTTTCATCGACAGCCCTGTAGCCTCTGCAATTTCTTCATTCTTTGGTTGCTGACCTGTTTCACTGTACAGTTGCTTTCTTGCCTCTTTCACCCGGTATGTTGCTTCCACCATGTGGAACTGCCAAATCATCCCATACAAAACATTGTATGTGATCAGGCAAAAAGCCTAAGCATGTCGAATGACTTATGAGACTTACAGGCAATCTTATCATTCTGGACTGATCAGAGAGAGACTTCCGCACTGCTTGCTTGATCCACCAATGCGCATAAGTTGAGAATTTAAAACCCTTTGTAGCATCAAACTTCTCTGCTCCCCTCACAAGCCCTCTGCATCCTTCCTGTGATGCATTTTTTTGAGAATTTTCAAAGCAAGAGGATATGATGGTTCACCATTTACTACAAAAAGATAAAGGAGCTCGAACCTGGACAAGATCTTGGAGGTTCATTCCAGCTCCTTGATAATTCTTGGCAATGGAAATGACGAGACGAATGTTGCTTTTAATCATTCTGTCCTTGCATTGTGTGCCGTGAGTTATACGTTTCCTTAAAGTCTTTTGATCAACTCCAGCAGCAGAAGCCCACTGTCCAAAGGTTGGCTGATGGCCACAACGCTCAGTCAGCTCTGCTTGAAGCCTTTCCAGCTTCAGAAGGTCCTACATGAGACAAGCATGTCATGGTAGTCTAGGTTTTAGAGAAATTCAAATGTTAAATTGGATTCTACCATCTACCACTAGTTTCATCACTCAAACATTTTTTAAAGATCCTCCAAACATTGCTTTCTCTAGAATCTAGAAACCTAAGAAGACTATTAGGATCCATGTATAGAAAGGGAAGTGGCTAGTTTATAATTTGGAATATCAGAGAGACAAACCTGTATTCCTTCAGACAGCTGTTGTTCTTCTCTGGCGGTGAGAAGCTTGGAACTGCTTGTTGTCATTCTTAGATAACGCAAAGGATCATTATGGTCAATTTCTTGTGAAGCAACACGTTTCTTTCTAGAGCTCGAACTAGTAGTCTTCACAGACTGCATAGCTGATGCAGTTTTCTCTAACCCTTTTATCCTCCGCGCTTTCCTTTCAGTCTGGCGTGTAGATCTCACAGCTGAACTCACTGAGAGTTCCTCTTCAAGAGGCTCAGCTTGTTGTTGTTCTGATTCTATATCATCAGACGACTCTTTGTTACACTCAGGTGCAGCAGGTGTAGTGATTCTATCACTCACAACTCCAGTGTCTGAAACCGCTAGATGTCCCAATATGCCAGCACGTTCCTTCTCCGTAAACTGATCCCACTTGGATCGTTTCTCCCCGGCCGTTGATGAAGTTAATAACAGTTTCGCGTTGTGACTGTTTCCAAACAATGTGGCATCTTTCGCAACTTTGACGGCAGCTCTAGCAAGAGCCACTGCTTCAGCTGCTGCTGCCGCAACTACTGCTTCATCACTTGTGACAAGTGTTTCAGCTTCTAAATACTTTACCTCAGTGGAAGGACCAATGGTTGTTCCTGTATAAGTCCATTGCCTGTCTGATACTCGGGGGTTTGAATCAGTATCGAAAGAGGGTAGTCTAAGCTTGGCCACATCAAGAACAGAAGTTAATAACGGCGGTGAAGTGGATACTGCACATTGTGGTTGGAAGAAGACTGAACCACCCTTGTTGTGTTTTGCTGCAACAGATAATCTCTCACATTGATTTACAAATATACTAAAAACGCGGTCGTTTTGTAATATATGAACCACAGAAGTTGAGAGATTTGGCTATTGTTCAGACATAAGGGAGCTTAATACCATCAAGAACTAAAAAAAGACTAAACCTTTACAGCTTCCAAGTCAAAGTCTACCTTAAGATTATGGAAAGGTTCAAAATTTAACATGAGAATGTAAATGAGAGAGAATACTTACAGAGAGAGTAAGAGGTTCTGAATTGAATAGAGAAAGGATCAGGAGGGCACTTGAAGTGAGGAAGAAGACAAGAAGACATGCTCTTTTCCGGCTAAACACGAAAGCTATGTCTGACCATTGAAAGGCCGTTAAAGAGATTGCAGAGGAAGGTGTGAGAAAACTGGTGATTGGGGATGAAGACGATGAATGGATAATAAACTTTTGTCAAAGGGTTGACTCTGCTTCCACTTTGTTCATTAAACTTTCAGAGTTGCTTGGGCCTAAACTTATCCCGTTTGGTTATTAAACCTTCAGTGTGGGCCCAATCTCATAGGGATCATTATACAGTGTTTTTTTTTTCTGGTCAAATTTTAACATTATGGTATTGAATTTACCAATTTAATAGATTACAATAGATTCAATTCAAGATATACGGTATAAGATAGATTTTTTTCAGTTTAGTTATTTCAGTTTTAAAGCAACAACAAATTTTTATAAAAAAATTAACATTTGAGATTAGATGTCTTAAAAAAAAATTGTTTTTATAGTATACATTTTTCAGTCAAAAGTATGTGACTTGTTTTTTTATATAATATGTTTTAAAAAAATTAAAAATGATATGTGTATTTAATTAGTATTGATATTTTAATGTATAGAACCTACTGTTTTATTAGTGAAATGTTAGGTGTTGTGATAAATGTTGTTGTATTCGAGCGTTAGCAAATACATAAATAAGAAAGAAAGAGATTGATGCATGCACATGCACATGCATATGCACCTTGCTGTTGTAGTTGTCTTGTGCCCCCACTCTTATTGTGACAAACGTCGTAGTTCGGTGCCAAAATTGAAAAATCTCTAAATAAGAACGTACAAATCTGACAAGTGTCTCTTTCTCCACAAATATGTGATTAGCAATTCGAGAAAAATTCAAATCCAAATGGATGGACAATTCCAAGTAAGCAAACAAGCAATCAATCAACTCTTGCGTGCTATAATTTTGTAAGAAGTCACAAACGTGAAAATAAATATATATATATAATAGCCTGATTAGGTAAACAATATTGTAACAAGAAAAAGGTAAGAGGAAACCAAATGTTGTTTTGAAACTACAAAGGAAGGAGGCAAATTCAAATTATATAATATATATATAAATATACATACGAAAGCCCATCTCATCCACAATTTCTCTAACCTACTTTCTCTCTCTTTACGCGCATTCGTATTTTTAAAAATATTTTCTCCAAAAAGTATTGAGAATCGCAAAAATACAATTTTTCTTTTTTTAAAAAAAAGAAAAAATAATAGAGGGAGGGGGAGATCGTGAGACAGAGACGAAGAAGGAGATAATTTTAGGGTTTGGACATTGGCGTGTGATTTTCATTCTTCCATTCTTCACCTGAAGGTGATACAATCTCTCTCTCTTCGTTTTGTTTCTGGTTCTGATTCCTTTCAAAGTTCAATGCTTTTTAGAAACAATAATATTCTAATTAGCNTGTGTGTGTTTGTTTTTTTTTTTTATTTTTTTTTTTTTTTTTTTTTTTTTTTTTTTTTTTTTTTTTTTTTTTTTTTGCTCTGGTGAATGAAAATAGCGATTTTGAGCTTCATCTTACAATATTGTGAATATTCTGTGATTGTTTTATTCACTTAGATAATTTGTAAATTTTCTTGAACCTCCAATAAGCTCAGTATCTGAACATGATTATCTCAGACTTTGAGCTATATTTTTGTTCCTTTAGTTTATTAATTAATTGGTGAGAACATATCCATCATATGCTTATTGCTTAAAGATGTAGCCTTTGCATTACATCACTCACTGGTTTAGCTTTTTTTGTTTGTTGTGTATGTGTGTGTTCAAGATATCGATTGTTTCTTTAGTTGATTACTTAATGGTGAGCATATATCCATCATGCTTATTGCTTAAAGATGCAGCCTTTGAATTACATCACTCACTGATTTAGCTTCTTTTCTTTTTTTTTGGTCTCTGTGTTGTGTCAGTGACTTTTTAACGCTCATCTCCTCGTCATGGTGGCTACCTCTGCTACATCCTCATTCTTTCCTCTACCATCTTCCTCTCTCGACCCAAATGGAAAAACCAACAAAGTCACCTCCACTAATTTCTCTGGACTCAGTTCAACACCTAGTTCTGGCAGGATGAAGGTTAAACCAAACGCTCAGGCTCCATCCAAGATCAACGGGAAGAAAGTTTCTTTGCCAGGTTCAGCACATATCGTAAAGACTGATAACGCACCAAGAACGTTCATCAACCAGCTACCTGACTGGAGCATGCTTCTTGCTGCCATAACAACCGTTTTCTTGGCAGCTGAGAAACAGTGGATGATGCTTGACTGGAAACCTAGGCGTTCAGACATGATTATGGATCCGTTTGGTCTAGGGAGAATCGTCCAGGATGGGCTTGTGTTCCGTCAGAATTTCTCTATTAGGTCTTATGAAATAGGTGCTGATCGCTCTGCATCTATAGAAACAGTCATGAATCACTTACAGGTATTAACAATTGTTACTTGACGTTTAATAGAGTTGCATGATCTAACTCTTGTGCTCGTGATAGGAAACGGCTCTCAACCATGTGAAGTCTGCTGGACTGCTGGGAGATGGGTTTGGTTCTACTCCTGAGATGGTTAAGAAGAACTTGATATGGGTCGTTACTCGTATGCAGGTTGTCGTTGATAAATATCCTACTTGGTAAGCTCTCTCTTAGCACGTTACCTTAAACAATGCCTCATTTGCTTATTCAAATATCTGCTTCACCAGGGGAGATGTTGTTGAAGTAGATACATGGGTTAGTAAGTCTGGAAAGAACGGTATGCGTCGTGATTGGCTAGTTCGGGATTGCAATACTGGAGAAATCTTAACTCGAGCATCAAGGTTGGTTTTACTCCAACTATTATCTGATTATTAAGTTATAAGTACCATTCATGTGTTACAAAAACATTCTTTTTTGCAGTGTGTGGGTGATGATGAATAAACTGACAAGGAGATTATCTAAGCTTCCTGAAGAGGTTCGAGGGGAGATAGAGCCTTACTTTGTGAACTCTGACCCTATCCTTGCAGAGGACAGCAGAAAGTTAACAAAACTAGATGACAATACTGCTGACTATGTTCGCTCTGGTCTCACCGTAAGTATAAATATTTGCTCTCATCTTTCAGCAAGCGTGTAAAACTCTTGAGGTTCTTATTGGTTTGGTGATTAACTCTTTTTGCAGCCGAGATGGAGTGACTTGGATGTTAACCAACATGTTAACAATGTGAAGTACATTGGGTGGATACTCGAGAGTGCTCCAGTGGAGATGATGGAGAAGCATAAGCTGAAAAGCATGACTCTGGAGTATAGGAGGGAATGTGGAAGAGACAGTGTTCTTCAGTCTCTCACCGCGGTTTCGGGATGTGATATTGGTAACCTTGGGACAGCTGGGGAAGTGGAATGTCAGCATTTACTTCGACTCCAGGATGGTGCTGAAGTGGTGAAGGGACGAACAGTGTGGAGTTCCAAAACACCAACAACAACTTGGGACACTACATCATAAAACAGCAAACATGGGTGCTTTGGTTCCTTTGTAAACTATACCTGCCACCTGCTTGCAACCACCACCAAGTTTGGGCCACCTTTGTATATTTCTTCTTATTTTTGGTTTTATTTTTCTTTGATGGATATACATTATATTTATTTAATCTTTCTATTTATTTCTTTTTTGTCATGATTATGTTATAATTATGTATTGTATTCCCATGTGCCACGGCCAGACAATGAAATTACTTTCTTATCCTACTCTATATTCATTGTACTCTCTTGAGTTTTTTGTAATTGTTTCCAGCTGAACGTGCATCATGTTCTTGTGACTTGTGAGGAATGTCATGCTTGTATCTGTCAAATTATTGAACGGCTACTAAATAGACACGAACAACTAAACAACACAATCATTATTGCAAACAACAAAGAAGAAAGCTATAAAGCGATATTAGTCTGGAAAGTAATTAAATTTAAAATCTAAAGCCTTACAGGTAGACGTCACTCTGCTAGGCCTTTTACGACCCTTAACCAAACTATCACCATCATCACTCTCAATATCTTTAGGATGGTCAAAATTGGCGGGAACTATAGTATCAGGAGCAACTTCATCATCGCCACCTGATTGAGAGGATTGTCCTGGTCCAGGAGCCGTCTCATCATCTTCATCTGGTGATGATAGAGCTGGTAGGCCTTGACCATGTGTGATCATATAATAAAGGCAAGAGAATATTGTTTCTTCAAGTCCCCAAGGCCATTATGTTGTATTTTTAACACTGAATAAGCTTTTTTATTATTATAAAAATCCAAATGAGACTGTTTCAATTCATCTGCTCAACATTCTCCATGGGGAATGCTGAATTATTGAGACATGGAAAACAAACATGTTTCAAGAGTGAGAGCATAAAGAAAGGTTCGAAAGAGAGTCTGAAAATGGATTTAACTGCTGCCACCATCCCATGCTCATTGCAAGACAATCGTGGCCGAGAAAGTAGCACGCGTCTCTCTTCAGGACCTTCCTTGAGACTTGCGTTCCCACCATTCCATGAACTTAACTTGAGCCGCCATTGTGTCCAGCTTATACAGTTGCATCGTGTGGTTCGCGACTTCTTGCCCGAAAGTCCAACCAAAAAGACCTCCTCCTAGGAAGGACAGTGCAGTACCTGTCGTACAAGCATCAGTTACAGAGGTGTCAGACTTATCAAGAGAAATATGCATACAGTTCAAACACAAAAGCTTAGTATCAAAAGAAAAAAAAGCTCAGTATATGCCAACACCATGTCACAACACTTTGCAAGCGTTTTATTTACATGGGACATAAAAGTATTTACTTGACTCCTGAAGGTATTCATTTCATCAAAAGACTAAAAGGTTTTATTCACATAGACAAAACGTTCTTTACCATGTGGACTCTTGGAGTATTTCCAAGCAAAAGCAGCAGTGGATAGAGCTCCAAGTGCGGCTCCAGCAGCACCAAAAGTCGCAGCTTCCCTAGCTGTTTTCAGCTGGAACGGGAACAAAACAATGCAAGTCAAAGCTTTCTGAGGACCAAAACGTCTCTATATCTTGAGTAAGAAACACCAAAACACGTGCTGAAATTGAGCAAGACGTGAAAGATGGAACAAAGAGATTCCCAAAAACATTCCCTCAGTGTTGATCACATTCTGCTCTAAGTGACTTATACATTAACTCTTGCTTCTTCCTAAAGCCTCTTATCTCTCCCTACTCTTTCATCAATTTTCTTCTTTTAACTCCATTAAAAGATAATCAGTTCCTGCCTAATAGATTAACATTCAAAATCTTTGCTAAGAACAGTGTCAACCCACAAGGATTCACTGAAGCTCCTCTCTATTATAATTCTATAGCAGAGCTCTGTGCTTTAGAAACAAAGATCCCATAGATCAAAACTGCAACCGTTATTCATCACTGATTCACCATCAACACGAACACTATTACATCAGTCAGAATCAACAAATCAATCAATCAATCAACAAATCAATCAATCAATCAAATAATCAATGAAAATAGAGAGAGAGAGAGATACGGTGGGTCCATTGAAGGGATCGGAGGCAATGAACTCATCGACGTCGGAGG
Source organism: Sinapis alba (assembly GCA_012274485.2). Lineage (NCBI taxonomy): Eukaryota > Viridiplantae > Streptophyta > Magnoliopsida > Brassicales > Brassicaceae > Sinapis > Sinapis alba. The sequence goes on along the minus strand of MU105635.1, from coordinate 183,901 downwards.
AAGACCAAGAAGGAAGAGGAGTGTCACGTTTGGTGAACCTCGTGTAATTCTCCAGGAATGATAACCTCTCCGCCCAATATCCCTTCAATCCATCCACAAACGAGTTTGAATCTCCCATCTTTTGATTCTTCTTCGCACACTTTCTCTCTTTTCTTCTCGGATCGAAATCCCCAGAAAACGATTTTTTTTTCTTTTTCTGATTGATTCAATCGGAGGCGAGCGTCACTCCTCTACGCTGCTCAGATAATGTGTTCGGTAGTCTAACCAGTAAACTTTCGTCACGTGTTAAGTAAATTACATTTAGTAATTAAGAATTTTATTTACTTTTAAAAACTAAAAATTTCAAATAAAAAAGGATTTCATATTGAAATTGAATTCTTGTAATTTCAAATACTTTTTTTTTTTGTAAAAACATAGGCATTCAGGTAGTTGTTAGATTCAAAACTACAATAATTTTTTTTTTTAAACTGAGTATTTAATTCAGTGGTCTATTTATGTATTAAAAAAAAAATCTTGTTTGGATTGGTTCGAATATTTACAAATATCAGAATTTTTATTAAATATTCAAAATATAATATCAACATTAGGTTTTTTATCCGAATTTATATTTATATCCAAATTAATAAAAACATCCAAAAATAAATTCTACTTCAAATAACCAAATACATACCAACATAGGTAAAAGATTTAAGTTTAAATATTACTCCTTATGTTTCTTAATAAATATCATTTTTACATTTATACGAAAGATTAAAAAATTACATAACAGATTAATATATTCATATTTAATATATAATTAATAAAAATAAAAATAATTTAAATACAAATTTATTGATTATTCAAAAAATAAAAAATAAATTTAATGTACAAAGTTACATTAGAAGAATGATTTAAATAAAAACAAATTTTATTTGAAACAAAATAAAAAATAACATTTATTATAACAGGACTATATATTATTTAATTAGATTCAATATCTAATCCATTCTAACTCAAAATCCGTTTAAGTTTTTATATATTGAACTGAGTTCGTGAGGATTCGAATCGGATATTATGCCTACTCCTACTATCTAGTTGCTTGCATCATCATCCATTCTTCATCAAATCAAAGTCGGGAAGAGAGTATATATGATCTTGTATGTATAACATTTATAGAACAAACCATACTTTCAATATCGTTGTTCTCAATTATTTGTGTGTTTTTATACTAGTCACTTTATAGTTTATGTTAACAAACATAAAACATACATATGATTTGACATTTTATCCCTGTGTAATTAGGATTTTCTCATAAAGCATGCACTGGAACAGAACAAAAATATCTAATTAGATTAACTGATTTGGTATCCAAGACTAATCGTAAAGAAAAAAAAGGAAACAAAAACCCTAATAAAAATGGAGGTTGAAAAGAAAAACATAATAATGATGGAGTAAAAATGCAGTGAGAAAGAAGGAAGAAAAAGAAAACATTAAAGTGTGTGGACAAGACAAGACCCGTCAGAGGCACAAACAGCCAAAGACATCCAAAGACCCCAACTAACATGATTTGACGTTTCAGATTCTGTTTTCTTTTGGATCATTCATTTAAAAAAAAAAAAAACTATTTCTTGTCCATTTATATATCTTATTATACGCAAGTTTTTATTAAAATATATTTTAGTTTTCTTTCATAAATGTGTGTGCATGGACGAGACGATGGAAGGTGTACGTAAGTGTCTCTAACACTGTTGCACACACCGGACAACATGGCCCTACATCTCTAACCTTCGTTGAGAGAGAGAGATGGGTTTCATTAAACATAGCCACAAGCACAGTTTGGGTCCATTTTGGACTATATAGAAAATGAAAGTTATAATTAATTAATACGTATACTTGAAATTTGAATAGCAAGTTGATGTCGACGTGGAAACTATAGTGATTGCAATTTGGTCGATGCTATTAGTCAATTTTTCCAAAGTGGCGCATTCTTTTAGCAAAAGTTGACAACAATAAAACTTCACAAAACATTAATAAATTTCAAAATAAAAGAGTACAAGGGGAGTATTTGTTAATGGTTATAATGGAATTTCACTAGCGAACTACCCATTATTCATATACCAAATTGGATACATTAACATGAATTATTATGTTGACCAGATACTACATTTGATGAATACAGAAGCATTGATTTCTTATAAAAAAAAATCCTTCTTTAATCTGTTAAAACAACCAATTGAGCTGTTCATTGGGAGCCATTGCTTTTTGTAAAGAATGTTTCTTTGGAATGAGTGATTTTCAGAATTATCTCAGCACCATAAAAGTCACCATATCATATCCCAAGATGGAATTTATCTTTTCGTACCCACTCTATGTATATATACTACTGTACATGGGTTTGTATATATATATATATATATACACAAACAAACATGTAAAAGTCCAAACTCTTTTTTTCTTCTTCAAATTCTACATATTAATTAACACTGATAGACATTTCTAAGTCCAAAAACCTTTAAGCTCTCTACTTATTTTTCAAAATTCATGACCTCACAAAGAGCTACACCTTTTCAGAACTAGGAAAGATGAAATTTATATTACAATCTTCGTAAAGGAGATTCTTCATAAATACTAATTAGGTTCAAATGTGAAAACCACATTTGGGTTCACTTATTAGGAGAATATAAGCTAGAAATAAAGTTATAGATGGAACCCACGCAAGAAAAAAGAAAGGGACATACATACACGTATATATATATATATGTGTGTGTAAGGTTATTATGATCTTCTTCTTCCTTTGCTTCTCTTCCATCATCAGCATACACAAACATATATATATGAAATAGCCATTAACAATGTATATGTAAAGGCTTTAGTAGTATCCATTAGACTTTTGTCCTGCAACTGTCTGGTCTAATTGCTTCCCCTTCTTGTTGCCATCCAGCTTTAATCCAAAGTGAATGTGAGGAAAATGTGCCCACTACACCCACACACACACACACGCAAAACTATTTTTTTTAAAAAAATACTGTAATAGACATTCCACCAATTGCGCAATCCACTATACACACAATTATTATTTTTTAAATCATCCTATCTCACATAAGAGAAGTAGATCGAACCCTAGGATTTTCTATTTTTATAAAATTATGGCATCTGTAGTACTTATTAAAAATAGAAGATTTGTAGGCTTTTAAAATTAAAAAATATTTTTTTTAAAAGTGTAAATAATTACGTTTTACTAAGCTTTTCAAAAGGAATAAAGAATTGTTTTATATCTTCATTACGGTTAATTTTTAACTGTAAATTTTTTATTTGGAGCTACCTCTCCAAGGCTATCTGTTTCATGCATCTTTGAAAGAATGATAAAGAAGGAAGCTTACATTTTTAGCAGCTGTGCTAAACGCCTCCCTGTGGCTGATCTCTGGATTACCAGCCTTGATCCTTTGGATTTCCTCTCTAATTAAGGCTTCGGAGTTATTAAAAAACTCTAGTGAAAGGAGTTGAAATTAAATTTTCATTAGAAAAAGAAACTTACTTGATGAACCTGTTGTAGGCCGAAGGAACGCGTTGTCTTTTCTCCGGAGCTGTCATGAAAATAAAATTATGGACTCATTTCATATTTACACAAAAACTTCAAATATTTGTGTTTCAAATGTGAGAGTAAAGAGCAAACTAACGACGAATAGGAGGCATTCTAGGAGCCTCTCGATCGACATTTTCCGACAATGTAGTTGAAAAATGGTTGGAGCTTCTAGAAGATGATCCATATTCTTTCCTTGTCACCGAAGAGGTTATGTGTTGCTTATGCTGCTTCATGATTGCAAAGACTAAATAAGCAAGAGTTCGACATGGTAACAAGAAAAAAATGAAGCCCTATAATGTATTATATATATGATACCTGATGATCTTGATGAATGGGAGTAGGTGAGCTTTGATGAAGTGAAACTCCAATGTTGAGAGAGAGCAAATTGGTACAATGGCCACATCTCACCGTCACAAGTGAGAACAAACTTGCGTATGGTACACTTACCTGATCATGGATAAATAGTTTGTAAGACATCTTGAATCATATACATATACGGACAAGTTATTTGTCTTGTTTACCACTATTCTGTTATTCGATTGGTTTGGTTAGACCAATCTCTAATGTAATAGAACTTAACTATATTGTGCATGCAATAATTAACAGGAGATGTTGAGATAATACGTATGTTGACTATTCCATTCTGTAGAACTGTGCGTTTTTGTTACTTATATAACAGTGTCTTGATTTGACAAATACATATCAAACTAATATTTTCCTGAATAAAATAAATAATAGGTTCTTTTGTTGACTTACAAATAGAGTAGTCAGAGAAAATCCATACTAGATCAAGTGAAGGTGAATCTCTAGCGTTTATTTCATAAAATAGTTCATTACTCATTCATATTTAAAATATTTGCATGCTAATTTATTCAATTATAAACGGTGTACGTAGTACCCTTTAAATTTTAAACATAATTTCTTTGTGTTTATATTGAAGGAAAATCAGCTAATAAAATATGTTTTTCATACGTCAAAATATCCCCATTGTTTTTTTACATGTATAGAACGTATATAAATATTTATAATAGACTATCAAGTTCAACTTTTTCCTCTCATCCAAAACATATAAAATTGTTATGCATCTACTTTCATTTAATTAAAAAAAACTTGAAAACAGTGTGTAAAAGAGTAGTTCCATGAATCTTTTATTTATATATATATATATATATATATATATATACGAGAGGGGGTGTATATGTCTGACACACAATCCTCAAGGCAACATGATAAAAGATAGTAAAGAGATGAAGAATGGTTGATGAAACTTGTAAGGAGAAGACAGTCATGTTAGAAAACGACGTGACCTTAACCACAACCCATAAAGTCCATAACACAATATGTGATGGTACCATCTTATATTATAATCTTCTTTTATTTTTGTGTATATATCCAATCCGAAGTGGTCAAGATCGGCCATGATTTAACAATTTGCAGCTTTTTTATAGATCAAGAAATTGTTGCTTGAACTGGGTAGAACAATTCCTCTGTACTTTCCACTATAATACCAACCCTATTTTGTGCAAGGCGACCTTCATCATTTCAAATAATAATAATTTGACCATTTTGTTCGTAATCAGACTCATGCTTACATCTCCAGTATAACGTTTATATATAATCAACTTAGAAGAGTTTCTCGTGATTACTGTTTTTCTTTTAACCTTCTACAATTCACAAAATGCAAGACTTATATACAGGCTATGACATTTGGGATAATACTACTACACTAGTGTAGACTATAAAGTATAAACTACGTACCTGACTACATGTCCTAGACAGTTTATATATCGATATCATAGATTAATGATTTGGATAATACATGTATATATATATAGATGTGTACACATAAATGTATGGATATTATACAGTCACATAAAACCGTTTAAGTTGTTAAAAATAAAAATCAAACCAGTCTACAACGCTGAAAATAACGAAATTTAAGTAAAAATTAAATTATATAGATAAAATAATAAAATTAGCCTCAGTACTGTAGAAAATGGGAAATTTGGGGAGCCAAAAAAATGCTAAAGAAAAAAAAGAATTATCAGCTGGTGATGTGATGTAAACATTTTTACATGGACCACGCTTTGTAAATCAAAGATCTATGACTGATATGATATATATGCATACCTGCGTCACATACTACAGTTATGTATATTAAACGATAATATGAAAGTCAGACTAGAAAGCTTGAAAACTTAGGTAAATTTTTTTGAGCCTGTATCACATGGAAGCAGGCAGCAACGCCCAATTCCTTTTACAGGAAATATTAATGGCGATTGGAACTTAGGGAATTACTGGTAGTGTTTAAGAAAATGAAGGATTTAATTACTGAAACATCAAAGAAAATATGTCTTTGAAAACGACAAAAAAAACTTCAAAAATTGTGAAATTAGGGAGAGAAGATGCTATAGGTGTAGACTATAAACCTACACATAGAGCCCTAAATCTGAACAGGAGCTGTTTCCTTTGATTTAACTTTGTTTGAACATTAGAATCTATGGTTCAGTTACCGAACTTATTTTGCTTGTTTGGGTATAAATCTCATCACACGTTTGAGAGATTCGTCTCCACAAAAGAAAACGGTGAAAATAAAAATCTAGGGTTTCTTTTTTTTTCTCTCTCTCTCAAATTAAGAAACTTCCCCTATATATCTTCATCAAGAATCAGAGAAAAAGTAATTTGATTCATGACCCAAATGAAAAATTCATCATAAAATGTTTACCAATCTCCATTAATATTAGAAAGAAAAGAAACTGATAGAAAGATAATATCTCAACTGTTTGAGTTTTGTTAGAAAATGAGATCTAGCTTTGAGTTAAATATACCAATCACTCTTTCTTTTGAGAAAGATTTCCATTTCTAGTGAAATAAATAGAAAGAGAGAGAGAGTACCGCTAAAATCGTGGTGCAGAAGTTGCAGTGGACATAGCAAACACGGTCAGATGATAAATCTACAGACATTATGATCTCTGGCTTCTTTCTAATGATATATCTTCTTCTTGTTTGGGTTATATGGAACTTTTAGCTATGCCAATGAGTTCAAAGAAGGAACTATATATGATATTGGAAGAATATATTAAAAGAAAAGGCAAGCTAAGAAGAGAAGAAGATGGATAGATAGAGAGAGAGAAAGATGTGTGGAGGAAGGATACAAAAAATCTGAAAAGACTAATGGGGTTTGTTTGGGGAGGGAGAGGGACAAGTGGGGACTATACTACAATGTTCTTTATTTACTATACTTTTTATATATATTGGAACTGTGCCGCGTATTCGCAACACGGATCGAATAATACAATATTAATTAAAACCCTTGTTTTTATTATTATATATATGCATATAACACTTATGTGATAAATGGTTGTAGTTTACTAGTTTATGAAAGACATGCAAGGCAAAGAGATGTATATATTCTAGAAATAGTTGATAAGCTTTTTTTGATTGATTGATGTAAACATTCGCCAAATGAAAGTATCTGCAAGTATATGACATCATGAGAGTCATAGTTAATGAAAGATATGCAAGTCAACGAGTTACATATATTTGGATCGATTCAAACTTTTTTTGACGATTTATGTGTCATTCACCAAATGAAGGTGGCCTTAAAAGTATATGACATCACAAAAATGACTATATGATAATTACTAGCGATCCATTATACACAATTTCCTCCAATATTAATTAAATAAAAATTCACTTATCATTTATGGAAATATGTGTGTATATATAACATAACATTTATTTTACAAGATAATTCATCTTTTCTATATTTTATTTAGAAAAATGTTTGTCAAACAAGATATTATAATCTCATGTAACAAAATGTTGCTAAATTATTTTATATTATTCTATTTTTTTTTATAAATGGAAGATGTTAAAGTAAAATCAAGTTTTTATTCTAATAAATCTGAGAGACAGGGAAACAAATTATCGTGAGGATAATTGTATAGAACCATGAGTTCGATATGCATAATGCATTGGTTAAGATACATACACATAATGAAGCCCGAAAAGGCCCAGTACATCTATATTTGGGCCAAAAAGTGAACAGCTCAGTTAATAACATTTGTGCTGAAAATAATGAAGCCTGAAAAGGCCCAATTAATCTATATTTGGGCCAAAATTGAACAGCTCAGCTAATAACATCTGTGCTGAAAATGAGTTCACCAAGCCCAATAACGAGATACTAGGTAGTATGAGAAGAACCATATCATAATAAGAGCGAGAGAGAGGTTAATGCATGAAACATAGCATTTAAACGAACTGGGACCATTGTTGGGGTGATTTGGGCCCATTTCCTACGCAGAAGAAACGACTTTGAACATTTCCACACACCATGCGACGACTTGAAACACCAAAGGAGGAAGAACAATCCAGAACGAGGGTAATATCGTAATTATACCAAACGACTCAGAGTCAATGCTCACTCTTGTCTACCTCATCTTGATATAAAGAACTTACAATTTCCCCAGCCATGTCAATAAGCAAGTGTTAGAGAGAGAGAGAGAGAGATTCTTTCTGATAACATGGGATTGTCCCAAAACAAGCTCAAGTCTTTCTACCTCTTCTTCCTCTTCTGTATTCTCACTCTTACTCCTTTAGCTTTCTCTGAGATCTTCTTTGAAGAGCATTTCGAAGGTGAAGTGTTATCACAACACTCTTTCTATTTATAGATTTTTCTGCAACTAACTTAGTAAGATGTGTTTCAGGTGGATGGAAAAGCAGGTGGGTCTTATCTGATTGGAAGCGAAACGAAGGCAAAGCTGGCACCTTTAAGCACACCGCCGGTAAATGGCCCGGCGATCCCGACAATAAAGGTACTTCCTTTCTTCTACCCTTTTAGTTTTTTAACCAGTTGAAGTTGAAGAATCAGTGAGAGAGCTGCTTTCATGTCTTGCCCTGTGATCCTCAGTCATGCTGAAGATATGTGTCAAACGGTATGGGAGTTCTCTAGTGTATTGGCTTTTGATCTTTGAAGTTGAATTTGATTTCGTTTAGGTATCCAGACCTATAATGATGCCAAGCATTATGCTATTTCTGCAAAGATTCAAGAGTTTAGCAACAAAAACAGGACTCTTGTTCTCCAGTACTCTGTCAAAATCGAACAAGACATAGAATGTGGTGGCGCTTACATCAAGCTCCTCTCTGGCTACGTTAACCAGAAGCAGTTTGGTGGTGATACTCCTTACAGGTTAAACTTCATGTCTTCTTTTAGTGAACGTTTAGTTCCTTGAAGGTTATATAGCAGTCTTAGTCAAGTTGCCTTGTTTTGGGGGGGATTCTCATTAGTGATTCTTTTCGTAATGCAGTCTAATGTTTGGACCAGATATATGCGGAACGCAGACGAAAAAGCTTCATGTTATACTTTCATATCAGGGACAGAACTATCCAATTAAAAAGGATCTGCAGTGTGAAACAGACAAACTAAACCATTTCTACACGTTTATCTTGCGGCCTGATGCTTCTTACAGCGTTCTGGTTGATAACAAAGAGAGGGAGTTTGGCAGTATGTACACTGACTGGGACATCCTTCCTCCAAGGAAGATTAAGGTTAAAAATGCAAAGAAGGTAACTATTTGTGTGCTCGTTAAGGATTGCTACACCAAACATTAGCAAGATTGGTTGTTCTTTTTCTCTGTTTGATACTATTTTTTCTTCTGTTTGCAGCCAGTGGACTGGGATGATAGAGAATATATCGATGACCCTGATGATGTTAAACCCGAGGTAACTTGTTTAGTAAACACAGTAGCAATATATAGGAAACACTATTGAGAGGAAGCAATTCAGTTTTACATACTGTTAATTCTTAAGTTTGATTCGGGCAACTGGCTCTTCCTTTCTTTTTTGTAAACAGGGTTATGATTCAATTCCTCGTGAAATTAAAGATCAGAAAGCTGAAGAGGTATGCACTGTTAAACTGGTGGTCCCTTTTAGTGATTGTATTTTAGTAGTAGTCTTAAAGTTATGATCCTTAGTTTTTTGGGAACTCATTGGTTTGTGATAGTGTTGTTAAGCTTTAATGTCTTCTATCTCTCTCTCTTTCCTTGTTGTTAGCCTGAGGACTGGGACGAGGAAGAGAATGGTGCCTGGGAAGCCCCTAAGATCCCAAATCCAGCTTACAAAGGTCCTTGGAAAGCAAAGGTAACTGATTAAACAGTCATGAGTGGTTGGTTATGTATACTATTTGACATTTTATCAAAAACATTATATTTTCCTAACAGAAAATCAAGAATCCTAACTACAAGGGAAAATGGAAGAACCCATGGATAGATAATCCAGGCATGTTTAATATGTTATTTGCGTTTTGGGCTGGATTACTTCTTGTTGATGCTAAGCTTGAGCTTCTCTGTTTTTTACCTACAGAGTTTGAAGATGATCCAGATCTTTATGTTCTGAAGCCAATAAAATATATAGGCATTGAAGTATGGCAGGTAAGTTCTAGATCTTTCTTGACTTTTGTTCGATATTATTAAGTTTTATACTCACTCCATCACCAGAAAGTTATATAATAGGCACTGCAAAAAAAAAATAAGTGTAGAACAGAAAACAAAAAGAAACTGGAAAGATAAAGATAAAAATCCATCATTTTAGAACAGGGTCAAAAGCTCATGTAGTGCAGATTGATTGAGAGATTGATGGTTAATACTGCAGGTGAAGGCTGGTTCAATATTTGACAATATCTTGATAAGCGATGACCCTCAATATGCAAGAACCATGGTGGATGACTATTTTGATCAGCACAGGGAGGTAAGTTTCTCAAAGCCATCTTTTTGCTTCTGTGTGGTTTTGTATATAATTTGTCTTAAGATTGAAAATTTAATCTGCTGTACACATCAGTCTGAGAAGGAGTTATTTGCGGAAGCTGAGAAAGAAAGAAAAGCTAGAGAAGATGAGGTTCGTTTTTTTATTATTACAAAAACAAGTTCCTTTGTTTCTTTTACAAATCTTCGATGTATAGTATATTTAGCCACCAGCTTGGACATTTATAGGAATCTCGGAAAGCAAGAGAAGAAGGGGAACGTAGAAGGAAGGAGAGGGACCACCGGTATGGAGACAGGAAGAGGCGTTACAAACGGGTACGTCCACATTTGATCAATTCTCCAAAGTGTTTCTTCTTCTTCTTCTCATGCGTAACTCTGTTATCACTGGAAAGAAAGTGAGTTGAATATGTTGGGAATGGTGTTTTGTTATGTTTTTGCAGCCTAATCCACGTGATTACATGGATGATTACCATGTAAGTGGTTTTCTATCTAAACTACACTTTGTTTGGGTCATGAAAGAATCTTTATATGTGAAAATGGTTAAAACTTAATGATTCTGATCTTCTTGTAGGACGAGCTGTAAGGCGGTGGTGGGCGTTACTAGACAAACCAACGAAAGCGAGTACTGATGGAAATAAGAGATATGCAGAGAACATTATTTGGTTGTCTTGTGTGATTGTAATTTGTAACCTTTCTTGAGGTTGAAATGTAACTCTTAGTATTCATATTCATGTAACGTATTGTGGCATGAAATGATGAAAACTGTTTGCCTGTTTTTCGATGGCTTCCTCTAAGCTTGAACCTTCTTTCAAAACACACCCTTAATCTTTTTTGGCACTGTTACCTGTTTATGGATCATAACTAAAAAAGGCCTTGGATTACAAAAGGCCTAGAAAGGAAAGAAAAAGGCCTTAAGGTCCGATAAAAAGTTCACCGGCCCGGACTGTATATGGATCTATTTTTCATTTATGCTTAACTGATGATCAACGTGTGTCCCTAATGGTAAACATTATAATATGATGATCTATTTGGTGTTAGACGTAAAAGAAAGTCAAAAAGAAACTTAACAACGCGTGTATGTTGGGCACAAATGTTTTAAAAGTGTACCTTTTCCAACTTGAAACGTACGGGTAAGATCACATCATTGGAGACTTTTATCAACTAGAAATCTTTTTTATCATTTGACTCGATATGCATTAAAGTCGTTATCACTAAGACTTTTGTTTTATTTTGTTTGTTCTTTAGTAGTTCGTTTAATCTGCAACGTCCTTCACATTTTAAAGAAATAGGGTTTATACTAAATTAACATGGAATTAGCCTGAAGAGCTTTTTGATACGTAAGTAGAGTACACATGATAAGCGAAGTTGTCTATTTAAGTGTTAACCCTATAACTTCTAATATGTGACACATCATTGGAATCCAATGACTGCACTAGAATTTTTTATTTTAATTCTTGATTCTAGTTGAATCTTGGGTGTGATTTTACTATCCATAGACGAATCTTCATACACAATCAAAGGGTTAAAAAGTATGAAATTTAATAATGGAGACAAATATCTAGTGCTTATTAACTTACTCTCCACTTTAACTTGCCCGCCATTTTGTTCGAGAGGTTTGAAAAAATAATTGAAAAGGCAAACGAGCATGAGCCCGTGAGTTTAGGAGAACATGCCACTCCTTCAAACATTTTCTTAGGGTTTAATAATGACATATCGCATTAACACTTATCAATCAATTTCTCGTACACAATATCTATTTAATTAATTGAACTTTCCAAGACATAACGCATATACTATAATTTTCATATTTTCATATTTATATCAAATATTCATAATCTATTGCAAGAAGGATTCTACCTTTCTCTTTACGGATATTCGTATCTGCCATATTAGGGCCACATATAACACTTTTTGTAATTTACTTGACTTGCATACCCTTTTTTCTTTTTTACAACTTTAAAATAATTATAACCTAATCTACAATCAACGAAAGTTGATACTGGAATACCTTCCTCTTGTAATTACTTGACTTGCATACCATTTATTTATTTTACAACTTAAATATCTATTACAATCTACAATCAAAGTCTCTAATATTTTTATTGGTTGGGAGTATTCTGATTAATATCAACTACTTTGCTTAATCGTCTTCAAAGCTCACCTCAAGATCATTTTGACAGTCTCGCCGTTCCTACTAGTGAGGCTGATCATCTTCCAGAAACGTTCACAGATTATGGGGAAAATGCTATACAAGGAGGCAAATTAGTTTGAAATAAACATCGAGTGCGAAAACAATAACTAAAGAAACATGGATCTGTAACATTGTTAATTTGAAAATTGAATGATGAATAAACATATTTATGATAGTTTATGATAATTTCACTATATTTAGATTATATAGTAATTATATATTACATGTATTTAATATCGAGATATCAAGATATGAATTAAGAGGCACATTTTACTTTTACTGAAACTTAGCTGAAAAAGACAAATAGAAGAAGAAAAAACCATGGTCGAGTTAGGCTAGATCCAAAACGAACTCTTATTCAAAAGAACTTTATTTAATAATATTCACGATTAGTCCTCTAAATCATATAATAAATAGTTAGTTATTACTAGTTCTCTTATTACCACTATCTAAAACATCACTAGCATTGGTCTGACCACATAATACACAACTCGTATGTACATGTATTTCACCATCTTCATGTTTTTCATGGACTGAATCCTCATCTTCAATCCTAATGGCAACATGGTGACAATCCACTGAACTCTCTCCACGCGATTGGTCAACATTGTTTGCTAAATCAACATCACATAAGATTGTGACAACATGATCATCATCATTGTGAGATTTTATTGGCATGGCACGACCAGTGCTTAGAGAATCTGGCACGGTCTTCTCGGATGACACAGACGACTTCTTCTTGTTCTTAAATCTTGCAGCGGATGCGAGTTCATGAACGGCTTCTGATATCTTTTCAGTTAAGTTAACAATATCTATGAGCAGAGAGACTGTGGTCGTTAGTGCGATCATTTGTAGAGGCTCAACATTGTTCAAGATGCCTGACTTGAGTAAAGTAGAAAGATCTTTGCATGCAGATTGTGAGTTTAAGACATGAATATCAGAAGATGATGATTTTCTCATTTTCTTTAATGAAATTGACGCTTCTTTTATTGATTTTCCTGACTCCGAGCTCATTCTTCTTAATGGGTCTTCTAGTTTCTTTTTTATGTCCATTGGAATCTAATAGAAAAAGAATAGATGGCAAATAAATGGTTAAAACCTAAAAGGAATCCCCATATATTATGTATAATATTCATATAAAACCATTATTAGTATAATACCCTTTATAAAAAACATTTACGACATATACAAAACATAGAATAAGAATATATATATATATACATACATATTACTCTGTTAGTATTTATTATTTCAAATTTTAAGCTAAACGCGAAAACCTAACAAAATCATAGAAAAGATAATACCTGAACATCTGAGTTGATGTATGAATTCAAAGCATCAATACGGTAGGCACACTGCCTGAGTAATGCAGCCACGGAAAGGTATTGCTTCCATGGATGCCTAAATCTAAACTGGCCGTGACGCGGTTCCCATTTTGCAAAATTAGCCTAAACACAATTTAACAATATACCATCAATACATAATACAACCCAAGTTATTGCAAAAAAAAATTGGTATAATTACAGAAGTGAATTAAACAAGAAGGGAAATAGAGAGTACAATACCCACCAAAGCTTCTTCATTGCTTTTTGAGTTGAGAACACTCTTATATCTTTCAAGATTCCTTCTCCTCTTCTCCACCTTCTTGACGTCCCCATCATGTGTCTCTTCAAAATATTCCTCCCCAAATTCTGCCAATTTCCAATTTTTTATTTCTTAATCATATTCTCAAAAACATCACAATCTTTTATTTATCAAACACTTAGAAAGATCCTAAAAAGTGTAGGAACTTCATAAATCGTTGAGTGTGTTTAGAATAATTTTGTTGATATTTTTCGGAAAATAATATATTTTAAGGAAGTAGTTTAAGGTATTATTAGTTCTATACATAAGACCATGATTATTGCAGAGTTCTTAGAACGAGATTCTTAGCGTAATATAATAACTATCTTTTAACCTTTTCTTAGTTAAAATTAAGAGACGGTTCTTATATTATGTAAAAAATTTACCCTAAGAACCTTGCAATAATATCTCCTAATGAACCAAAATTAAGTTAGGGAAAAAACCTTGAAGGAAGTGGGAGAGTGTGTCAAAATTGGAGGCAAGAAGAGAGTGAAGGTCTTGTCCAGCCCAGACAGGACAGATAAAGATAGAGATAAGGACACAACTGACTCCTCCCATTATCACTGTCGATAGTCTCTTATGCGCCAAATCCAATATCTCGTCTTCTCTAAACCCCGACACTGATATCAGTGAGAATGTCAATATGAATATCAATATCCCATAATCGTATCTCGCCTTCACCCGTGGGAAGAACCTCACGAACGTCGATAACGCAGCTGCACACACACATATATAATAGACAAATACCTTTAGATAGCACAAATTTTTGTCACAAAAATAATATTTAAAAAATAAAAATGACCAAAATGTTTCATTAAATAGGTAAATATACATTTATATCCTTAGGGTTAACTATTCTAGACTTAGGGTTTAGAATTAAGGGATGGAGTTTTGAGATTAAAATTTTAAATTTAAAAAAATAAAAATATAATATTATTTTTATAAAAATAAAAAGATGCTATTTTAATTATTTTTATGTTATTTTTGTGACAAAAACTTAAAATATTACTATTTATGAGAATTGTCCTATATAATGCATTAGTCATGGAAGCAGTGCCCATTAAACATTTTTTAAAAAAAATATTAATAACGAACGTTCAAATAAAATTTATGCCTTTATTCTTAATATATTTTCATAATATACACATACATAAACAACTATAATTGTTAAATTAAAATTGTGATATCCTAGGCTACTGATTCTTTTGTCTATGCTCCGACTTGCCTCATAGTATCGAGTTCGAGTTTCAATGTTCTGGACATGATATCCGAGGTGATTATATGTGCCAAATTTCGAATTTTCTTGGTAATCTAAAAAGTTATGAGTGTTATCATGGTTACCTTGCACAAAGACAAAGATGGCGAGAAGAATAGGTTCTATCGTTGGACCGGACAAACTTGCTAGGTGATGAGCTCCAACTCCTAGTCCTCCAGCTACTAATGTTGCCACTGCTCTATTTATTCCTTTCCCAAGTGTGGCACCTATGCACACACCAAACCAGATTTAAAATTTAAGCCATTTTCATTCATCTCTATTTGGGTCATAATTATTGTAGAGTTCTTAGAACGAAGTTCTTAGCGTAATATAAGAACCGTCTCTTAACTTTAACTAAAAAAAAGTTAAAAGACGGTTCTTAAATATCTTACTTAAGAACCGTCTCTTAATTTTTTTTAGTTAAAATTAAGAGATAATTCTTATATTACCTTAAGAACCTCACCACCTTAAGAATCCCGCAATAATCATGTCAACTTATTTAAATATTATAAAGTGTCTGGTTCTCAACACATGTCGGACTGACCTACAGAAAATTCAAAGACGACAACAACGGTCATGACAGCCCACATTGCATTGACACCAAAGTTATCGTAGAGAGGTTGATAATAGTAGAAGGAAGAGACCAAAGCAAGAGCAAGTCCCACTTTGAAAGCATGAACTATTCTTCTTGGGTCTTCTTTTCCTACTCTCCTCCCTTCTCTCCATATCTCTCTCACTTTTTCCATTGCACCTTTCAATGATCACTCACTTCTCAAGTGATTTTGATTCTCTTAGTTACTTCCAGAAGGAGATGAAGAAGTAGAAGTTGGCATGTTGTTTGTCTCGATGGGTTGGAGCTATTTATAGAGAGCAATAGAGACTCTTAATTGTGTAGGACCGGACTCGAGAAATGTTAAACAAATTGAAAATGAAATATTATATTAATTAGAGACAATAGTATTCTTAATTAATTAGAAGCAGAGAGTACTTACGTAAACAAATTCTATTTTGTTGCTGATTTTATTCGATGTTTAAAAAGCAGAGCCATTAGTAGCTAGCAAGCTTTATGTTTCATTGTTAATTTGTATCGGAAATTTCCTATGAAGGTTCATGTACAATAGAAACTCTTTATGTAAATAATTAGTGCTTTCCACATTTGATATCTAACTATTTAAAAGTTGGTATGTGTTCATTAAAATAAGTATTAACAAAACTATATATTTGTTTCTTTATTTTTGTAATTCATAGCTCTTTCATTTTTATCTTCATTTAAGAGAAATAAAAAAAATTCTTAAAATTTGAAAGAAACGTTTTCTAAAAATCTTTTTTAATGATATAATGAACACGATTTCTTTAACTAAAAACTACGTAATGTGTAATAAGGTTTCCATCAAAATTAGTTAAAATAAATAGAACGTACTTACACTAAATTTTACTTCTGTGCTAGATCACATGAACAATAGTTGTAAAATGTACTTACTTATGCATTTGTCTTCTTATGAAAAATTCAAGAAGACAGTGGAGAACTGATTGTTTTTCAAATGTGTTATCAAATAAATATAATCTTGTTTTCAATTATGAACATTTGTGAAGAGGCTTAAAATAATTAAATAAATAAACATTCTAGTAGGTTTGGTTATTGAAATGACTAATCATGATTCATGACAAACTCCAAAATAGAAAGATAGTTAAATTGTCATGTTTCCCATCGTTTTCTATCTTTCAAAGCCAGGGATGTTCAGTCCATTTGCTCAATTACATATGATACTCGGAGTCTCGGAGAATTAACTCACACATGTATCACTTCACCAATTTTAGACATATCTTGGCTTATTTCACCACTTGTTTAATTGTTTAATTTGTATATAATGACCATATCCACCAGTAATTTTTGTTTCGTAGCTAAAAACAACGTATATAGACTATGAGATTAATGTATCAACATCGTTCCAAGTGATATTAAATTAAATTTACAAAAAAAAGTAACATTAAATTAAAAAGTTAATGAGAACATGGTTAGAACGCGTAAGTAGATGGCGGATGATTCCCCTTTTGCACCGAGTTACACTCAGCCTAGCCCATTACCCCAATCGAAAGCCACTTTTTTTTTATAATATTTCTATTGCATTTTTAATTTCGCTGTGACTTACTCCCTCCGTTTCATATTATTTGTCGTTGTAAGGAAAAATTTCCGTTTTAAAATAAGTGTCGTTTTAGAGTTTCAATGCAAAATTCATTAATAAGATTCATAGGTAATTGTGTTTTTATTTTTCTATTGGTTGAAATATGGTTAGGTATATAGGTAATTGTGTTTTTATTTTAAAAATATACAAAATCATAGATTTTCTTAATATGTGTGAATAAACCTAGAAAATAAGAAAATAAGAAAATAAGAAAATTAAGAAACCAAATTTTTTAATATGAAACGGATGGAGTAGGCTATTTCTATTTCAGTTAAAATAAGAAAATTAAGTTGCATTAAAAGTTAATTTTTTACAGCTGAAGTATTTTGTTTTGGAAAATGAGTCTTGATCACATTATATATATGAAATTGGCATTTGTATGTAATTTTAATATTATTGTTCTTAGTGGATATTAAGGCCTTAATCAAATTTGGGTTAGGCTATAAACCGAATTTCGAATAGGTCATGAAGTGATTAGATGATTTTTGTTTTACAAGAGTTTTTAATCCGTCTGGTCTTAGATGTCTTTATTCATGATCATCCCTACGAATATGATTTGTTTTTGTCACCCCCTTCCTCTTCAAAGCTAACCTCAAGATAAATCTAGTGACTGATCCATCAATATATTTGCCAGGTCCTTTAGCTTTGAAATCACTCAGATGTAAAATACTTTTAAAGAGCAAACGCATGGGAAATGAAAACCAAGACTTTATTATATAAAAAAAAAAGTATGACCAAATAGTTCAAAACAAAACAATGCATGAATACTACATCAAATCTGAAGTACACGAAGACCCAATGAACGTTCTAGCACCATCTCGACCCCCATGTACGCAACTCGTATGTATATGTATTTCACCGTCTTCAGTTTTTTCATTGACTGTATCATCATCATCAGCATTGTCTGACGATGTATCATCATCATCATCATCATCATCACTTGATAAGATCGTGACAACATGATCACCATCACGAGAGTTAATTGGCATGGCACAGTCAATGCTTGCAGAATCCGACTTCTTGACTGACACGGTGGGTTCGGTCGGCTTCATCTTGTTCTTGAATCTTGCAGTGGATGCAAGCTCTCGTACAGATTCTGAGATCTTTTCGGTTATATTAACAATATCGTTTAGTAGTGAGACCGTCGTCAGCAATGGAATCATTTGAAGAGGCTCGACGTCGTTCAATAATATGCCTGATTTGAGTAAAGTGGAAAGAGCTTTGCATGCAGACTGTGAGTTTATGATATGGATATCATTATAATAAGAAGATGATTTCATCATTTTCTTTAATGAAATTGACGCTTCTTTCATTGCTTTTCCTGACTCCAAGCTCATTCTTCTAAACGGTTCTTCTAACTTCTTCTTTATCTCGATTGGGATCTAATAGAAAATATAAACTAAAGACTTAGAAGGAACATTTATTTATAACATCCCCATAAACTATTTACTACATTTCTATATATAACATAGAGTAAGAACTTCAATATCACAAATAATACGTATAACTTTGCATTTGTGATTTATATTACAAATAATACGTATAACTTTGATATTTTTTTTGCCATTATTATATATGCAAATTACAAAGTTGTAGAAAAAATAATACCTGAAAATCTGAGTTGATATATGAATTCAAGGCATCAATCCGGTGGGCACATTGCCTGAGTAATGCAGCCACGACAAGATATTGTTTCCATGGATGCCTAAATCCAAATTTGCCGTGAGGCGGTTCCCATTTTGCGAAATTAGCCTAAATACAATGTAACAATACATCAATATCAATACAGAATCCACCAGTTCAAAAAGGGTATACAAGTGAGTGAAGAAGGGTAAGAGAGAACGAGTACACACCAAAGCATCTTCATCACTTTTTGAGTTGAGAACACTCTTATACCTCTCAAGATTCCTTCTCCTCTTCTCAACCACTTTGATGTCCCCATACTCTCTGGCTTCAAAATATTCATCCCCAAACTCTGCCAAATTCCCACTTGTATATAAGTATATATAAGAGAATTCCCAAAAAATACCATAATTCTCAACAGAGCAAACCTAAATTAATTCATTTAGTTTTAAATAAAAAATTTAAAATAAAATTAGTTACACAATTTAAAAATAAAAATTTAAAAATAACAATAGAAGAGAGTTCTAAAAATACCACAATTCTCAGCAAAACAAACCTTGAAGGAAGTGGGAGAGTGCGTCCAAGTTGGAGACAAGAAGTGAATGAAGGTCTTGTCCAGCCCAGACAGGACATACAAAGATAGAGATAAGTACACAACTGACTCCTCCCACCAACACTGTTGATAGTCTGCTCTCCGCCAAATCCAATATCTCTTCGTCTCTAAACCCGGACAATGATATCAATGAGAACGTCAATATAAATATCAATATCCCGTAATCAAATCTCTCCTTCACCCTTGGGAAGAACCTCACGAACGTTGATAACGCAGCTGCACATATATATATATATATATATATATATATATATCACCATTTACTTTTCTTCTAGATAAATAGAAAATGTATGCATGCAAATAAACGTGTTACTGTACTTAGGGTTACCCGTTACAAACACAAAGGTGGTTAGAAGAATAGGCTCTACTGTTCTACCCGACAAACTTGCTAGCTGATGAGCTCCAAGTGCTAGTCCTCCTGCTACTAATGTTGCAACTCCTCTATTTAGTCCTTTACCAAGTGTGGCCCCTAAAACATACACACACCAAACCAAATTTAATAAATACCCATTTTAAATATTTCTTTAAGATTAGGCCGGGGCAAATTATCCGGATCCGAAGTTCCGAACCGGATCCGATCCGAATTTTAAGGTACCGAACCGAACCTGATCCGATATAAATATCCGAACGGTACATAATTCTCTATATCTGAAGACCGGATCCGAACCCGAACCGAACCCGAAAATTACGGGTATCCGAAAATATCCGAAGTACAAATATATATATATATAAATATTAGTTATATTAATACTTATAATAATTATAATGTTGAAAATTATAATAAATATTTTAAATATGTTAGTTATTTTTGGATAATTTAGATATTTTAGGTACTTTAGTTACTTTTGGATATTATTGTACATGTTTGGATATAAAAAATCAGATTCGAACCCGATATTTCGGATTAGAAACATGTATTTTCGGTTATGATCGGATAAAATTAAGTCAATCCAAACCAGAACCGAATTTTTTTCGGTTCATTCGGATATACCCGATATTATCCGGATCCGGCAAGTACCGAACCGAATCCGATCTGAAATTTATAATTACCCGAACGGTACCAGTTTTCTTATATCCAAATTATCCGAAATCCGAAATATCCGATCCGAACCCGATCCGATATCCCGAATGCCCATGCCTACTTAAGATATTAGAAATATGAAAATGCTAGCTAGGAATTAGCTGATTCTAGTTACGTGACGAACCTACGGAGAATTCGAAGACAACAACGACGGTCATGACAGCCCACATTGCATTGATGCCGAAGTAATCGGTGAAAGGACCGAAAGGTTGGTAATAATAGAAGGAAGAGACCAGAACAAGAGCAACCCCTACTTTGAAAGCATGAACTATTCTTCTCGGATCTTCTTCTCCTACTCTCCTTCCTTCTCTCACAATCTCTCTCAGTTTCTCCATTACAACTTTTTGATGATCACTCACCTTCAAGCAGGAAGAGATAAAGAAATAGAGAGATGACTTGTTTCGTATTCATGGATCGATATTATTTATATATAGCGTAAGACTCTTGTCCAGTGTCCGGTACTCGTGAAAATGTTATCTTATTATTAAGAAAACGATGCAGTACGAACTTTGAAGGTTTAATGATATTAAACGTGAAATAATATTATTAATTAACCAAATGGAACCTGGTCTAGTTAGTTGGGTACTAGGTAAGGCCTACCTCAGTGAAACGTAAGTTTATTATGTTGAGCTGGATTAGTTAGATGAGCAGGTAACCATTAATTATATTTTACTTACTCTGTTTGTATATAGTAGTATAGTGTATGAGATATTTGATTAACCAATGAGAGAATGCTATTCGAGTTGAGCTCTCTCCCCTTTTTTGGTGTATTGAGCTTAACTTCAGCAGTGCACCACACCACATAAGCTAGGCGGCAGGTAGGTGCTGCCTAGACTAAAAAGCACAACACTACTCATCTAACTACCGCCTAGCAATTTTTGGTTCAAGATCATATATGCACAATCACAACACTTGATATGTACTCATCTAATCAAATTGGTTGGTCTCTAGAGAGGGTGAATTTTGTTTCCATCCATTACTACTTGTTGCGTACAGTGTCTTACTTAGGTCATGGATACACACACACACAAAAGACAAAAAAAAAAATTGCTACCTTAGATAACCCCAAGGGAGCCAGGAAACTTCTTGGTATCATGATAATATGATATTATCAACACAAACGTTACAATAAGTATGAGCTGCTTAATGAAAAAAGTTAAGATAACACAAGAGCCCCAACGTCTATATGATACATAATAAATAAAAAGGACAGCAAACCATCCATCCCCCAACTAACACACCCTAATACGGATGATGATATGTATGTCGACCATTATAACTCATATCCCACTCGCCAAGAAACTATACCACAAACCAAAACGAGAAGGTAAACAATTGGAGAGAGAGAAAAAAAACAGGATATTATAGAAAGCAGACTGAATAAAAGTTGAAAGACAGAACTAAAGCCCAAACGAATGAACTCTACAAATCACCTACTAAACCACCACCAAAACTGACTTTTCTACCCTTACGGCATCTCAATTTACAACAACCCCCTGATATCTCCAGACCCTCATCGTTTCTCTTTTATCGCTCATCTTTTCTGTACACAATCATGAGGAACACCAGGAGGCAGATGTTTACAAAGTGTCTGGCTGCGGTATTGTATGTGCACGAATGCCTCTTCCGTCTACCTTACATCCAAGCCAGAGAGCCTCCTTTGTCATTTGCAGTTTGTGGGCGTCCTCTGGTTGGTGTCGCTGGCCTATTTGCGTTCAGCTCCTGCAAAATTGCCAATATACCAAACTAAGTACCAATTTTTCATGCCAAACTATGTAAGATTTCACTAATGAACTGTAGCAATAAGCAACCTGCATCCACGTGTCATCTGGATGTGAACTTTCAGTTGATGAAAGTGCTGGAGGTAACGGATGAATGAGCTTAGGAACCACTACAAGATCTCTCCCCAACACCAAGATAGCCCCAGCATTGTTTGCAGTACCTGAGGTTAGTGTAAGGTAATATTAACCAAACAAAAATAAATCACATGAAGGTATGGCACTCGTGAGTTCATACACATACCACAATAGTTTGTAGCGGAAAAGAGAGTTATCAAATGCCCCTGAGCAAAACGCTCAAACCCATCCATTACGCATTCGTGTGCACGTACGATTAATTGAAGATCATTGTTGTTGCAGAACTCCATGACACGGTCAGGCTGCATTTTCCAAGTCATAGTCAATAACAGAACGGATAAAAAAGAATCAACACTTCTTCATATATTGCAAGTTACTGGGAGCAAACTAGATTATATTCCTCGTTTCAAGATAAATATACCCAGGTATTTGATCCGAGACTAAGGGTCTGACAATAGCAGCATCTCATTGCACAAGAAAAGAAAGAGAGGAGCAGATCTTAGGAAGGGAAAAAAAAGCAAAATACAAGAGAAATTTACTAACCCCAAATGTCACTAATCCCGGGCCTCTAGCATTGGGCCTTAAACCTTCCACACTGTCATTTTCAGTCGGATCCGACCTAAAGAATTCCAAATTAACAAACTTGTAAGACTTCGACCACGAAATTAACCAGAACAACATATAGAAGACGTAGACTGACCATAATAAATCCATGAGCACAATGGAGCCAGCTTCCATTGTAATTGGACGTTGAATACTCTCTATCTGCTCCACATGATTTATAGAACGACCAATACCCCCATGCATACATAAAATTTTCTTCTCAATCGATGCAGCAAGAGGTAGCCAATTAAATAAACGGTTTATTCGGTGCCACACCCAGATTCCATCACGTTCACCCTGCAAAGCAACCACAGCGTGGTGAGACAAATAAACATGGAATCTAAACAAGAGATTCAGAAGCATAACACATTACCATTCGCTCAATACACTCTATTCGAAAGCCAAAAAGTGCATTAATATCAGCAGCTTCATGGTTTCCCCGAATTAAGTGTACGTTATGCTGGTACTCAACCTGCAGCAATTACAGTATAATGTCAAACCCTCTACGGTCAAGCAACTAGAACATCTGCATCAAGTCAAAACTAACACAATACACTTAGAACTACCTTTAATGCAAGCAGAAGGGAGATTGTTTCTAGACTGTGTTGACCTCGATCAACATAGTCCCCTAAGAAGAGGTAATCGATGTATCTGACAATTATACAATAGAATGAGTAATGTTCCAGCAAAATAGCAAAAGTAAAATAAGTAGCGGCCATTGATGTCAGAATCTTTAGCGGTGCACTTACGATATGTCTCCAGCTGTAGATGGTGAACCATATTCATCAAAAAGGCGCATAAGATCCCCAAACTGTCCATGCAGATCACCAAATATTTTGATAGGAGCTTTAAGTTGTAATACAGTTGGTTCATTTGAGAAGATACGTTCTGCACTATCACAAAGGTCAGCTATTTCATTGCAATCTAGGAAAAACTGGCGTCGAACTGGAGGCTTCCACCCACGCGGCTTTAAAAGATGAGCTATAACCTATTATCACATAGTTAAGAAAGAGCTCATTAGAAGCCTGTTAAAAGTAGTTCATCAGAAACCCCCGAATTCTCAATTACAAAGTGAATCTTTTGACTTTAGGCAACCAATTCCCAATTTTAAGAATTAGAATGCAAAGGAATTTTAACCAGTGAGTTAGCAGTTAAGCAAACAAGTAGATAATATACCTTTATCATTGCAACCAAACGATCAATCAATGTCATAGCAAGAAATCATCGTGAAGTATAATATTTCACGATCGTACCCTTTTTATCATAATTTTACCAAGTGTATTACTGTGTTTCTTAAATCCACATTTAGGACCATAAGATTCTATTGCAGTACGTCGTGTGGAGAACCAAGTTTTTTTTACCTTCTTAGGAACACTACTGATTGACATTTGTCGATCTAATAGTTTCCTTGCTGCAGTTGCACTTTCTGGTGTCCCATAACTGACACGTCGTCCCTCATTTTCAAACTGATCAATCGAAAATTGTCTAGCCATTCCACCCAAGGCGCCACCAGTTTCTGCAGCAACCACCACCTAATAACAAAAGCCATAAACATTATAAACCAAAAATGCGTTACTGGCGACTCTAGGGCAAGAAATACTTATTAATGAAGAACATGGTGTTAGAAATATAATACAAGACTTTATATATTATTCAAGACAACAACTGTGGCACTCACGGCTCTATGATGAAGACGAATCCCTGCAGGAGTACCGATTGATCCCATGGAATCTGGCTTCATTAGCGAAAATGTAGGTGTCCCACTAGGTGAAGCCTCTCCACCACAATCCCTATCTGGGAGCTCAACTTCACCATTGACTTGTCGTGCCTTGGCAGCAGCCAATGTAGCACTGATCGCCTCAGCTTCTGCCGCTGATGCTTCAACAAGATACTCCACACCCTTGCTCGTTCTCCTACAAAGTTGTGTTGGATAGTCGTGTCACTAAATACACCACTTTGTTAACCATACAGCACAAGATAAAACAGTAGTTAAGGAAGTTGGCTAACCGAATTCCTGGAAGTATTGCATTTTCAGAGCTTATATCATTATGCAGATCACCATTTACAGGGGGTGCAACAGGGCTTTCCAGCACAACAGCACCGTCAGCGGCTGAATCAGATAACTCCCTATTCCTTTCGTCTGAAAAACCATACCTTCCAGGTAACCGACCTGGAGCCGAATTTGTTGCCGCAGCAGCAGCAGCATGAGAAGCAGCATATGTTGTTTCCGCAGCGGCAAGATCCTCAGCAACTAAAAGGCCATCGAGTAACACCCCTGAAGTATCACCAATATATAGTTAAGCCGTTGTGATGCCATCTTTGCAATTTGAACAGGTGCAAACTGATTACAAGATGGAGAGAACTGGCTCTTGGAGAAATCCAAAATTAATATTATCTCTTAGATTTGAACCCCAATAAAAAAAACGTACTTAAGCAAGTGCAACTCTACAGTGTCACAAACCAGCCATACGATATATACTATCCCCACTCAGTGACCAATCCAATCATAGAAATGAGTTCCTAGCATACAGAGGAAACTGTGAAATCTAACAATGGTGGTCTGTATCAGAAATATTTAGGTACATTGACATAAGTCTTGCCTATATTTTTTCTTACCTCCACGTAAACCGCCATAGATAAATATCAAATCACCGACTGCAGCAGCAGCATGTCTACAACGCCTAGTCAGCTCAACAGAAGCATCACCACCAGCTGCATCGGCACTGTACCTGCCAGTTCGCGGACTAGTAACAACGGACTTCGTATCACACCATACACCTGCGGCAGTATCCAATACTGTACAAAGACAATAGATGAAATAATCAGAGAACTGTAGATCCACTCAGTGCACATATTATTATAAAACCATTATGTATCTCGCCTAGAAATGAGACACATTTAACAATGGCTAAAATGCTTCAGTGCTAATTTTATGGCTAAAACCACCACGATTGGCAAAATGATGACACATTTCAACAATGGCCTACAGAAGACTAAAAAATGGTGCACCTATTATAGAGGAAACTAAGCACGACAATCCAACAGCAGAAACATCTGATCATATATTTAAGTTGCTTCTCGTTGTTTGCTAACCTGCAACACTGGATGCATCTTCAACCATGCGTCCACCACCAAGTGCCCCACCGGACACATGGAGTCTTGCATTTACAAAGACCTAAATAATCCATCAGGCAATTTAATTATTCTGGTGAGGCCAGATAAGAGAACCAAAGAGGAAGAAGTATTAATACTGCTGCATGCTGATATCTAGCAGATGGTGAGACACCAGGGGCTATGGCCCATTCCCAACGTCCATCTCTGTGCTTAGCAAGTCCATATGCACTGGCCAGAGGCTATCAAATCAAAAGAACAATATTTAGCCCTCAATCAAGAATTCAAGACCAAGACAGTTCACTGAGTTTCAAATTTCACTCTACAATGACAACTTCTAATAATAATGGTCATGAATAAACAACCAACTGATAATATCATTCCTTGCTGACAAACATCCTCGTCTGCTCTGCTACATAGAACGAGAGTGTTCATTCCACCATTAATAAATTTGTAAATATAACACTTTTCAATTTGGTCTGTGAAGAAACACAACCTCTACAACAATGGACTAACTCTCATCGTCCCATTCATATCTCACAACAAAGCAGAAGCCAAAATTCTAAAATCATGCCTCTATCAGTGAGCCCGTGTCTGTTTTCAGAGAGGAATTTGAGCATGATTGTAAAGAAACTCTGCCACTTACCACACTATTTGCATCCCTTCCACCACAGAGGAGAAGAAGACCATCGGAACGCGCACTTGCAGTTGCATACCTAGGGGTACAATGTACAAATAGCAAAAACAATATAACTCTAGTTGAAAGGACGCAATTATCAAGGAGCATAGTCAAACTTACATGCAGGGAGGTGGACCTTCTCCTTCTGGTTCCAGCTTACGCCATTCATAAGGTTTGGCGGCAGTATCCAAGGCCCATACATCAGCGAGAGGACGTTTTCCTAATGGTTTTTAAAAAGGAGTTCAGAAAAGAGAAGCTTTAAGGATAACATGATGCTCCAACATAAAATACT
Source organism: Sinapis alba (assembly GCA_012274485.2). Classification (NCBI taxonomy): domain Eukaryota; kingdom Viridiplantae; phylum Streptophyta; class Magnoliopsida; order Brassicales; family Brassicaceae; genus Sinapis; species Sinapis alba. The sequence continues at coordinate 156,468 of MU105635.1, read as the reverse complement.
GAGGATAAGCCAACATGGGAAACTGCATACCATCATTTCCACCAATCGCCATGAGATATCTTTGCCCCACAAGTGCCATGACATGTCCATAACGCGGTCCTGGTCCAGGACCCTGAACAACAACCCTGGATAGAGAACATAGCCTATATCAAGACACAAACTAGTAAAAGGAATTCGAAACCGAGGCCGGTTTATTATTCAAACCTGTGCCATCGTGGCCGTTGTTGAGTGAGATCAAGAACGTGAAGGTCTTCGGCCGATAAACCAGCAGGACCAATTCCACCCTGCACCAGAGAGAGAGAATTCATAAGCACTTCCAAACTGACTGGAAATTATCATTTTCAAATTCATAAGCGTAAATAATTCACATATAATAGCATTGTTTTCCCCTACCTGAATAACTACCATGGTCCCAACTGCAGTGGCGACATGTGCGGCTCTTGGAGTTGGTGGTTCTCCAAACGGTGTAAGCCTGTAACCTCATTTCATCAAATTAACTAGTATCCCCACTTATAAAAAGGGCAAGATCTCATGCAGTTACATATAACAGGAAAAGAAAACAAAGAAAACAAAAAATTTATGCTCACCTAGTCCACTTATTAGAAAGAACATCATAGCAATGAACATCAGCAGTTGCTCCAGCTAGCCCTGCGCATCAAAGAAACACCCTAATTATTTATTAGTCTAAGATAATCAAAGCTAGTAACAAGTGAGCGAAAGGAGAAGGCAAAACGTACGAATGCCAGCACTTGGAGCTGCTGAAGTCGGAGTTCCAGTGCCACCAGAATTACCCTCAAGAGCCGTAGCACCACCAAACAACACAAGACGGGGACCAATATAACCAGGAGTCCCCTCCTCGCCAACGGCCGGAACCGCCGTCAACGTGTGACCGCACCTAGGGCCAGGCCCGTCCTCCTTTTTATCCATCAAAGCATCAACAACCGAATACGGTGGCGCACACCTCGGACCAACGACTTGCGCCGCCGCCGCAGCCGCCTGCTCTTGTCCTTCCTGTTGGCAACCCGTCGGTTCAGGACTCGAAAAGGCAGGCATCGATCCGCCATCTACCTCCTCCCTCTGCATAGATTGCCCTTCGTCGTGGTTATGAGAGTCCTGATTGTGATCGTGCTCAGGGACCATAGACGAATCTTCATCCATTATTTTTTTTATCAAATCTTCAAAGCTTCAAAAAGTAAAAAACCTAATTTAGACAGATCCAGCTACAATTCGCGGAGAAGAGAATCTCTGATTAGCATCTCTCTGTTCACTTCCGGGGAGGGGGGAGTGAAATCGAAAACCCTAGCTTCTTCCCCGTCAGATCGTCGAGCTTCCCTTGTAAACAGAAACAGTTATTTCCCTGGGAAATTACAACGAAGCAGACATTCGTCCCACTTTTTCTTTCTTTCTTTTTTATCGAGAGAGAGAGCGACCGAATATATACAAGATCCACCCGGTTATTTAACGATTTCCAAATCCGAACCGAAACTACTTTTTGGGTCAGTTCGGTTCTTTCGAATCTGGTTTAAATACCCAACAATTAATGCATTAACCAGAAATAAAACCCGGGTCTGTACTAGACCACTCATGCTAGATCAACAAACAAAAGTAAACCAGATTTCAATTTGTCACTTACGCTTGCGATTTTGGGTATCAATTCGGTTTAGGACGGATATTTAGGATATTGAGTAGTTTAGATAGAGAGCTAGAAAATCTATTTACTACCTGACCTATGAATCAGTTCGTGTAATTTCTGGTTCAGTTCGGTTCAAATAGTAAACTAGAAATTGAGAAATACTAAAGTTGGTTTTTAATGTGTTCTGGTTTAGTTGTTTCTGGTAATTTAGATGACTAGAATATTTTAGATAATATGTTAAACAATTAGGATGATTTGGATAAAACATTTTATATATTCATATTACTTTGGATATTTCAGATAAAAATATCCAAATACTTTTGAATAATTTAAATATTTTATAATAATTTAATTTTAAAAATATTTTAGATATTGTAATAAATTTTAAATTATAAATATATACTCTAAATTATGTTGTATCAAAAAATTTGAAGATTTCAGTTCCAGTTCAGAGTATTCCATTTTTTGTCCAGGCCTATTGTCACTCTTACCATTTTCTCTTTTTCACCAAATAAGACTACGAACTTGGAAACAAAAACATCAATAGATTGGACAACTACGACAGGTTCAACTGTTCTCACAAAAAAACTTTGAAGTATCTTAGTGTTGACAATACACCATATGTATCTCATAAACTTTTGAATGTATACAAAATGGTGAGATCACCGCATCGTGAGAGGACCTGTGTTAGCAGGTTTCTGGAAAACTCTAACCAGAGGCATTCCATCCCCTCCATCCTCTGTGTTTTTAACCCTCCAGTTCCTATCCTTCTTCCTCTGTGGCTTCTTGTGCTGTTTATGTGACGCAGTTTCCTTCTTCACCGTCACTTTCTTCGTAGACGCAAGCCCGTTCGCCAGATCAAACGAGCTCAGATCATCTAGCACGTCATTGATACCAGGAACTTGCTCGCTTTCTTTCTCATCATCCGAACCTTCTTCAGAATCTGAACCTGTGTCTGGACTAGTGTCCTCCATCTTCTCTTCTTCGGTCATCCCAGGTGGCATTGCAAAATGCGGCAGCTTACCTCCGATGTAATCTTTCAGAATCTGCCTCGCTGCTTTGGTTTCATCAGGTAGCCCACTAGAGGCAACGTAGCCACGTGAAGCACAGTAAGCTCTTAGAAGCTCAGCAGCTAGAGGAGGACGAGACTGACGCTCATAGGTTTTGGGTTTAGGAAGAGTAATGTTGTAGACACTCTCGATGACATGGCGAGGGACCTTATCAGCAACCACCTGAATAGCTTCACGGTGCTCTGTCATCCTGTCAATAGGAAGTACACCACAAGTGATCATTTCGTATCTCGAGCTTGAGAAGGAAGGGAAGACTAAACCAGGACAGTCACATAGCATAAGCTCATCAGAGATGATCAACGTCTGGAAGTGCTTTGTTTTTCCTGGGGTGGAGGTGACTCCTGTTCGCTTCTGACCAACCAATGCGTTGATTGTAGAACTCTTCCCGACGTTCGGGTACCCGACAAATCCAACCACAGCATTCTCACGTTGAGACTCAACAGCTGCTCTGGAGTTCCTCGCTCTGACAATCTCTTGAGCCTCAGACTGTAGACGTCCCAACAGCTCGTCCCTTCCATATATCACAATTTCTGGATCATCTGTCTTCTGAAAGTTGTCGGGTTTTCTCCATTGCTCTTTTAAGACTTTGCCTTCTAGGACAGCTGTAGCAGCTATGGCTGACCAGAACACGAACAGGATGTTGTTACGGCGGAAATAGTCTGCCCATTTCTCCCTATAGATAATGTTTAAGAAGCAAACCAATTGATTAGAAGACATTAGAAGAGGTTGGAGGTAAAGTAACAAGGACCAATAGGCATACCTGACATGAGGAGGTAAAAGATCCGCCTTGTTAACTAGAAGCATCATTTTCTTATGCTCATCAATTTCTCGAGCATATGCCTGTTATAAGACGAATCTTTAAGTAAAATGTATGAATCAACAATACAATGTCAAGTGGACTGTAAAGTTGGGAGAGAATGCACAATACCTCAAGATCAGGGCAACGGTAAAACAGTGGATCTCTAGCATCAACTACCATAACAATCTACAAAAGGGACAAGATTAAATAACCAAAATTGAGATTAATGAAAAGGTTAATAATACACCTTACCCCCAAAGTTCAGAGACTTACCAAATCACTCCGTTCAAGAACACGCCAAAGCTGCCTCCAGATGTCGAGGTTCTTTTCGAATGGTGTCAACACAAGCTTTTCGTTTTCCTCCAGCCTGAACAGAGATACAGGAGAACAAGCATGCATGAGCAAATAGCAATGAGGCACTTAGAAATGAGCAAATGCCGAAAACAAAGCATACACCTAATATATTAAAAGAAAGGTTTTTACAAATGTTGCCAAACTACTCCAGCTTTAAGCAAGCACTAGTTTTAATACAAAATATATAAACTTATATAGAGCACATTATATCAGTAACAGTGAAAATTTGATTTAAAGAATGGTAATACGGTAATAAAGATGGGGTAAACAAAATAAAAAGCTAACCTCACAAGCATCCGGCGCCAATTGAGAAAAGCTTGTTTTTCATTAGCATCAAGTTCTTCCACTGACATTTCAGGTGTCCAAGGAGGTCTAAAGATGAAGAAAATAAAATTATTCACAATCTCAGAGATATGTAAAAGTAGAAATCAATTCGATTAAAAACACACGTGCCTTCGAGGAACTTGAAGACTACTAGCGTGTAAAGCCTCCTCTATCTTCTGTTGCTCCCTCCATTCTTCAGCTGCTATAGTACTTGAGCTGGAATGCGTGTCTCTGTACCAAACAACATTACACAACCAAGCCAGTGAGTACATACATGAAAGCTCAGTAAATCAATTTATATATGTTCATCTGAGGCTCAGTGAGAAATGATAACTAAGCAAAAAAGTTTTGAACTTTTCATACGAAAAGCCACTCGTCAACATTACCAAATCGCAATTTTAGCTCAAAACATAACAAGTGCAAGCTGAGCTCAAAGAATAACTATTTCAATCAAAAAGATACAAAAAGAGAGGAACTTTGAAACAACAGAAGCTTAACAGATTGATGGGCAGAGGAGTGGTGTTGCTGTGATTAATAGCGAAAAGACGCTCCGCCTCCTCGGCCTGCTCGATGATGGCGTCGATGTCACTAACCTCGGTGACGGATTCGAGAACTTTCTTCTGGAGATTCTTGTAGTACTTTCCTTTGTCTTTCGATTCCTGAATCATATGGTTGTGGTGCTTCACCAGAGATCTCCCCAACGTCGTCTTCTCGCTCTTCCCCATCTCGACCTATTCTCAGTAAAACCCTAAAAAGTCTAAACCCTTTTGAGGACGATGGACTCGAAGGCGGTTTTGTTAATGTTAAAGTGTTGAGCTTTTCCTTAGGTCAGCCGCCGACCGCATTAGCTGTACTACGGTGAAGCTGATTCAAGTTTTACTTTTTATCTATTTACGGAGAGGGTAAAATGGGTAAAATCCTTATATTTACCCCTTCCACTGGATAACAAACCATTACTAGGGATAACGGATTTACCGGTCTTGCGTAGACCAAGGGTTTGAAAACACTCGAGACATAAATCATATAATTTCAGATTATTAAACAAATTTGTGTTAAGTTTTATTAAATTATCTATGATTCCTAAATCTAAAATGTAGGTGATAATTTACTAATTTGTACAATCCATTTTTGTAAGCATAAAGCATGTTAAGTGTGTGAACAAAATAAAAATAAGTTAGGTTTCATAATGAAATTAAAGAGAATTAATGTATTAACAAAACTAAAAATTGTATCATTCCTATTGATATGTGTGTGATATAATCACATATTCACATGCATTATATTTTAAACACAAACTAATAAAAACAAATTTGGAGAATTTTTTTAAAAGAAAATGGAATCAATCTTATCCAAGAAGTAGTAGACCCACAATATCTAAGAAAATAGTGAGGTGTCACAAAGCTATTGATTGGTAACACATCCTCGAAATCTCTTCCTTCGTCCACAAAAACCAAATCTATTTCTTTGTTTTTCTGTGTTGTATTTACAAAGTTCGAACGGTTTGGGAGAAAGAAGCAAAGAAGAACAATGGCAACAGCATTTGCAACCCCATCAACGGTGATAGGTCTTGGAGGATCATCTGTTTCACGCATCAACACCAAAGCCTTCTCTTCATGTACTGTGTTCTTTCTTCTCATCATTTGAATAATTGAGCTAAACATATCATATATAAATTAACTTCTTGTGATGTTTTTAGCCTTCCTAAAACCAACACTAAGAGCAAAGAACCCTCTGAGAATCGCCGGAGCATCGGGGGGAAGATTCACTTGGTATGTTACTCTTTATTTTCTGCTCATACCTAATTAAGAGTACTAAAGAAAACTTGTTTTATAAGATATCTTTAGGGTATTTTCTCTAATAATAATTTTATTTGTGTGACAAATGAAAAAAGCTTTGAGAGGAACTGGTTGAGGAGAGACCTAAACGTGGTAGGCTTTGGGCTGATCGGATGGCTAGCTCCGTCGAGTATCCCAGCCATAGATGGGAAGAGCCTGACGGGTCTCTTCTTCGAGAGCATAGGAACTGAGCTCGCTCACTTCCCAACCCCTCCAGCACTCACTTCACAGTTCTGGTTGTGGTTGGTTACCTGGCACTTAGGTCTCTTCATCTGCCTCACCTTCGGACAAATCGGATTCAAGGGCAGGACCGAGGATTACTTCGAGAGATAAAACCATTTCTATAGTCTCATTTGGAATATATCTTTCTCATTGTCCCCTCTCCTGTGTAATATTATTACTCAAAACTAAGCTTTCTTTCTTTGCTATGTTTGATGTTTCATTCAATATCGACAAAAATGTCTCTTAATGTTGATTAGAAGAAGGTTCCACCAACACTTTGTTCAAAAGGTATCAAAGGGAAGAAAACTACGTTTTAACTATACATTCTACATCAAACCCCCCACGCCAGACGCAGACCCTGTTCATGGTTGATGCGCATTTTGTAAAGCTCGGGTCACCATGTCGATGAATTCATTCTCCTGTCAAGAGCAACTTGTTAGGTTCGGGCAGCAGCTTAAGCCAGAAGTAAAATGTTGTAAAAAGAACAAACCTGAACCAGCGCTAACAAGGCTTCTTTGACTTTATCTCTGTTGATAACCGGGCTACTGTGAGCAGGAGTGAGTGATGGTGGTGGAGATGGTGGTGGGAAAGGCTGGAGCATAGGAGTACCATGTGGGCGCTGCTGGTAATAAGTCGTATTATTAAGGTTCAGAGGAGGAGCAGAGGGCATAGGTGAACCAGGAACGAGGTGTGGTTGTGCCATCATCATCCGTGGGGGGCCGAAGAAAGAGGACGGCATCACCAAATCTGTGTGAACGTTGGAGTTGCTACTGATACGATCAGGATTGTTGCCAAAAAGAGGCATTCTAGGAGAGGAGGATGGTAGAGGCGGTGGTGATAATATCTGTGGAGGTGCAGCTGCCGCAGAAGGAGGGGAAATGGTGGGTTGGTGAGGTTGTGGAGGATTTGCCGATGATTGGTGTGGTGGTCCACTTGCTGATCCAGCCGAAGTGTTTCCAAGAGACATCGCTGACTGCAATCAAGCCAACAACATTATTGACAAATACAGTCTTACAATTTAAGGATTTAGAGTAAGAAAATCAAAATCTAAGTTTGACCCAATCCTAAGCTAAGGATAATTCAAGAATCTAGAACTAACAGAAAGCCCTCATGAAGGCGATAGTGTGAGTGTGTATCAAAATGCTTGAGAGCCTTACGCTGAAGAAGTTGACAAAAGCAGGATCATTAGGGGCAGCATCCTTAGCAGTTGAAGATGGTTCAAGAGGACCATCCATAACTGCCACTGTAGGCACAGCTTCCAATTCCTCAAACTCGCTGCACACAGATGAATTTAACATATACGAAATATTTTATCTTAAGAAGTGATGTATACTATCGAGGTTCCGCTTCATAAAAGACGCATCCTTAAAAAAAAAACTAATGGTACACTGTATAAATCTAGACATGAAGATCTTACCTTCTTGAAGATTGTGTGCTTGGCTTCTGGTTTGCCTTGGAATATGCGCTAAGTAATCTGTCATGCCAAGGAACCATTAGGCGAAGAATGTGGACATAAACATATAGAAAGCTGAGAGCATCTAAGCCATGACTAAATGTTATAAAGAAAAAATCTACAAGAAACGTCTTCACGAAAATCACACTATGTTTGCCAACAAGAATCTGTCTTCATACCTACTTGTAATCTATGCAGCTAGATTTATTGTCGAATCACAAAATCAGTTTCTACGTGAGGATACGCAGTAGCAATGTACCTGTCGAAGAGACGTGCAACGTCCTCACATTCACGTTGATTATAAAACCAAATGCCATTAACTTCTTGAGCTGCATTACGGTAAAGTAAATAAGGACCTTGCACTTCATACTCAAAGTTTCCCAGGAGATCTTCCACCAGGTTTTCTGTTCCAAAACAAATTCAACAAAACACTAATGAGTACTCCTTAATCAAGAAACCAATTCTACTGAGGATCTAAACCTTCCCTAACCCTATCTCCCTTAGTTTTAGACGAAGTAAAACTGTAAAACAGATCAAAACCTTTCCTAACCCTATCTTCCTTAGTTTTAGACGAAGTAAAACACTGAGAAACTGAAGTTCATTGTTACAGATCACTACTTACAGATAAAACTATGTACTAAACTACTTTGCATAATTCAAATTCAAATGCTAAAGAAGAGAATCATAACCTGTATTCCGACGATTCATCACAATAAACTGAAATCGAGGCTGTTTATTTCTGAAACAACAGGAAACTGGATACATCAACGATTCAAGAAAACAATCACATCTAGTTAAACTTACCTTTTGACTACGAACAAAGATCCTTCAACGTCCTTACGACTCTGATTTGAACAAATAAAACACACAGATAAGTCGGTAGCGAAGCAAACGTCATCAATTGAGTGATCGAAACCTTTACCCATTGACTGATCTCAACGTTGAATTCGTAGAAGGTGACGTGAGCTGCTGTGATGAGGATTTCCTCGATGAAAGGATCGATTCGCCGTAGGACTTTGAGATTGAGGAGCCTCGTGCTGTTCTGGTCCATATTCGGTGGGATCAGCTTCCCGTTCTGAAACATCTTTTCGAAATCCAATGTACGATGTGAGCAAATAGAATTCGATTTAGCCTAATCGGAAGAACCCTAAGGATTCTGATTCACGTAAGCTGAGATTTGGGAGTTGGAGAAGAAGACGCACGAGGGAGAGAGAGCACTTGCGGTTATAAAAGTTTTGGATATTGTAAAATATTATAAGGCTTTTCACAAAGATCGGGCTTGGGCCATAGTTACTATGGGCCCAACAGTAGCTTCTCGTATATTTTTACCTTAGGTTGTATCTATAATCTTCAGTGGAAAAAAAAAAGTTCGAACTAGGGTTCTTCCCTCTAAAAAACTACAGTTTTTTCTTAGCAAATACTATTTCCGTTCATATTAAGTGTAGTTTTAACTTCTAAATTTTATTTCATTATATGTATCGTTTTACATTTTCAATACATATAATAACCAAATTTTCCAATTTTGTGCTTTTATTTTTAATTCATTAATTAATAAAACCAAACAAAAGTTATATTAAATAGAGGTAAAATAAATAATTTTCTTATTCGCATGCAAAAACCTTATTATGAAATGAAAAACCTTATACGACACTTATTATGAAATGTATAGAGTAATATTTGAGAAATAATTTAATGATTGGTAATAATTAATGGGAAATACTTTAGTTCATACATTTTATATGGGTTAAAGAATCACTTTTATTTGTGCATGGTTTAATCAGGAACAGGTTTATACAGCTTTTGTTCTTCACCAAGCAATAGCGAGCGTAGAATCGCATCGCAAATGCCATCGTAGTGCACGATGAGATGTCCACCTTGTGGGATCTCGTGGTACTTGATCAAAGGTTGCTTCTCCAGCAACCATCTTTGAAGTTGAAACGGGACAACTTTGTCTTCCTTCCCATGCCAGATGTGAACAGAGCTCTCTTCAGTAATGCTTATGTCTGCTGGTTCGAAGTCCCATTGTCCGAAACAAGCCTCAAAATCGTCTCTTAGAGTATCGAAAACAATTCTTTCACGTAGCTTATCCAACAAGGTAGAGAGAGACATATATGTCAGAATTGAATCATTACTAAAACTGGAAAGTTTGGTGGAGAAAACTAGGAGTGACCTTAGTAAGCATGGGAAAGCCAGGGCTTCCTCGCTTGAGCACCTCTATGTCTTGGCTACTGAAATAGAATGGACTGCTCTCATTAAGATCAGAACTAGTTGATGGAAAGACCTCTTGTACAAATATTATGCACCAATGTAACATTCTAGGTGCAAATTTTGATAACCTTAGACCCCATTTGAGAAGACTTCCTCTGTAATCGTTTTTTATAAGCTTCTTAGGAAGTGATGGCCACAGATAATTTACAACCGGAGCAACAAAAGCCACACCAGATAGCCTGCAAAGAATACATAATACTCTTTTAGAAATTACTTAACTATTATTCACAACTTATTTGATTAGCCTTTTCTCTTTATTTTGGTTTAAGGAATGTTTTAGATTGTGTGAGGAGTTGGTTTAGTGGCTAAAACTCTTGGTTTAGAATCTCCAAATCATTGCAAAAAAAAAAAAAAAGATTGCCTGTGAGGTATGTGTTTTAGGCAACCCCAAGTAGGGTAAGCTCCCATGGAGAATCCAATTAAGTAAAACTTGGGTCCTATCTCCAACTGGTCTGCAAGTTCTTCTATGTCATCAACTTCACTTTTCAGCGAATGTTTCGTGTTTGAATCAGATTCTCCATATCCAGAACGGTCGTAGAATAGAAGATACACCCCAAGCTCTTCTACCAGCTCCTGAAAAAGAAAAAAAAAATCCAAGTGAGATTTTTTTCCCCAAGAGAAGAAAAACAGAGACTTAGACAAGATTTCAAAGTGCAATTTTACTTTTGAGGCAGAGAAGTTCAAATCCTTAGACCTTCCAAAGCCATGAACAAGAATGATCTTGTATTTGGCCTCCTCCTTTGGAACTCCACTTTCTCTATAAGCTAAGAATCTCCCATCACGAAGCTTAACTCTATTCGAATTTGCAGAAGAATCCCCCCATCAAACCTTGATAGTTGATACAGTTACTACACAAGAAGAGAAATGATTTTTATCTGTAGCAAATTTTAGTGATGTATCTACCAAGAACAACAGGAAAAAACATACCAGAAGAGAAGATAACTTGCCTCGAAACTGGGAGGAACACAAAACGGTCTGAATGGTCAATGATCTGTGAAGACCAAACAAAATATTTTTCTTCTGATTTTCTGTAGCTAAAACCACTCTCTAGATTTTATATTTTTTGCTGTCTTAGTTTACATCTTTGTTACATTCTAGACGCCATTGCCAGTGCATCAATCTCAAACTTGTTTCTCCCACAAGCTAACACTTGCATATGCATATTATTGGATTCAGAAGCTTCCCATGCTAATTAAAATGTAAAAATCATAAAAATAATTGTTTTCTTAGTGTGAGTAAAATCAAATTTCATTGTTTGGTCAATGAATATCAACAAAAATACATGTAATTTCAAGCTAAGTCTACCCAAAAAAAATACGAGGCGAAGAAAATGTAAACCTTGGTATAAATACAAATGTTTTTTTTTTTAATTTAATAAAATATGGTCCCGTAGGACTAACGTTTCATTTTAATACACAGAGGCACAGGCTCTGTTTATGTGCAGTAGATGACGATGATTGATGGTTACTTGAAGAGAAAGCAAGTAGCCAAGAAGAAACAAAATATTATTCTTCTGATTCTTTGGCTAAACCATTCTTAACATTTTTTATCAGTTCGCTGTCTTTACATGTTCATTAAGTTCACGTCACTGCCAATTTACAATTTAGCTTTTTTTTACACATGCATATGAATTATAACCCTTTAATCTTGAATGCCATGTCGGATAACGGCTGAGTTTAAGATGCATGCTTTAGGCTTTGGAGGGTTTGACTTTGAAGCATGTTTACGTTTACTAAGGCAATGCAGGTGAAAAAGGTTAATAGAATTAAACCTTCTGAAAATGAATTATTAGCCGAAACTTAACTTTTTCTCTCTTTTATTTATTAGACACACAGCTTTTTTGACGGTACCTGCAGTTTCAACAAGATGGAAAATGATGAATATATACATTGAAGCATATGCTCTTCTTGGGCTTTTAGTTTCTTATCGGCCCAAATAAGCTTTTTTATTTTTCCAGCGCTTCTAATTTTAGCTGTCGAGAGATAAGAAAAAAACTTTTAAAATGTTGACAAAAAGAAAGAAAGTTATAATTTCCCGCGCTTCTAATTTTACGTTGAATGACTAATACACCCCTCTTTTGGAGTCTAGTGGCTCATTGTAGAAGCCCATCTTAGCAAATTTAAATTTGGTGCAACATTGGCCCAAACCCCATTACTCAGTTACTAAAACTCAGTAAACAAAACGTTCAATCCAGTTTTTGTTTAGGTTTGGTTTGCGCTATAAATAACAGTATAAATATTTGGGTGTTTTTTTTTGAAAAAGGTTTTTTAATAGATATACAACCTAATATAGTTATCTTATTATATATGTTGATATATTGCATGTTGTTGTTTATTTTCACAATTTTTTTACTAATTTTTTGTATAAATATCATGTTTTGCTATTTTTTTGTTATAAGAAAATATTGTATGTTGATGGGTTTCCATGCTAAATTAAAAAGGAATATGTGGTCTAATGGTTTCCCTATTGTGTGCTCTAATGAATATTCTATAAAGAATATTATAATTATAATATTATAATTTGTGATATGTGGTCTAAACTCAAAGTTTCCCTATTGTGTGCTCTATAAAGTTAGAGAATATTATAATTATAATATTCTCATATTATTGTTCTAAAAAGATAGAGAATATTGTAATTGTGAGAATAATTGATATAATCGCACTTATATATATATATTTTTGTATATAAATATTGCAATACATTGTGTATTACCAATTAACCATAAATTTGATAATAAATTTGGTTTCAAAAAATACTACTTAGACATAATAAATTAATCACGTTTTTTTCCGTATGCAGTACGAGTACAATTATATTCATAAATAGTTGTCTAATTATAAGATTATATTGGGTCATCATAGTATAAAAAACTAATGCTTTGATTTGCCAAATCCCAAGCTTTATATATAATCACTAAAGTGTTTCCAGAATATCATAGTTTGTCTTCATGTACAACCAACTTTATATTATTAAAGGTTCAAATATTTTACCAAAAAACTATACTATAAAGAGATATAATAGAGCGTTGACCAAACAAACGTATGATATAGACTGGTGTTTGGACTTATATTAGTAAGTAACCGAGTAAGCTAATTACTCCATCATCGAGTGAAGAGAGAGACTGAGAGAGATCAATAAAAAGAAGAAAAAAATGGGCGAAGAAGAGCGTTCAGGAGATGGAAGAAAAACAGGAGAAGAGGTTGATGCTGGTGCCATCTTCGTCCTTAAATCTAAAGGTACAATAGATCCGTACCGGTTAACATATATCGTTTCAAATTGAGAATCAAAACATGTAATATATATCATCGTTAGATCACCATATGTATATCCTCAAATATAATAAATTAATGAAGATAGTGATTAAATGAATATGGTGATGGGAATATATAGGAACATGGTGGCACTGCGGATTCCACTTGACGACATCTATAGTGGCGCCTCCGCTACTGAGTCTACCGTTTGCTTTCAAGTTTTTAGGATGGGCCGCCGGAATATCGTGTTTGGTGGGAGGAGCAGCCGTCACGTTTTACTCGTACACACTCCTCTCCCTTACTCTCCAACACCACGCTTCACTCGGCCACCGCTACCTTCGGTTCCGGGACATGGCACACCACATCCTCGGTAAATACTCCCTCCGTTATATATTGAATGTTGTTTTAGAGAAAAAAAATTTGTTGCAAAATAACTGTTGTTTTAGAATTTTAATACAAAATTTATTAATTTTAATTTTTAATTTAATTTTATATTAGTTGAAATATAGTTAGGTGTATGAGTAATATTTTTTTATATAAAAAATATATAAAATTAAATGTTTTTTTTAATTTGTGTGCAAAAAGCTAAAACGACATTTATTATGAAATAAAGAAAATAATTACCGCTCTTGTTTTTTCCCTATATAGTACTTAAAGTGATGTTTAAAGATTTTTATTTTGTTTTATATTAAATGACATTTTCATAATTCTAAAAAAAATATATCACTTGAAATTTACAATCAATTATAAAATATTATATATTTTTTATTAATTAAACTAATATTATTTATGTTATCAAGATAAATTGCATTAAATTTTGTAATTTTTTAATTTTTACGAAAAAATCTTAAAACCCTTGATATGATATAGAGGGAGTATAGAAGTCTAGCTAAAATGTATAAAAGCTGCATTAAAGTCGTTTTTTGTCAACTGCTGCATTAAAGTTTATCCTTCCGAATTTCGTTGAAACTGATATGCGCCTACAGACATACGTGTCTATATGAACTTCTTCATGACACAACCGCTTCAATTATTTCATACACCTTTGACCAAGAAAAACAATTACTCCTTTCTTTCATCCCTTTTTTGACCAAAATAAATGTTTAATACACACCAAAAAATAAGGGGGAAGGTAATAATACTTGTGGATTAGAAAATTTTGACTTTTGGGTAGGAATGCAACTTGGATTATTTAAATCTCGTTTGTAATTGATGTTTTCCGGCTGACATGCAAAATGAGCCGATGGTGATGCTGGATTTCAAATATAAGAGAAAACTAATTAAAGATAATTTAATTACATACTGTATACTGCTTAAGACTTTTGTCTAATTCGGTGAAGTCTATAATCCGGACTGAAAAGTCTCGCATCAAATTTTGTAATCAACTTTTATTAGTTAATCTATCGCTCTCTCTTTGTCTTGCTTTTTAGAGCAATTCCATTAGAGTTGTTTATAAAATCATCTCACATGAATCATGACTTAAAAAGAAACTAATAAAAGAGGAGAGATAGTGGAAAAAAGATCTCATTTTTTTCTTTTAAATACTAGAATTCCATAAGCTTCTTATCTTACAAAAGTGGTTCAACTTTATATATATAAAAGAGGAAAATTAGTTTTATAACTAAACTATATTAAACTAATCCTTTGTTTTTTGAGAAATTATTCGAAAATCTAACGATTAGAAATGTTCTAAATGGTGATATTATCTGGATCTAAGATTATATCTGCTTCTAAAGTAGGATAATAATAAAAAAAGATTCCTACTAAAGCTAACATGAAGTTGGTCTAATGTATGTAGATTTTAGTCCTAATTAGAATACATCAATAACTTAGAGAGTAGAGAACTAAGCCTGGATCGATTTCATTTTCATGACCACGCAAGTTACATTTTATCATATTTAATAACATGATTAATCTGACCAAACGAAAGTTTTTAACATTGTTCTATCTAAGCTAAATTTTTGCTTTATTTATAATAAGTTTGGTTCTCTCTTAACAACTTTGATCATATGAAAGGGCCGAGATGGGGGAAGTACTACGTCGGACCAATACAAATGGCGGTTTGCTATGGTGTGGTTATTGCCAATGCCCTCTTGGGAGGCCAATGCCTTAAGGCAATGTATTTGGTAATGAAGCCAAACGGTGAAATGAAACTCTTTGAGTTTGTGATTCTTTTTGGAGGCTTACTCTTGGTTTTGGCACAAATCCCATCTTTTCATTCTCTACGGCACATCAACTTCTTCTCTCTAGTCCTATGCCTTCTCTACAGTGCTTCAGCCGCTGCTGCCTCCATCATCATTGGTATACCAAACCTCTTACTCTCTAATCTTGATTAGTAAGCTTGGTCTTATGTATTTAGATGTATAATGATCAGTATGAGCTCTTGTTGATATTAATATAGCACTAACTTATGAAAAAAGAAATATACATATTGTTTTTAACCAGGTCAAAATGTGGATTAAATCACATACTTTTCTTTTTAAAAATCAGGAAATAAATCAAATGGACAGGAGAAGGACTATACAATAGTTGGTGACAAGGAAACCAAAGTGTTTGGGATAGTTAATGCTATGGCTATTATTGCTACTACATACGGCAATGGCATTATACCAGAAATTCAGGTTTGATATAGAACTAATCTTATCACATACTAATTTTCTTGAAAATAGTTATCACAGACTATTTGATATATGAATTAATCTTTTCATTATGCAATGCAGGCAACATTGGCTGCACCAGTAAAAGGAAAAATGTTTAAAGGTTTATGTATGTGTTACACAGTAGTGATAGTGACATTCTTTGCTGTAGCCATCTCAGGATACTGGGCGTTTGGTAACAAAGCCAATGGACTCATCTTCACTAACTTCTTGAATCCTGAGACAAACCATTACTTAGTTCCTACATGGTTTATTTTTCTCATCAACCTCTTCACCGTCCTGCAACTCTCGGCCGTTGCTGTGGTAAGTACATATTACATTTGTTAAATCTTAATATCTAAGATAATCTCCAACTCATCTCTATATTTACTTTTATAGTAGTATTTAGAGAAAAATATAATTCAACTCACTTCTGTCTTTTTACTCTATTTCCTCTATATTTAGGATAAAATAACACTACTGTATTTTCACTCTAAAAGACCAAAAAATATAAAAAATGTTATTTTAAGATAATACACTAATTAAAATACATTAGATATTATCTAAATAATTTCACATTAATTTTGAGTTATGTAGGTGTACCTGCAACCTATAAACGATATTTTGGAAAGTGTACTCAGCGACCCAAAAAAGAAAGAGTTCTCTATCCGCAATGTTATCCCTCGACTAGCCGCACGTTCCCTTTTCGTGGTGGTGGCTACAATATTTGCAGCAATGCTTCCATTTTTTGGAGATATAAACTCGTTGCTAGGTGCTTTTGGTTTCATGCCTCTAGACTTTGTTCTACCTGTGGTGTTTTTCAACTTCACGTTTAAGCCATCCAAGAAAAGTTTCATTTTTTGGATCAACACTGTAATCGCCGTGGTGTTTTCTTGCTTAGGGGTGATTGCTATGGTCGCTGCGGTTAGGCAAATTGTGCTCGATGCCAAAACGTATAAATTGTTTGCGGATGTTTAAAACATGCAAAGCTAAGTGAGATCAATGTTTTCTCAAAAAAAAGAAAGAAAGTGAGATCAATGTTGTTAAAGATTTTTTTTTTCTTTTTGGAACACCAATGTTGTTAAAGATATAAACCTTATTTGTGTATTATTATTAAAGTACAATAAAATTGAAAAGGAATTTTGAGAAATCAACTTTTAATAATATACATGCTTACAGAACAAATTATTATTTCAATCTTTACTATAGACATATACAAAAATATATAAAATATATCTATATAGATATTGTAGAACATTTCCAGGTTATAAATATACAACCAAATTAAAATTTAAAATTTTACGAGAAATTTATTGAAATACTACAAATTTGATATCACTTTTCAAAACAACTTATATCAAAAATACATAGTATTTGAGTTTAAAATTTAGTGATTATGATCGGTTTATTATTTAAAGAGTGAAATTTAAAGTATTTATAGAAATGACTATCATTTAAAGATAATTTTTAAAAAAATAATATCAAATTTGTGGAAAATTATAATTCCCCAAATTTTATTCCAAATAAGTTTAAAAGTTCATAATTATTTAATATATTATCTAATTTTTTTGCATAAACTTTTTTCATAAAGAGCTGTCTAAACCGGGAAATAAAAATATCGGTTCAATCAGATTAGCCAAGAAATACTTGGTTCAGGTTATAGAAGTCTCGTCTTCAAGCTTTTTACAACACAGTTCCTAGCGGCTTTCACCAAATAGGGTTTAAGCTGCTTCTTCCACAATGGCGACGATCTTGAATCGATTCCTGAAGCAAAAATGTAGATCATTCTCTGCTCTCTCGCATCGTAACCAGCATCAAGTCCTCTTCAACTCTACTCGCTACGAGAACCATAACTCTCTCCCTTCGCAAATACCAGCTCTTCGATCAACCACCCGCTCGTTCCTCGACTTCTATCAGGTACTTTGAGGAAGTTATTCAATTCGCGTACCGGAGAGACGTTGACTATTATTACCTTTCGATGGTTTTTTTTGGGTTTGGACAGTTTGGGAATAAGAAAGCAATCGAGGACGAACGTGCTAGACTGTAAGAAAGCTTCCTCCTTTTGATTCAAAGTCGAATCCTTTTTTATGGGTTTTGCTCAGATCCAGGTTTAGCATTTGAAGTTCGTTGATGGGTGGTCAATGAGAAGTTAATTATGATGTGTGGTTTAGGGCAGTAATGATGAGATGAATCGGGGATACTTTGCTGATATGAAAGAGTTCAAGGAACATGGTGGTAAGGTAAATGATGCTAACTGATTTTCACTCTCTGTCTCTTATTACTTAGCTATGTACTGTTTGGATGATATAAGCTAAACGTCTATGGCCGTTTAATTTATTAACTGTCGTTTGATGTTTTTTTGCAGATAGCTGCTGCTAGTAAGACTTTGATTCCTGCTGCGTCGGCCATGAAGTTTCCGGTGTTAGCAGGGACTTTCTCTAATGGAAAAAGCATGAAGCTCCCTATTACTTCCAACAGCAATGAGTTTAACAAAGAGAGTTTGGCTGTTCCTAAGGTGTCATTGGTGTGTCTGTCTTTCCGAGCTAGCTCTCAGGTACAAATACTTTCACTTCGTTATATACTTTAATGGAACCAAGGAAACGTTTGGTTAGCCGTTTTGAAGAGATGTATAATATTAACCTTAGGAAGTAGTATTGCATGATACAATGTTGTTTAGTAATGCACTTGTTGATAAGTATGACCTATATACAGCTTGTCTAATTCTTGCTTTATCCGACAGGAAATGATCAGCTCGTGGAGCAAACCATTTATTGAATCGTTTGGCGACAGGAAAGATCTTCAGTTGTTTGAGGTACTGATCCATAGTCATTTTCTTCTATTCATACTTGGATCAGACTTCAGAATCTGCCCAAGTGCTTTTTTTTGGCAGCTGTTTCTTCTCCAGTAAACTTGTTTTCCTGCAATTACAGGTCTCATTTATAGACAAATGGCTGCTGGGGTTGGCTCCCATAAAGAAACTACTTCTTAGAGTCTTGCGAAAACCGAAAAACAGCGATAACAGTGTCCTCCAGAGGCAGATTGTTTACTCATTTGGGGACCATTATCACTTCAGAAAACAAATGAAAGTTCTGAACCTTCTCACCGGGTACAGAAAGTCTCCACTTCACCATGTTAAGAAAGCATAACGGATTGATTCACTTAAGAAACTTATCTTTTGCACATTCTTATTTATCTCTCAGGTATATTGTCCTACTCGACAAATCCGGGAGAATAAGATGGCAAGGCTTTGGAACAGCAACTCCGGAGGAAGTATCTCAACTTCTCTCTTGCACCTCACTTCTCTTGAAAGATCAATGAGAGGTAACCAAAAACTGATCTCTCTCTTAAGCCTTTCGAATCATTAGACTAAGGAGAGCACTTGGTTTGGCATCACTTATACAATACCTGTCATTTTTCCATATTTTCCATGGAATCTGTTATCAGTGAAGAGGTAGAAAAGTTTGTTTGAGCAACATCGTTTCAAGCGCCTTACTGATATTGTTTCTTGACATGTCCAGATCACTGCTTAAACCACAAGGGTGTCCCAAAAAAGACAATTGCTCCTCCTTTACTCACCAAAGACAATAAACTATCTCTTATCTTTTGGTTGTTTTCTAGTTCTGATTGGATTGGTGTTATCGCCATGTTCAGAGGCAATAGAGAATCCTTTCTTCCAATCTATTCTCTCTTTCAAATATTTTTGTTGTATTCATATGAGAATCTAATGGCCAAAATCTGTCTTATACAAATAGTGAAAAAAAGAATAAAGATTAACATTCTTCCTGAAAGTTATTTAATTTGTTTTGCTAAAATTGAAAACAGTATTTAACATTATCTATTTCATTGTTTACTCAAAATAAAATGATACAAAATGATAATTTATGCAAAAGCTATGGTTAACCAGCGCAAATTCTCTTAAACTAATCACCAAAAATATTAAACTTTATTAACTGTTATCAGAATATCAGAACGTTCGCTTGGCAGCTTTCTCTCTCTCTCCCCCTCTCTCTTCTAAGTTCGAACTCGAGAAATGGCGGTGGATTCTCCTTCAGGAGTAATCATCGCTGCCGTGTTTCTTCATGCTGCGACAACCATGGTTTGCGGCTCCTCCGACGCTGTTCTCAAGCTTGAGAGATTGATTCCGCCGAGCCATGAACTTAGTCTGGCTGAGCTCAGAGCTTTCGATTCAGCTCGCCATGGGAGGTTGCTACAGTCTCCGGTCGGCGGAGTTGTTGATTTCCCGGTTTATGGAGCCTCCGATCCGTTTCTTGTAGGGTAATACTACTGCTAGATTTCTACTTTTGAATTTTTTCTTTATTTATTTTCGAATATCCAAAAAATCGCTTTTTGGAATTCGCAGTACTGTCTCCGGACCAAACTAAATCGCCTCTGGTTAGGCTGAGGAATGGGATTCTGTTCTGTCTTAAAATATTTTTCATCAGATGTGATTGATTATAAATAAATGAACTTTGTTATGGCTTGTTGTGGAGACTAAGTTAATATGGCCTCATTGTGTGTTTCAGATTTGAACTAAGGAATGTCTTTGATTGTGTTTCTTGACTCTTGTCCCTTCCATTTTAATATACTTTCTTTCATGGCAGACTTTACTATACAAAGGTTAAACTGGGGACACCACCAAGAGAATTCAATGTTCAAATCGACACGGGAAGTGATGTTTTATGGGTTACCTGCACTTCCTGCAACGGCTGCCCCAAGACTAGTGAACTCCAAGTATATTTCTTTATCATTTTTCCTCATTATCATTGTCTTGGTTTTATCTTTGTGACAAGGTTACATCTCTATAAATCACTTGTTTTGTTTGGTTTCCAGATTCAGCTAAGTTTCTTTGATCCTGGATCCTCATCCTCAGCTTCAATGGTTTCATGTTCAGATAAGAGATGTTACTCGAATTTCGAGTCAGAATCTGGCTGTTCTCCCAACAACCTCTGTTCCTATGCGTTCAAATATGGTGATGGAAGTGGCACTTCTGGTTACTACATCTCAGATTTCATGTCCTTTGATACTGTTATTACCAGTACCTTGGCTATTAACTCCTCTGCTCCCTTCGTATTCGGGTAAGCTAGCAACAAGTATATACTCCTTGAGAGTATTTACCAAATGAAAAATAGTTGTTCTGTAATCGCTTATCAAACTACATTCATTAGTTTTCATGATATGGTGATGCTTATCTTCAATATTGGCGAACAGGTGTAGCAATATACAAACCGGAGACTTGCAGAGGCCTAGGAGAGCAGTTGATGGCATCTTTGGGTTAGGCCAGGGGAGTTTATCTGTAATTTCACAGCTTGCTACTCAAGGACTCGCACCTCGAGTTTTCTCGCATTGTCTGAAGGGAGATAGTAACGGTGGAGGTGTAATGGTTCTAGGTCAAATCAAGAGACCGGATACTGTCTATACTCCTCTTGTTCCATCACAGTGAGTTCTCAAAATCCTATTTGTCATATCTTTTGTAAATAGAAGCACCATATATATAACTCTGCAATTTTGCTATCCCTCTCTGGTGTAAGAAACTATGCTGCAAAAAAACATTTCAGGCTACATTATAATGTGAACCTGCAGAGCATTGCTGTGAACAATCAGATATTACCGATTGATCCGTCTGTTTTCACAATAGCCACTGGTGATGGGACGATCATTGATACAGGGACCACTCTTGCTTATCTTCCCGACGAAGCTTATAGTCCATTCGTCCAAGCTGTGAGTGTGTTTTTGCTATTGTTGAAGTATCTGTCTTGATGATACCTAACAAGAAAGAAGATTCATAAACCGTTCAACCTGCAGATTTCAAGTGCTGTTTCACAGTACGGGCGTCCCATTACATATGAGAGTTACCAGTGCTTTGATATCACATCTGGGTAAAGTTCCTCTCATGTGCTTGTATATATAAAAGAGCTGTTATCCCTCAAAATCTTTAACTGCTAAAAAAAGAGAGAGTTGTGAATCAATGTTGCAGTGCCGTTGATGTCTTTCCCGAAGTTAGTTTGAGCTTCGCTGGTGGTGCATCAATGGTCTTGACCCCCCGTGACTATCTTCAGATGTTCTCTAGTGTAAGCATATATATTCATACACAACTTCATAAGTTTTTTTTGTTTTGTATTGTGTCATTGTTAAGCTTTGAAACAGTTTTAGCTTCTCAACTCTTAGCTACTGAATCTAGCAGGTTAGAGCTGTTATGAGTTTGCGAGACTGAGTGAGCCACTAGTGAGGGCTTTAAGACAACCTCGAATCAGCGCCTGAGTAAAATGGAAAATTTTTAGAATATTTAGCAAATGTAGTGAGTTCTAATATTAACTTAGGCATGCAAGTTACTCTGTAGATAGTTCTCATGTATTCATTTTGCAGCCCCTTAGCTAAACAATCTCTACTGCTACTTAATAATTGTTTCTTTGTTTATCATTTGCTATCTATCAGTCAGGAAGTTCAATCTGGTGCATTGGTTTCCAGAGATCGCAGCAACTTCGTCGTATAACGATTCTTGGAGGTAAAGACTCGTTATTCTTTTAGTAACTCGATCAGGCAAAGCTGAAACATTGCAATTATTTTTCTCAAATGGGTTCCTCCTGGCTGGATTGCTTTGCAGATTTGGTTCTTAAAGACAAAGTGGTAGTCTACGATCTTGTTCGCCAACGGATTGGATGGGCAGTATACGACTGTGAGTCTGTTTGATTTACATATCCCACTCTGCATTAGAGAGTGTTATGGAGAGATAATGAGATTGCAAGAGTTTGATTACGTTATAGGTTCTCTGGAGGTGAACGTTTCAGCGACAGGAGGAGGAAGAAGCAAAGACGTAATAAACACAGGGCAGTGGAGAGAGAACAACAGTTCAGCGAGTGATTATTATTACTTGTTCTTGTTACAAGTAGCTTTCCTTCTCCATCTTTTGCTCTCTCGTAACTTCCATTTCTTGTAGCTTTCTAGCATTCACTGCTGCCACGGAGAGATCTTAACTTTTTTTCCTGTAAAGTTAAAAGACTCTCTGCAAGAAAAAGACAAGCTTATTGTTGTAATATTATCACATATAGATGTACCACTAATTAATCTTACTTGCGAGTTAGGAAACTTCCACCGTCAGTTACAGCATTTTTTCCAACAAATATTAGTATTGTTTACTCTTATAACAATAGTTTTAACAAAGTTATTCTTCTGTCGACTACTCTTCTTCTCTAATTATTTAAAATATATTTGAATAAAGACAAATTTGTTACAGAGAAGATGATGTTTGCAACGTGAAGTATGTAGTTACTCTACATAAACAATAGCGCACCATCATTATTTATTTTGTTATTATAGAGGACGGCATATGTAGATCCATCCGTCAAAGCTTATTAGCACACCTATATATACAGCGCAGAGTCAAGATCTAGTCAAAAATTGAAGTCATCAAAGCTTATTAGCATACTAAACTCTGGATCCAAAACTAAATTTCACGTGAACAATTAATCATTGAGTTTTATAATCGAAATAAACACATACTTCCTCCGTTTCGGAAAGAGTGTCGTTTTAGAGAAAAATTTTCGTTACAAAATAAGTGTCGTTTTAGTTTCAATGCATAATTTATTGATTTTATTTTTCAATTTAATTTTCTATTGGTTGAAATATGATTAGGTGTATTGGTAATGATGTTTTTTTATAGAAAATATGCAAAATTAATTTTTTTTTAATTTGTGTGCAAAAAACTAAAACGACACTTATTATGAAACAGAGGGAGTGGTAATAATTGAGTAAAAGAGAATATGACACACTAACCAAAATCTTTTTGGCTAATTCTCTAAAAAAATCACAAAATAACGAAAAACTTAATCAAAAGAGATGTTACTAAATAGGTAAAATATATATTTAAATATACATAATTATATAAATAAATAATAAAAATAAAATAATATATTTTTGAATCAAACTTTTTTATTTTTATTTTTTCGAATTTGTTCTTTATTTTTTTTTTTGTTTTGAAATCTGATTTTTTTTAATATTTATTTATTTCTTTAAAATCTTAAATCCATTTTCAAAAATACCACCTTTCAAATCTAAACTAAATATATATTAATTAACTTTAATTTAAATTAGTTAATTTTGTAATATTAAAATTTATTTATGTTTTAAATATTTTGGTTATTTAAACTATTTATGCCACAAAAAAAAAAATTAAGTTGTCCTAAGGATTGTCATAAACTTTTTCGTCTACATTAATTAAGTTTAATTCCACGTAGATTTTTGCTACCGACGAACATAATGCCCACCTTCATCCACATGCCTTTAAATATCACTGCATTGTTATCTTATTGCAGCGTGTGACAGATCCACGCGTTTCCATAACACTCTCTATTCTCTCATTCTCTCCTCCTCCACCGACAAACAATGGCGAACGGAGCCGTTAGATTGGATCTGGACGGCAAGCCGATCAAGCCTCTCACGATTTGCATGATCGGCGCCGGTGGTTTCATCGGCTCTCACCTCTGCGAGAAGCTCTTGAACGAGACTCCACACAAGGTGCTCGCTCTCGACGTCTACAACGATAAGATCAAGCACTTGCTCGAGCCTGATACTTCCGAATGGGCCGAGAGGATCCAGTTCCATCGTATCAACATCAAGCATGATTCCAGGCTCGAGGGACTCGTCAAGATGGCAGATCTGGTAATAATCTCTTCTTCTCCGTAATGCTGATTTGCGAAGCTGTTTGTTGTTGATTACACGTTTAGATCTGATTCGTTAGTATATTATCGATGCGTTGTTGTTGTTTTGCGTTGCAGACGATCAATCTGGCTGCGATCTGTACACCAGCGGATTACAATACGCGTCCTCTTGACACTATCTACAGCAATTTCATCGATGCTCTCCCTGTGGTTCGTCTTCTCTCTTCAGATATATGTTTACTCTGTACCATACATTAGTTTGTGTGACATTTGAGTGGTCAATGTAGGTTAAGTACTGCTCAGAGAACAACAAGCGTCTTATTCACTTCTCCACTTGTGAAGTGTATGGGAAAACCATTGGTAGCTTTCTTCCAAAGGATCATCCTCTGCGTCAGGTCAGGATTTTTCTCCTCTATGATCATGTCAATTTGTCTTGAGCATGACCTTCTGCTGAAACATATCGTTGTCAAGCGGATCGAGAAACTATATATTATTTGTACACTAACACACTCACTGAAGATGGATTTAGATATTTAATATGATATTTAAACTCGATTCAGAGAGTAGAGTGAACTAGTTCTGAGCCTATCACTATCCCCTCTAGTTTGAGAAAATGTAGTTTCTTTTCCTGCAATTATTTGATCTGGCTTTGACCTTTGATCCCCAACTACTTACTACCTGATGAGTTTTTTTTTTTTTTTTTGCTTAGTTTCCTTATATCAAGTAACAATTAGTTAAAGAAGATACTTCTACTTGCATTTTTTTTTGGTTAGTTTTCTTCACCACTCACAAAGGATGATCGTTTTGTTTTTCTTTCAGGATCCTGATTTTTATGTACTCAAAGAAGATACATCTCCTTGCATTTTTGGTTCTATTGAGAAGCAGAGGTGGTCATATGCTTGTGCTAAGCAACTGATTGAGAGACTCGTCTATGGTACGCTTTTTTTTCTTACATGATAACCATATTTAATGTACATAGAGGCAGGTTCTCATTTTCTTTTGTTTGTGGTTGCAGCTGAGGGTGCTGAGAATGGACTTGAGTTCACCATTGTGAGACCCTTTAACTGGATTGGACCTAGGATGGATTTCATCCCTGGCATTGATGGTCCCAGCGAGGGTGTCCCTCGTGTCCTAGCATGCTTCAGCAACGTAAGTTACAGGCTCAGTCCGGTAACCCAACTTCTTTTTTCGTAGCTGCTGCTAACTGAGTTTAATTTTGGGGATGTTTTCAGAACCTTTTGCGACGCGAGCCTCTCAAGCTTGTGGATGGTGGAGAATCACAGAGAACCTTCATCTACATCAAAGATGCCATTGAAGCTGTCCTCTTGATGATTGTGAGTTGCATTCATTGTTTACCCTGTTAGTGCACTGTTATCAAAGAAGTTGCATCTGAATTTCTTGTTCAACAGGAAAACCCAGAGAGAGCCAATGGGCATATCTTCAATGTAGGAAACCCAAACAATGAAGTGACAGTAAGGCAGCTTGCGGAAATGATGACTAAGGTGAGAAAACTTGGTTCACATATAAGAATAATCTGATAGATTTTCGATACTCAAATGCTCTGGGAAAAACAAAAATGGACAGGTCTACTCAAAAGTGAGTGGAGAGACAGCTATAGAGAGTCCAACTATAGATGTGAGCTCCAAAGAATTCTATGGAGAAGGTTATGATGACAGCGACAAGAGAATCCCAGACATGACCATCATCAACCGTCAACTTGGTAAAATTTCCTCTTTGTTTTATTGACTGCTTTATCGCTTCAAACATAAGTAACCAAACCAAAACTGGTTTCTGATAATTAGGATGGAACCCGAAGACATCTCTATGGGACTTGCTTGAGTCGACCTTAACTTACCAGCACAGGACCTACGCGGAAGCTGTTAAGAAGGCTACTTCAAAACCAGTCGCATCTTAAGAGGTCATCATCACCTCGAACCATTTGGCTACTATTTTCCATTATTTTTGTTTTTACCCAATATTCTCTTAATAGGCCACTCTAAGCGAATGATGATATCATGGTGGTTGGTTCTAGTTTACGTTTTATTGTTATATAGTATTACTGTTGATGTTTTTGAGTTCGTTGTTGAAGCTTTATATCTTTGTATTTGCCCGAAAAAAATACTAAAAAAGAGAATTGTGTGTTTAAACTATTAGCATTCATATGTTACATCTCTCTGGTCGATTCCCAAGTTTGGCATCTGATAAGAGACCAGAAAAAAATGCACAGATGACAGAGCACACCAATCTTACGTGGCTTTGGGTCACTTTGGTTAGCGAGTGTATTTGTTGATAATGAAAGAGTCAGCTCTGTTTTGTAGGATTAGCTCCCTCTGAATGTTGTCGAGACTGTGAGATTATTGTATAGCGCTCACTATGGGGCTTGACTTGGTTGTTGTGTGTTGGGGTTTTAGGTTACGCCATGTCTGTAGATGATGCTCTATTACGTCATGCATAATATAAAACTATTCGAACATAGTACCATGTCATATTTTTTTACCGTTAGAAATGTTATGTTTTTTTGCTTTGTCTTGTCTTCATTCATTGTTTTTTTATGTGGTTATTACAAGAAGGCAAACCAAAAGGACCAAGTACGAATGAAAAATATAAAAGTTTTAACTGTTCTTTTGTGTCTGTAAATGGGTTGATCTTGAAGTTGCAAGAGAAGAAAAAAGAACTATATAAGCCCAATCCTGATCAGTTTACCAATAGAACCCAATATCAAACCAGACCCAAGTGGAGGATGACATGGCCATATCTGATTGGCTCAAATATTAGGCTGAGATGCAGCGAATAAGTCCAATGAAAAGTCGGAAAGTAGTGAAATATTATATTTTTAAGCGATGAAATGGGTATCCTATGCCAAGCATTTGTACGTATTTAGAGACATGTAGCATTGAAGAATGATGTGACACATTGCGATTTATTCTGGATAAGCTTCTTTTAATTTCAACTAATCTAGTGTTCATTTTTCTTGTTTAATTAACGAAAATTGCAAATGACACTAATTCTGCAAATATGTGTACAAAGTAATTTAACTAACTAATGTTCGTGCAAGTTGAAAAGTTGCACAAAAAAACATTGAATGTCCGAATATTCATTCATTCAGTATTATAGTTAGTACATGGACATTTCGCAGAATACACTCCCTTTAATCTCCTTTTTTTCTCTCTCTGCCTATCACTTTCTAGATCCAAAAATCAATATTATTCCCTTTTAGAAGGTAAATTATCTCACGAAACTTTCGCATTCGGATATAGAAGACATACATCCATGTGACCATGTCTAAGGTTCTCGAGCCCCTAGAAGAAGCAAAAGTAGAAGAACAGAAACCCATAAACCAAGTAGAAGAGGAAGAAGAAACGAAGAAAGAAGAAGTGTTGTTAGGATCTCTATCTACACCAACTTCAAGTGATCACAAGATTCCTGAGCTGGAGACTTGTCCTCCTGCGCCAAGAAAGCGACCCCGTGAGATTCCTCTCACAAAGAAGAAAAGATTGTCCAAAGATCTTCGGTTCTTTGAAGCCACCGACGTCGGTAGCCACGAGGTAGAGACTTTCTTTGTTCATAACCCTAACCATGTCCGTAAGAAACGGAGGAGTAATAGCGCTTGAATCTTTGCTGTTATATCTCTTGTATGTGTTTCTTCTTCTTCCCCCACACAACATAAACTTGATTCTGTAGATGTACTCTTGTTTGTTTATACATCAGTTTGATCACTTTGTATTATTACCTATAACTTTCACTTCGTTAGTGTGCAGAACTAATGTATATATCGACCTTGTTTATGTCTCTTACCATTTGATCCTCATGTCTCAAAATATCGTATGGAGTTTTGTTTTTAAGATTTGGCAAATAGAAAGTAAATAATAGATGGAAGAATAGTAGGTAAATTAATGACATCAATCGAATCTTATGTGCTATGCTAGACTTAAAAAAAGAAGAAGATCCTATTGGACATTTTGGGCTTAAGGACTAACTTGATGCACTTGGGCCCAGGCCCATTTTACGCTGTTTTGTTAACAGAGCAGAAGAAGCAGAACAATCATCCATGCATATGTTCTTGTTGTTTATTATTATCTAGTTATCTTCCATCCATCATCATATATCTTCTGCAGAGCTTAATAAATCTTTGAGAGATTATATATTATTTTCATGAGCTCGTAAAGAAAACTACATTAGTGCAAACAAGAAAAAAAAATGTTCCTTTAACAAAACGACAACAAGAAGATTTACTACAAATCGATAGATAGACAAGAAACAGTAACATAAATAGATGCCAAACCACGAGAAAACATTGCCAAAGATTCTGAAATTGCCCGGTCAGAGAGAAAGTTACATAATGAGACTAGTGTGGTTGCCGTTGACCAAGAAGACCTACGTTTTCAAGTTGGTCAACCTCCTCCATCTCTCCTCTCGTACGTCCGAGTTCATCATATTCATGTCGGTGATCTCTTATAATCGTTCAAGACAAGATTAGAAGAAGACATTATCATAATCAGAATCATAATAAAAAGACTAACCGGAAGATCTTGGTCTTGAGATATCAGCTCGTGTTTGGTCTTTTTGTTACTCATGCTTTCGGAGGTGAAGGATGACGATTGTGAAAGGTATGGCTAGGAAGATGGTTATATATATATAGAATATGCATGTGAAACGAGTAAGTGAAACTTGAAAAAGAGTTAGTGCAAAGTGATGACACATGCTCTTTGTACTATAAAGTATGTTTCTGTAATAAGTACAATCAACTCAACAAGAATAAACATAGTTTTTTTTTTGACTAATCAAGAATAAACATGGTTGAAGCTGAGATCTTTTTTATTTTATTTTATAAAAAAATATGCGATATATTTCAATGAATCGGATTTTACTAATGGAATATTCCTTTTAGTGTTGCTTATGGGTTAGATCAAATAAGTACACATACAATACTGCATATATATATATTTATATCGACATT
Organism: Sinapis alba; assembly: GCA_012274485.2. Lineage (NCBI taxonomy): Eukaryota > Viridiplantae > Streptophyta > Magnoliopsida > Brassicales > Brassicaceae > Sinapis > Sinapis alba. The sequence goes on along the minus strand of MU105635.1, from coordinate 127,012 downwards.
GCATGTATGCATGCTATGTGTTTATATGGTATAAGTATATATATACAAAACACATGTACAAATCTATATATATAAACATACCCATTTATACGTGCATATATATCAATATATGCGTAGCTAGCTCCTGGTGGAGAAGGTGAAGGAGGAAGGATCTTCCAAGGTATATCCGGCGACCAAACTGCTATGCTCAGCATGCAATGACCACTTTTTTGTTACTTTAGACTTTTCTTTTCCCATTATCTTTTACAAACACAAACAAGATCGTACATAGTGCTACAAATGTTTTACTCTAATGGATCTTATAAGTTTGACACAATTATTAGTGGTGATTGTTAGGTAAACCAAGAGCGTTTGGCCCATTGGTTTATTCAGGTGTATAAAGAAGTATTATGGTTTTCTCTTAATTAGTCACTGTAAAACTAAAACACACAATTTGTTTTTTTTTTGTTATCTTCTTTCTTTTACATATTTTAGGAAAGGAATAAAGGATTCCGAAAATGCAAAGGGGGCATAATCAAACACAACGATGTTAACTAAAGTGAATGGAAGTCTCTCTCTCTCTTTAAGAAAGCAAATCTGTAAGGAAAATGATATGTTATTTGATAGTTATAAACATTCAAAGTTATAACGACAACATTACAAGAAGAAGCAAAGAGTTATAAAATGAAATAAACAATAAACAAGCAAAAAAAGTAAGAATCTTCCAGCTTCCAAGATTTCTTGATTTATTCACAAGTAATACCAAATACTTAAATTTTAAGATGAATAGTTTTGGGACTAATCCTTACAATAAAGCAAAGAATATAACTATCCGTGTCTCTTCCTTTTATATATAAATGTACTAAACCATAGCAAAACAATCAAATTAATATTTGCTCTCTATCTTTTTTTCTAATTAATTTTCAATCAAGTTATATACTCTCTAACAATGGTTCCTCCAAACCAACCACCTAGGCGTTCGCAACCACATCATCAAGCGCTGCCTGCTAGAGGTTTGAACCCTCTCCTATGCATCATCATAGCCCTCATCCTTTTAGGACTCCTTGTGGGCCTCGCCATATTGATCACATACCTCACCCTCAGGCCCAAGCGACTAGTCTACACGGTAGAAGCCGCCTCGGTCCAAGACTTTGCCATTGCCAAGGACGACCACATTAGCGCCAAGTTCAACTATGTGATCAAATCATACAACCCGGAGAAACATGTCTCCGTGAGATACCACTCCATGCGCATCTCCACGGCTCACCATAACCAGTCAGTGGCTCACAAGGAGATCCCTGCCTTCAAGCAACGTCCAAAGAACGAGACGAGGATTGAGACGCAGCTTGTGTCACACAACGTGGCATTGTCTAAGTTTAATGAGAAGGACTTGAGGGGTGAAACGACCAAAGGGGTGGTTGAAATGGAAGTGTATATAACGGCGAGAGTGAGCTACAAGACGTGGATTTTGCGGTCAAGGAGACGTACGTTGAAGGCTGTGTGTACGCCGGTAATGATCAACGTTACATCGAACTCGTTGAGTGGATTCCAGAGAGTTTTATGCCGAACTCGTCTTTAATTTGGATTATTTATCAATTTGAAGTGATTTCATTCGTGTGCTTCTTACGTGTATATCAAATTTGATATGTTCCTCTTTGATTGATTGTGTGTGTGTGTTACTTTTTGAATATCTTCTTCTATGCATTCATTCCATACGTCTTATCATTTCATTATCATTGTTTCTTTTTAAGGTTTTACATTGCAATTTGTATTCAAATTGTTGGAAATGGTTTTTAAATTTTTTAAAAAGTAACGATTCTGATCAACAATATATTTTAGTTTGTATATTTATTTCTCAACATAGAAGAATAAATCTCACCAAAGGAAATTTACTAATAAATCTAAAACAATTTATAAATGTATAATTCACATATCTACACAGAGTATACTCAAATATTTATGTGAATTATACATATTATAGTTCTTTTATTTTCAATCATTTATGTGTAATTCTATACTGAATTTAACCGTGGAGTATGCCCATTTGAATATCTTTTAGACGTTACTGATATAGTGCAAAATGTTCAATATATCACAGGGTAAATTTTGATTAGAAAAAGAATTCTAAAAGCTGAGAACAACACAAAGGTTTCATTAGTGAAAGAAAGAATGATACATTATAAAATAACGTCCTGCAAGCATTGATAACGTTTGAACAAAACTAGTTGTTGGACATACTCTTATCTGCAACCATCCTTAAACACTTCCATGTAACTGGTATGATCAAACATTGTTGGGTGTGTTCTCAGGCGGCGTAGCAGCAGAACGGACGCGGCGGCCACCCTCAGACTTAGAGTTCTCCGCAAACCGGAGGCTTCCTTGATGCATATTCTTCTGCTTCTCCTGCTCACTCCACTCGGAAGCATAATAATGCTCCTCCGTACCTTTGACTGGATCTTTGGAAGGAGGCAAGAACATGCTTCCCCATTGAGGAAAATGTATTAAAGTCACAGGCAACGTGCAAGCAACTATCATCACTCCCATCCATGTTAACCCTTGTTCGGTTGTGAACTGTGAGGTCGAGAAAAAGATAAGCTGCGTGAGCCCTGACCCAAAGTTTCCTCCTGCACCGGTTAAACCCGAGATGATTCCAAGGGCTCGACGAGAGACAAAAGGAACTATTGCAAATGTGGCTCCACAAGCTGCTTGTGCTCCTAATGAGAAGAGGATCATAGCTACAATAGCAGTGACGAGGGTGTTAGCGCGGCCAAGCCAAACACAGAAGAGACCACCTGCTGTCTGAATGATCCATAAAGCCCACAACCTTCCTCTCATACCAAAGTAAATGGCTGCAATGTCGGATGCATAGCCTCCTGCTGGACGAGCAAAGAAGTTTGCCATTCCGAAAGATGCTGCTATGATTCCGGCTGTGTGGAGCTTCAAGTGAAACCTGAAAAAGATAATTTTTTTTAGATTTATAAAATATTTTTAGTAATTATTATTAATAAATTATATATTTAAAATTGATTAATGACAAAAAATATATTAGTTAATAGTTATTAAAAGATGTATAGTAAAAAAATAATATAATTGTAAAAGTTTATTATATTATTAATATGTGTGAATACAAAATTACTATATTTTGTTCTGTCGACATCGAAAACAAACCTGTCAAAGAAGTACTCAGCGATAACATTATCAGTGCTCAACTCAACTCCCATGGAATATCCATAGAGAAGAACAAAGATCCAAGTCCTGTAGTTTGTAACAGCATACCACATAATCTACACCATTTATACAAAATCACAAGTTAAATATTTGATTCATCTATGTAACATTAATTTTTATGAAATATTATATATATATATATAGATGGATAAAATACCTTTCCAAATTTGTCTTTGGCAACTTCTCCCTTCTTCTCCAAGGCACTTCGGTTCCCATCTGGGAGATCTTGACCTAACGTGAGCACCAAGATTCCCATGATGATATGTAACCAACCAGGGACAAAGAAGGCAAACCTCCAGGCCGTGAACGCTGTCGCACCACAACGTCTTATAATCTCATAGACAACCGGCATGAGCAACTGCGTTATGCCACCACCCATGTTTCCCCATCCAGCTGCTGTCCCATTCACTAGACCGATGATCTGACTATTGAACATAGTGCTCATCCAATATTGACAAGACACAAACGTCGCAAGGCAGAAACCTATCATGAACCTCACTGTAATAAACCCTCCAGCTCCTTCCACGAAACTCATGGAGAACACTGTTGGTGCGGAGAGCATCACAAGGAAGGCACAACCGTAACGTGGACCTAGAAGATCACACACCGCTCCCATCACCAGCCTAGAGAAGATACTCCCGGAGACAGAGGCAACTCCAGCGTTTCCGATGTCTTGTTTGGTTAAGTTGAGATTCTCACGGATGATGGGGACAAGTGGTGCAGCTGCAAATGTAGAGACAAAACATGTGGAGAAAGAGATCCAGGAGAGGTGGAAAGTTCTCATGTGAGGGTTTGCGAAGGAGAAGAGCTTGAAAACCTTTGCCTTATGTTCCGTGTCCACAGGGAGGTCGAACTTGGCCGTTGTGTCGGTTGGGACAATAGGTAAAGCCACCGAGAAAGCAAAGCTTTGTTCTCTACCGGTGACTCCATGCATGGAGCTTCCCGGCTCACCACTAGGATCACTCATTTTATTTAATTTGAAGTGTTTGTTCACAATGATCCAAGTATATTGATTGATGTTTGGAGATTGCACCAGGGCTTATATATAGTATTATTCCTAGCGTTGACAATTTCATAAATAGTATTGTTTGGAGATTCTCAACGGTTAACTAACAATTTTTAAGTATTCTTTAGAGGAATCTTCCTAGTCTCTCGCTTTATCTCAAAGGTTACATTTCTCCTTTCAAATTACCAATCTACCATTCCCTACCGATAGGAACATGTGGTTGTGTTAGTTGAGCTTAACATAAATGGCTAGTTCTATATAAACTAGTTAAAACAACCTTGTTTTGTAGGTTTTTAATTTTAGTTTTTTTTTTTACGATTAACCGTTAAAAACAGATAACAATTATGAGTTTTACTTCATCTTATTTTCCTTCTAATGACTCTCAAACCATGATAAATATCCAGCGGCAAAAAAATTAAAAAAATTATGAGTTTGGCGGATTTTATCTCGCTATAGTAGGGAGTCGTATACGGTTCAGTCGGACCGAGTCTAACCGATCTAAATTTTCTCTACATGGTCGAACCGGATCATCAATATATGATTTTATCTAGACTATCATCAGTAGTTGTTATCTAGACACGTAAGGAAGATTTTAATATTTTTTTTTTAACATTGTACAATTACAAAGTTTTGGAGGGTTAGCATTGTCTTTATCTACACTAAATAGTATACAAATTAGGAAACTATGAAGTTTAGTGAATAAACTAATTGATCTCCTGGACGGTCGAATTTGGAGTGGTCTTAGCTTGCACATTAGTTGTCCCTTCAAATCGCTTACGATTGTATATGGCTTTAACAACAACAAAAAGTTTATACTGGTTTATATATCATTTTCCAAAGAAAATTGCAATGGTTGAATAGATTTTGCTGTAGAAAACATTGCCCGAAACAATTTAAATTTTATGTTTTAGTTTTTTTTTTTTGAGGTTAACAGCTAGAGAATCTGAATTTCTCAAAAGTACAACAATTAATAAGAACAACAACAATTTTTTTCAAGACAAAAATAATATAAACTAGATGGTGAATTGATATGTAGATATGCGTATAATCAAAATCTAATGTCCAAAACTGTGTGTGTACGATTTTTCAGTAAGTATTTGAATACGTCAAATGAATAAGTGCTTATCAATCGATCTTGATCGATGACGTGTAGATGTTCCAACAAGTTGGGATATGAAAAACAAACAGAAATTCGTTGTCAGAAATGTGAAAAGTGAAAAGTCAACTACATTGATGAGCTCAGCACTTTCTATGTTGTTAAATTTGCAACATGTGTACATTTGCTATATTAATCAGGCATATATAACAATGGAGGCAAGAGAATACTACAATAATGTTTTGTTACCAAAAAAAAAAAAAAGAAGAATACTACAATAATGATTATCCATGTATTATCGTTCATCATGTAGTTTATTTATTCTGATTAAAGTCAAGGCAGCTCTCTTTTTGTAAATTTTGTAAAAAAAATATAACTGAAATATACCTATATAAACATATATTAAAATTGTTGACAAAAACATCAATTTTCCGATTTCAAGAGCAACCTTAATTAATAGTAGAAAATAAAATATAATGATTTTAACAGTGATTTAAAAAAAAATCAACTATGAAAATTATGGTACACATCTTTCTTTAAAGTTTATTCTAATTGATTGATTAGGATTCCAACTCGACCAAGTGTAGATCCACTAGTCAGAATAGGCTAATTCCTGGGCTTATCCTTATACTAATTACTACATTATTGAAATCTAATTGTTCTTTTTGTTTTGTGGGTATACACAACTTGCATATAAATAACATTCCAAATAGATGAAGTCAGAAAAATAAACTAATCCAGCAGACATTTCGTAATTAGCGCTTGGGATGTTGGAGAGACTTTGATTCTAATAATTGTGATAATGGATTCACTTAACCTGCATCGTGGTCTTGCCGACTTATCAAAATGCTGGCAACTAAATAATTCAGATATTTAATGATGACGTACCATTAGACTTTTCGTATAATTTTCCTAGATATAGACATCCTCGCTGACTCTCTAATATACAGACTACTAAAAACTGTTAAACTATGATTAGATTAGATCCCATCATCCAAGTGTAGTTAACTTAATAAACTAGCCGTTCAATATATCTAGGGAAGTAGTATAGTGTGGGCTAGTAATATGATAAGGCCCACGAAGTCCTCAAACTTAGAGTTTCCTTTTGATCAAGAAAACTTTTCGAATAAATGTAAGTTAAGTAGGCCTGGGCCAGTGTCAAACAATCAGACGCACGCTAAAACCAAAATTTTAAACCCATTGGGTTACATCTAAACGATGTCGTTTGGTTTACTTATCGTTAACTTAAGCGACTAATCTAAAGCTAGAGCTTTTAAGAAAAGTATAATGTTTTACATACAGTGAATCTTTTTCTTAATAAAACATTTAAGAATGTATGACAAATGAAAAATGCTTTCCAAATATTTATTTTCTTGATTAATTTAAAGTGTATACTTTTAACTGATATTTATGACTTATATATTTGCAATTAGGAGTTTTAGTTTCGTTTTTCTTTGTTCAAACTAATTAGGAGTTTTCGTTAAGATACGATTTTATCTCATTTTTTACATTTGAGTAAGAATAAATAAACAGTTTGACCTCTATATTTACTAAAGTCTTTTTAAAATTGAACAATTCGCTTTCTTCTTCCTTCGGCAACCGCTTCTTCTTCTTCTTCTTCTTCTAGTCTTGTGATCAAAAACTTTCTCCATCGAAACTTTTGATTTTGTCTACCCTTAAGAGAAATGGAGAACCCAAACAACCCATCATCTGTTTCACGATCATCCGTTGACGCAACCCTACCCGATCCTTCGTCTCCTTCTCCTCCTCGCTCTACTCATTCCTCCAAGGTTCGCTCTTTTCTCCCTATGACTGTCTCTCTGTAACCGAAAGTTTCTTCCTTTACTGGTAAATGAGAAGAAAAAAATAAGTAAAGGTTATGACTTTATAGGGTTTTACCTAGTTTTTATCCATCGATCGTTTCAATAAGGGTTAAGTTTCATCCCCTTTCTCCTCGTCACTCTATCTTTGTAACCTAAAGATTCTCACTTTACGGGTAATGCAAAGTAGATGACTTTTTAGGGTTAAAGATTGGTTTCTTGTGAAATTTTGCAGAGTAAATGCGCGATTTGCTTGGATGAGATTAGGAAGGAAGACGGCAAAGCGATATTTACTGCAGAGTGCTCACACTCGTTCCACTTTGATTGCATCACCTCCAACGTGAAACACGGAAACAGGATATGCCCTTTGTGTAGAACTGAGTGGAAACAAGTCCCTTTGTTTGTTGATAACCGTGTCCCTGTCTCCACCTTTCCTGTTCAGACTGGTTTTGAAGATGACGAGTCTTTACCTCATGGAGGAGTGAGTGATGATGGTCAGCCTTCTGGTGTTGCTCATCGTCAAGCTCTGGAGATTAAACTTCTCCCACAAGTCTCTGCGGTGGCGAAATCTGTGAGTCGTGGTGATTTTGCTGTTCTGGTTCATCTAAAGGCTGAGGGTGTGAGTGATGATAGGCCAGCAACTAGAGCTCCTTTGGATCTTATTACGGTTCTTGATGTGAGTGGTAGCATGGAAGGAATGAAGCTGCAGCTTTTGAAAAACGCTGTGGGGTTTGTGATTGATAATCTTGGTGAGAGGGATAGGCTTTCTGTGATTGCTTTCTCCTCCAGTGCTCGCCGTCTATTCCCTCTTAGGGTGATGTCTGAGACGGGGAAACAAGCGGCTATCCGAGCTGTTAACTCCCTGGTTGCTGGCGGTGGGACTAACATTGCAGAAGGGCTCAAGATTGGTGCTAGAGTGATTGCTGATAGGAGGTGGAAGAACCCTGTTTCAGGGATGATGCTTTTGTCTGATGGGCAGGATAACTTTACTCTCTCTCGTTCTCAGGTACGTTTGAGAACTGATTATGAGTCTTTGCTTCCGAGTTCTGTTAACCGGATTCCGATTCATACCTTCGGGTTTGGCGTTGATCACGATGCTGAGCTCATGCACACTATCTCACAAGTCTCTAGTGGCACCTTCTCGTTCATCGAAGCAGAGACTGTGATTCAAGATGCTTTTGCGCAGTGCATTGGTGGGCTTCTCAGCGTTGTGGTTCTTGATCAAGTGGTTGAGATCGAATGCATTCATGAGGAAGGTCTGAAGATATCCTCCGTGAAAGCAGGAAGTTACAGAAACAGAGTATCGTCTGATCGGAGAACCGCTAAGATAGATGTTGGAGACATGTACGCAGAAGAAGAAAGGGACTTCCTCGTGATTCTTGAACTCCCTCGCTGCGAGAGCGAGTCAATGCCGTTGCTGAAGATCAGATGCGTCTACAGAGATGCTGTAAGCAGAGAGATAGTCCGAGTGGAATCAGAAGAACTGAACATTCAAAGACCAGAGGAGGTGACGGGAGAAGAAGTGGTGGTGTCTATAGAAGTTGACAGACAACTAAACAGGTTCCTTGTTTCAGAAGCTATGTCTGAGGCTAGGGTTTTAGCAGACGGTGGTGACCTGCAGGGGGCAGTTGGGATTCTAAGAAACCGTGAGAGGGAGTTAGCAGAGACGCAGTCTGCTCGGGCCAGTGATGGGCTTTGTCAGTCATTAACATCAGAGTTGGGTGCTTTGCAAGAAAGGATGACGAGCAGGAGGATGTACGAGAGATCAGGTCGAGCTTATGCCTTCTCTAGCATGAGTTCGCATTCGGCACAAAGGGCAACGGCTCGTGGACACCCTATGTGTGGCTCCCCCGCGCCACAGGCTTATCAGACGTCTTCAATGGCTAGAATGGTGAGTAGGTCTCAGGAACTGGGGATTAAAAGTCCTAAACCATCACCTACTCGTCGAGACCGAAGCTGAATATCTGAGTGAAAAGACTTGGTAATAATGGGTGTGTGTTGATTGCTTTTGCTTTGCTTGTTTGGTTTTATATTGTTTGATTAAAAACTGAGTTGGTTCAGTCTGATATCTAGGAACATGGTTTCTTTTGTGGGACGAGTGCTGATTTTCTTTTTCTTAAAAAAATACATTTTTCAGATAAACAATCCAACTTAGTACAAATACAACACAATAGTGTACAATTAACACAAGATCTTTGTGCAATAGAACAATTGACTAAAAGTTAACTCCAATGTTAGAAGAGCTTTCTTTGGAATCCTGGATCCCTGTTTCTTGAAAACCTTGTAAGCTTCATTGGAGCTCCGGGACAAGGCGGAGACAGAGATGTGTCGGAACCATCATTACCAGACTCCTCTATTTGAAGACAGAGGACAATGCTAAAGAGGTTTTGGTACAAAGACTCAATGATTTCTTCATCTGAAAAAGTTGTAGGAGAATCAATCCTCATAACATCATTGTAGTGGTCACAGAGTGGAGACAATGCAATGAATCCACTGTCTCCATTAGAGAGAGGAGACATGGGTTCCACATATGCTGCTGCTGCTTCAGTGGAGTTTCCTAAAACTTCACACTGATCTTCATTGTTCATCTTGTTGTTATAGTATCTAGACAGAAAAAAGTAAATCTGTTTTTGGTCGTATACATGTTCAAAACCCCCAGTAAATAGCAAAGTTCATCATCACGAAGTTGCTACTCGTTGAATAATCATAGACGTTGGAGTTTATGTATAATAATAATAATAAGATGTACTAACACATACAAAAGATTGATATCAAACACTATGCTGGTTTGAAACTGCGCTAAGTACGATTTTTATAAAATATATCTATCATCAGTGTTTTTATTGCTCCTCACGATATGAGAAAGCAAAAGGTATAGTGGATGTACAAACAAAGGCATATCCTAGTAGTGCCATAGCTGGATAGAATCTAATCTAAATGGAAACTTTGATATGAGAAATTAGATTATACGAATCTTCGAAGGTTATTGAAGCTTATATCATTTATCAATGAGGGAGAACAAATCATACCTTTGAGTCGTGAGGTGTCTCTGTAACTTTTTGTTTATCAGCAACTTTTGCGCCCTTTTTCTTTTAGGGATTTTAATAATTATAATCTGGAGAAATTAGAGAAGGGGAACATAAGGTAGGTCATTCTTGGCCCATTTATCAGACCCAATTCTTTTAAACCACAGGCTTTGGGTTCGATTTTTTTTTTTTTTAAAATTCAGTTTAGCTACTTTCCAATTTGATTAAATTATATGGTTTACTATCTAATCAATTTTTGTAATACTTTACTGATTTGATTCTTTAAAAAGAGAAATTTATGTGCAAATATTGTTTATTTATAAAATAAAATATAAATGTAATTTACAATACAAAATGCAGATATAAGCATCATTTTATTTTCGGATATTTCTAGTCAAATCGCAATAACCACTAACATATAAATAAATCTAGCATATTAGCTAATATAATAATTAGTTTTCTATTTGTAGGAAAACATTGGGAGGTAATCTTTCTCTACAGGAAAATATCTTTTGTACTTTTGATTAACACAGTTGTTTAAATAATATTTTATTATATATAATAAAATAACAAAGAATTTTTTAGAAAGTAACACATATTACATATACATTCTTATATAGTCATCAAAACCAAAAATATCATCAGATAACGACTAAATCGATGAGACAAGAGTTGAAAGAAAACGTCCATCGTTACGCTAGGGTCAGACATAGATGAACCCACAAGATTTTTATGGTCTTCACCTTTTTTTTTTTTTGACTAAAAAATTAAATTATGGTCTTCACCTTAAGGGTCGGAATGTTGGGCTGCTGATTTTTAATGTTGATACAATACTAACCCTGCCCTCTAAAACACACTTATCAAATTTCATTATTGGTTCAACATGTTTTATTTATTTTCGTTATCAATGGTTCACTTTCACGCATTATGGTGATTTTGTATCTTCTTCTTTAACCGGCCGTTACTTTTATTGCTTCCATATGTAAGAGCATGATTAAAGGGGGTTCTTAGAGGGGTTTTTAGGAGGATGGGTCACATGAATAGTGTAAGAATCGGTTTTTAAAACTCTTAAATAAAAACCGGTTTTTAAGAGTTTCTTGCACTGTTCACAGGTCCCACGGACACGTGGCGACCCATGATTGGTTAATTTTTTTTTTTTTTTTTTTTTTAAAAAAAAACAGAAAAGAAAAAGAAAAAAAAAACTAAGAACTCCAATTGGGGTTCTTAGGGTTAATCATGGTCTAAGGAACCCAACATGCATGGCCGACTTTAAGAGGTGGGACCAAGGCTCATGACTCCACTTAATCTAATACACTATGCTTTAACATCCTATCGAAAAGAATATAAGGTTTATTTAAATACAAGTAGAGGTCATGCCGAGTTAATAGCATGAAGACAAAAGCATGTGTGAATCTACCATAGTAGACATATATACACATGTGTCTAGCATATCTTTTTCTTTTAACAACTTTTATTGTTCTCATACGTAATAACCCAACTCATTAGCCATGCATTAGTTGTAGAAATTCATACGTTACGTACTTAGTTACATGTATCTGTATCTTTTTCACTTTATCTAAGTTTAAGCTAGATGCACCATCATAAATGTTGACCAAAGTTAAAGCACGAAAATGCTATCAAAAGTTGAAGAGGAGTCAGAATATTTATCAAAAAGAAAACTGAAAAACTATGGAAATGTTGTTCAATAATCAAAAACATAAAAAATGCCCTTCAAATTATACTGATTTTTTTCCAAATTATTTTTTAAAAAGTGAGATATTTCTTTCTATAGATAGTTTTTTTTTAAAAAAATTGTTATTCCACTCTAGAAATAAAATAAAAACAAGTGTTAAGAAAAAAAGTATCAAAAAAATAATTAAAGAAAATGAAAACCTTTTCCTTTTATTTTTGGTTCAACTGAAAAACTTTTATTTCTATTGCGTTTGCATAATCAATTATCGCACTAGTGTACTCGTTTCCTAAAAAGTTTTTGATATTTTTTTCCGCACACAATCTCTCTTCCTTCTTCATCATCATCCTTGGTTTGGAGCTTCTCGTAGGTCCTAGTAACAGCGATCGAGGAGAATTTATGAGCACGAGATCTCGATTCCCCCTCCATAACACGTAGGCCTCTTCTCTCTTCTCTCTCATGTTCCTCTGTTCCTTTCACATTCAATTCTTTCGATCTTCTGGGTCCCCCCCTCTACCCTCTTGTCTCCTTCTCCAACATTTCAGTTTTGTTCCGTTATTATATATTTTTAGGACACAACTCTGCAACCGTTTTCTGTTTTGTTCGTGTCGGAATCTGAATATCGTTTCTTGTAAAGCTTTGAGTCATCACTAGGGTTCGAAGCCGGGGCGCAATGCAAATGAATCTTATATCGAAGCTTGCTCTCGTGGGGTTCATACTTCTCTGCTCAGGTTTGTATGTAAGAATGTTAATTATATAGATTTTTGATTGGTTCCTCTGTTTCATAACGCTTGTTCCCTTTTTTCACATTTAGTTATTGCCTCCTTTGGTGAACTTGACTTTGGTCACTGCGAAAGAGTTGTGAAAAGATGGGCGGATACTTCTTCTTCTTCTCGTGAAGAAGAACATCCTAACAAAGACAAACGCTCGCTTCAGGATTTGCTCTTCTTTCTCCATGTTCCCCGAACTGGTGGCAGGACTTACTTTAACTGGTTTGATCTCTCTCTTACCAAAACTTAGAACTGAAAAGATGTCTTTTGATCTGTGTGTGGTTAATTAATGCTTTGTTGTCCTCTTGTAGTTTCTTGAGGAAGTTGTATGATAACGCTGAGGAATGTCCTCGTTCTTACGATAAACTCCGTTTCGATCCAAGGTATGGTTCAGTATCCTCTCTCCTAGGCTCCCGCCTATTCGACAAATCGGGTCTAAACGAAACTATTTTTTAAAAAATTGGTCTATGCATCCGCATGAACAGTAGTAGGGTGTCTAGCTACCGTCTAACGATTTCTTGAACATTGTCAATAGATAGTTTTGAGACCCTGAAACTTATGTTTCCCTCGTAAATTTATAGGAAGGAGAAGTGCAAGCTGTTAGCCACGCATGATGACTATAGTTTGATGGCAATGCTGCCGAGGGAGAGAACTTCAGTGATGACAATAGTCCGTGATCCCGTTGCGCGTGTGTTGAGCACTTACGAGTTTTCAGTAGAGGTAGCAGCTAGGTTCTTGGTGCATCCCAATTTAACTTCTGCGGCAATGATGGCCCGCCGCATTCGCAAGAATAATGTAATAAGCACGCTTGACATATGGCCTTGGAAGTACCTTGTTCCATGGATGAGACAAGACCTCTTTGCTCGGGTACATACATCCCTTCACCTTCCTTTGAACATATATATGATAATAGAGCATTCAAGAAAAAATATAGTTAGGTGGTAACTAGGCTCTTTGTATACGACTAGCAATTAGGTAGATTACTCTGACGTCTAGGTTACTCCTTGATGTTAATGAATTATTGATTTTTTTTAAAAAAAATATATTTATATAAGATATTTTAGTTTTTGGATTTAATTATAAAATTATTTTGATGAGTTATCAAAATTAGATAATACTCCACCAAACAAAATATATTAGACAAATTTGTAGATTTATACTAAAATTATCACTTTTTATCAATTACATTAACACTTTAATTTAAAAGATTTAGATTAATTAAAATTGACTTAAACCGATTTAAATTGTGTAAATTCGATTTTAAGAAAATTGTTTCGGTTATGATCGAGTTACCGCCTAAGACCAATTTTTAGAACCATGACAAAACTATCCTCTGAAGCTTGTTTGTTACTCATGCTTGGCCTTTATTTTAGAGAGATGCACGAAAAGTTAAGGGAGCAGTCATCATTGAAGACCATAACCCTTATGACATGGAGGAGATGTTAATGCCGCTGCACAAGTATCTCGATACTCCTACTGCTCATGACATAATCCACAATGGAGCTACATTTCAGGTACCTTTTTCATGTTTCTTTGTTTTGCTTTACTAAAGTAATTGATTAGAGATCTCCAGAGCATTTTCATTTCATTTAACAGATTGCAGGATTGACAAACAATTCCCATTTAGCAGAAGCACACGAGGTTCGGCACTGTGTGCAGAAGTACAAAAACCTTGGTGAGCCTGTTCTTCAAGTCGCCAAGGTAAGTTTTACACTTGTTCTTTCATCATAATGAAAACTTATTATTCTATACTCTCTCTCTGGTCTTTGCAGAGAAGGTTGGATAGTATGTTGTATGTTGGATTGACAGAGGAGCACAGAGAGTCTGCATCACTTTTTGCCAATGTTGTTGGTGCTCAGGTGCTTTCCCAAGTGGTTATGTCAAAAAAGAGTGAAGTTGAAGTAAAGTTCTTGCTCCTCAGTGTAATAAATTATCTTTTGTTAGGATGTAAAATTGTAATTTTCTTTGCTGAAAATGACTGACACTGCAGAATGGTACATCTGAAGTTGCGTCAAATAAGATAGAAGCTAAGAGTGGGAATGTAAGTAACTTTCCTTTTTTTAGCCATTATGATCAACGTGTGAAGTGGTGTGGATCCTTATTATGTCTGTTGAATACACCTCAGATGACGGTAAAAACTCTAATGGAAGTCTATGAAGGTTGCATTACTCATCTACGGAAGTCACAAGGAACCAGACGGGTCAACTCCTTGAAGAGAATTTCCCCAGCAAATTTTACCAAAGGGGTAAAAAAATGTTTTGGCAGTAAATGGTTCATCAAACCAGTAAAAAAGTCTTGATGATGCGTTTTTTACAGACGCGTACAAGAGTTCCTAGAGAGGTGATTCAGCAGATCAAATCACTTAACAATCTAGATGTGGAACTTTACAAGTATGCTAAAGAAATCTTTGTCAAAGAACATGAACTTGTTTCGAAAAAGATGGTTTCAAGAGTAAGTTCCCTCTTCTTGATCCAAATATACTTAACAAAGTTTCTCATTCACATTGTTGTTGTGTGTGCAGTCTAAGAGAAGCATTGTTGATCTGCAGAATGTGTTTGGAGAAATGGATGATGAGAAGCTTTGGAAGTTCGTATCAGTGGCATTGATGCTTTTACTGCTCTTCCTCTTGTTTCTATTTGTAAACTTTAGAAGAAGAAGAACCTCTAAGGTTAAGATTTGATGCTTCTCACTTTCTTTTGGGCCAAGTTCTGCAATTGGGAGAAGCTTTTGGGCCCGATTGTAATATTCTCAAAGCTTCTGGGTCCAGTTATAATATTCTTTGTTTTCTTGGGCCTTACAGGTTAAAAAGGGAAGAATCAGAAGTGAGCCCATATCTTCTTTCTTCAAAAATGGCTAAAAATATAGACAAAAATAGTGTTATCTATTATAAAAAGAACTTTGTTGTTTATAATCTAAATTTTTTTTCGGTGAAATATAATCTAAAATTTAAAAATC
Organism: Sinapis alba; assembly: GCA_012274485.2. Classification (NCBI taxonomy): domain Eukaryota; kingdom Viridiplantae; phylum Streptophyta; class Magnoliopsida; order Brassicales; family Brassicaceae; genus Sinapis; species Sinapis alba. The sequence continues at coordinate 111,442 of MU105635.1, read as the reverse complement.
TATTTTTTTTAGTAATTTAAATAAAAAAAGGAAAACAAATATCATAATACCTCAATTTTTTTAATTTTCTTATATCTTGGACATCAATATCAATAACATATGATATATACTTATTGGTATGATATAAGATTTATAAAATAATAATTGATAAGGTGAGAACATATCATGTGGAAGTTGGAAGGCAAGGGACCCATTTCCCATGACGAAACGCCCTAATAATTATCAAAACTTTCGATTTCTCGACTCCTAATCGTCGGTGATCTCTCCATTTCACCTTTATCAACTTATATTAGGGATCTATTGAACTTATAATAATAATAAATCCTCCCAACTTATTTGTTTTGTTAAATAAATTAACATCATTATTAGTCATAAAAATAATAATAGATCGGATCTACGAACGAACCACCAACCTTCTTCTTCAAGGTTTTTGTCACTTGATTTTGCATGTGCTATTCTATGTCATTTTGTTTTCTTTCTTCATTTACCAACTTTATTTTTTGTCATCAAAACACTTATATTACCATGTCTTTTTTTTTGCTTAACTTTGGTGATTATTTTACCATGTCTAAACTGGTAATTTGTTTTAATTTTATTACACCGACATATATTCAACCTCATCCATTCTTATCGATATATATTTGACAAGATAATTATCATTTACTTACCTTATTTATTATATTCAAATGTTCGGAAAAGATCTTATTTACTACAAAAGATATAGGGTACAGAACTACGTACTTGGTATTAAGTACAACGTGTGAATTGAATTTTATACAGCTAGGTATGTTTCACTTAATGTATTTATTGATTCGTTTTTTAAGAATTAAAAAAACAAACAAAAACTGTATTTATTGAGTTACTAAAATGTTTTTTTAAAGTAAAGACGCGTTAATAGATATATTTTCTTTCCTCAGTTATAGAACCAAAATCGATTGCGTATTTTCTTGAAAGTTAAGAAATGTCGAGATGATAAAGCACTTCCCATATTTTTCGATTTTATTCGAATCTTTATAAAAAAAAAAAAGAACACGAGACATTGCAAAAGCACACATCGTACGACTCTTTAATCTCTCTGTGTAGTGTCCCATATATATATATATATACTATATTGAGAAGGTTCATATACATCGACCCTCCCTAGTTATTTCTCTTTTTGTTTCTCGTTTCGTTTCTTCACGTGGAGATAATTTATATTTTGTGTCATTAGGATGATGAATTGGTTACTTGAGGAAGAGTTTAATGGTGTCTCTGATGATTTCTTTGATGACTTACTCAACGGTGTCAACCCTATCGAGTTTCCTCTCCAAGACATTGATGATGATGATGATGATGATACCATCAATGATGAGGTTGGAGACTGGGACGCTAAATTTCAACACCTCGAACCTCCTCCCATGGATGTCTTTACGAGTTTTCCCTCTGAGTTCACATCCTCTTGTGGTGTTAACAAGCTTGGCCGTGTGGCGACTGTACCTGCTTTGGTGAGTTCTTCCTTGCTGCCAAAAGCATATATTACTTGTTAAAAGATTATTATTCTCTCTGGTAGATCATAATATATGCATATCACTTGATAGATTAATCTCAACCAATATTTTAAAACCGGACCGACTTGATGGTTGGACCCGATTCAACCATGAATCAGTTACATAACCGAGTTGGGTTGGGTTAATAATTGGTTTGACTATGAAGCTCGATTGGATTTCAAAGTTAATGAACTGATAAAAACTTTATTTTAGTAGGCGCTAATCTTCTTCCTCCTTATTGCATTAGTATGGATCAAATAAAAATCTATAAACCAATCATATGAAGAAAAAGCTAATATTATGTGACATATTGTTCATATTTCTTTTTACTACCTTAGGTTAGAAAAGTGTGTGGAAGCATAACCATATGCTTTGATAATTCACTTATGCATATATATTACTTGATATATTCTTTTTAACTCACATAGTCTTAACACTTACGCAAAAAATGTTTGTCAGAGTGTGTAATATAATGATAATAGACCCTTTTTTTCCCCTTTTTTTACCGTATACAATCCATACAAAAGTTTCATTATATAGTGGCAACCAAGAGTAAAGTCTAATATTCTTTCATGGGTGCAGAAACAGTCCGGTGCTTGTGGAACCTTGTCTGGCATAAACAGCACTCTCCACCAGTCTTCATCACCTCCTGATATCAAAGTCTCGAAGCTGTTCCAGTCTTTAAGCCCAGTGTCAGTTCTTGAGAGCAGCGACGCTTCTCTCTCGCCTCAGAACTCAAGATTGACTTCACCAGGGAAAGGCATGAGAAGCAAGCGCAAACGCCCCACAACACTGAGATTCAAATACCTTTACCCGTTTGAACCCAATAAGCCTGAGAAGTTAACTCCTGGCGAATCAGGATTCAAGACTTACTATGATTTTGAACAACATGCCAAGAAGAAACGCAAGATTCCAGCCAAAGTGGCAAGAAAATGCACTCACTGTGAGACAACCGAGACTCCTCAGTGGAGGGAAGGACCCAATGGACCAAAGACACTCTGCAACGCTTGTGGTGTCAGGTTTAGATCTGGCCGTCTAGTTCCAGAGTACAGACCAGCTTCAAGCCCGACCTTCATCCCATTTGTGCATTCAAACTCACACAGGAAGATCATACAGATGAGGATGAAGGAAGGTGATCAGTTCCACACCAGCATGATTCATGGAGTGATATCAAGAGCATAAAGACAAAGGGGGCTGGAGCAGTTTTTAAGTTTGGGAACTCACTGCAAGAAGAGATGGAATAGAAAAAGAAAAAGTAAGGAGTCAGTGACTTTTTAATTATCTGATGATGAGAGTTTAGGGGTTTAGTTTGAAATTAGGTCTATGTTTACATTAGTGTTATCTTATCTTCATCGCTTGAGAACAAACTTCTAAAGAACAACAGAAACTTAACAAGACAGAAACATGATTTTTTCAGACTCTTTACACCAAATTTAAACTTGAAACAAGTTTTCTTACAGAACACACTCTCATACAAAACCACACTGTACAAGATAAACTGAACATCACTCCAAAGCTCCGACATCTTGATCCACTTTCCAGTAGTTGTTATCGTTGAACTCCTTCACTCTCGAACTTTCCTCCTCCTTTTGGTTGCCTTCACCCGTCTCCATGTTTCTCTTCATCGCTCCAGCTTCTCCTACTATCCCTTCTTTCATCGCTTGCTCCATCGCTTTCTCTGTCCCTTCTGCTTCAACTCCCACAAACTCCACATCCTTCTCGAACAGTGATCTCTCCGTAGGAGATGACGACGACCCGTTTGGAATCACAGGTTCGGTTTTTGCCTCAAGCATTGGTATGTCGAGGTTCATCATGTTTTTACTGTCATCATCATCATCATCGATGAATGGGTTCAGACCTCTGCCACTCACTTGCATATCGGATGATGGTTCGTCTTCCCACCCAACCCATCCGGGTGGCTGTTCTGCAAAAGCTTCTTCGGCTTTCTCCAACGTGTTGAAGTCGAAGAACCCCATTGGACTCTCACCTGTGTTCAACGCGGGGCTATCCTTTGGATTCCTGGTTAGATCATCGTCTTCTGCTCCAACCACAACCTCGTCGTCGTCTTCACTGCTGCTAGTGTTGTTGGCATTGAAGGTTCTGTTCAATTCCACGTCCTCTATCGTATTGGAACCTGCTGTGTTGCTGCCGAATCTGTTGTCTTGGAATGTGAACCAATCTGAATTTGTAAACACGCTGCGGCAAAGTAATGAGGAAGACTCAAGTCATTATTTGAGAATGGTATAATTTCTATCAGCTAAATGCAAATAGACTCACCTTCCTTGGTCATCTCCGAGTCTTAAGGATGATATTATCACTTCAGCAGATTCATCATCGAAGTAAACATCCTGTGTAGTATGTAATTAAGTTTCAATTTATTAAAAAAATGCAGATACGATTATTTAAGAAAAAAGGGGGGAAGAGGGGGAGTGTGCAAGACTTACATCATCATCTCTGTCGAGAGCAATGTGGTCCTGAGTCCCCAAAGAAGATAAAAGAGATGATAAGATTCAGTAGTACCACTTCAAAATTCGTTCATATATAAAGGAAAAGAGCACACTACCTCTCCATTGTCACCGTTATCATACGTTTGGTACCTAAATGCTTGGCTTAAATTATTGGCCAAAGCAGCAACATCGTAATCCTTGTCTTCCTCATCGCTATCTCTTATCCTATCTTGTACTGTAGTCGGGCGCCTGCATTTAACAGTGGGGTTTAAGAATATATATATAAAATCCAAACCCCAGGACTAGCTCATGGCGAGTAGAGATATCATGTAGGTCGTATAATACTAGAGTAATAGTCCAAAGTCCCACAAAAGATCACCTTCCACAACATATATACATATCTGACATGTATTATAGAGCCAAAACTGTAGTTTATCAGGTCTTACTACTCGTGAGAAATTTTCTTGAAGCAGAACGAAAAATATATATAAGAAAACCCACAGAGCATATCTTCACTAGCGTCAGTCAGTATAATTTTTACATCCATAATCAGCATACGTGGTAATGACTGATTATTGTGATGGTTACTATATGATTAGTGAGCAGAGAGGTATAATGAACGTACCCGCATCCCCATCTGTAGACATTCTCAACAGTGTTGCGTTCCTGCAGAACACTACCTTGCCACTCATTCCATTCGCTGTTCTCCTAAAGATTTGAAAATGAAAGTCAGCAAGCATGGAAAGTGCGCTCGAGAGTGTGAGGACACCTTGTCGCAAGACTTGACTCATGGTTTTATATTCCGTATACAGCAGGAGGTTGTATGATTGTAATACGAACCTGAAGGTATGCCTTTATCTGGTCATTGCTGTTACTCAACTGAGCAATTTTATTAGATATTCTTGTGATATGTCCAATATACCCGACTCGAGGGATATTTTTCCCAGTGGCGGCTACAGTGGGCTACCTCACACAAAAGAAGAAAAAAAATGGCTGAGAATACTTGTTAGCTAATTTGAACTTCGGAGCAGTGAATCAATGACGCTAACTTGGAACTGCCTTAACATGACACATAGCAAATGATTATACCTGGCTATCACCTGAGAGATTGGAGTCTTTGTCTGAAGCTAGGAATTTTTCAATCAGATTGCATTCTCGAAGAATGTGGTTAACCATTAATTCGCTCTTGTTTTCCAAACAAGAAAGTAATATACTCTCCACTTGATGATGCAGAGCGTTATTGTATGGGTACCTACATATGTTGACAGTATTTGATCATTTAAGATTTTAGTAGAAAACGCAACACTGAGTTTCAACAGTTTGAAGTTTATCAAAATGCCTACTCGAAAAACAGATCAAGGGTTCTTTTAACTGTTCCTGAACTAACTAACTCCTTCTGTGCAGCTTCACTTTCAGTTCTCAACAAAACTGCAATAAACTCCACAATCTGAAATAAAAAATAGGGAAACTGAGTTTCATTAAGCATAACGACTTTATATATATAAAAGGCACTGTTGTTGTCATAAACTATAGATTTCCCCTGAAATTCTCAATATTTGCTTCTGACCTTTAGACGATGCTTCCCAAGAGGAGGCCTCAGTTCACCATATGTTGTAGGCAATACTCTGCCGTCAGATGCTACAGTAAGAAGCATAAGCAAGTCGCCTGCAGAAAAAGGATATTGATTATTTAAGGCCATTGATTTGAAATAGTTGCAGTGAACATCAAACATGACTGCAAGTAGATGCTACATTCGAAAAGGGTTGACTACTCCTTGTGCAAAGTCAGATTATGTTCATCCAACCCCGAAAGGAGAAGGGGGGGAAGTGCAAATCTTGATAGTCATGTAAAGATATTACATCAGAGGATCCAACTTACTGAGTTTAGGCAGCATGGCACCAATAGTCTCCTGGGACACCGGGACAGGAGACACGAACATTTGTTGACCACTATAAGAATTGAACATAGATGATGATGACGTAGCAGATTTCCTCGGATCTAACAGAGAAGTGCATACTGAAAGCGAATGAACTAGACCCGATTTTGAGTGTGAGTCTTCAAGGGCATGACCAAATATCCTAGAAACGAAGCTGCAAAAAAAAAAGGGAACAAGTTATGCTGCCACGCGAATACTTCTGTATCAACATATTGAAACATTAATGGAAGAAAGGATTACAAACCCCGGGCTAGAGAGTTGTGAAGCTAAAGCTGACGGTGCATTCCGAGAAATTGCACATAATGTTTCTGCTGCATTTGACTGAACCTCAGGAGGACTCTGATTCAAGTTGGAAAAGATCGTAAGAAACTACATATATCAGATCAGACTGAAGATGATAAAATCAAATAGAAAGCCACTAGCCTCTTGTCTTTAAGATGAATAAAGAAAAGCCTCAACACTTACAGATGGTTTAAGTTTGTCCACAATCATTTCAAGTAAATTGCTATCCGCCAACCATTGCATCACATCCAAAAAGTTGGGATAAACGTGATCATCAGCCCCAACCAAGCGAACCAAAACCTAGACAGTATCACAAAAATATCATTGCAAAAATAACCTCTGAAGCCACACACCAAGCAAGATACACTGCATCTAAGAGAAACCAATTACCTCCATGATGGATGTTATTCCAATCAAATCAACCAACTGACAGAAAACATTTTCATGCCCCTGCGATCATCAGAAGTTACTTTAAGAATTGTAGCCAACACAAAACAAATCATAAACGATTCAACTAATTTTTGTTGTCACGACATAATAATTTTCAGGAATTCAACTGAAGAATAGAGTCATGCCAATCTTATTATTCTACAATGCACTAGATCTATCTGTTAAGACTAACTCTACAATGCTCCTACAAAATTCCAGTAATCAGGTCAAATAAATTCCGTAATTTTTTTATCAAAGTTCTCATCTAGCTTTCCAGCCACCTATTGCTCATAGACCTGGATTTGACGGAGATGTACATACTTTTATAGCTAAATAATAATCTAACCATAAAGCTCATTCAAGAAAGGGAGAAAGAAAATAAGACTATTTATGAACAAAACAGTATTACTTACTTTTACATAATTCATAAGCGCTGCAGTCTTTCTGACCATGAGGCAAATGACAACCTACACCAAAAAGAGACAAGTAAGAAGTACATCGCGAACTTTGAAACTATTGAAGCCATGGATAGAAACAAGGAACTACTGGAAGTAAAGTTGGCTAATACACAAACTAGTGTACTGTAAGAGAGAGAGTACCTTGCTGAAATAGCCTGCCAGCAATGCACTATGAGGACGATTTGGTTCCAGAAAGGAAAAAAGCAAGTCCATCAGCTGCAAGATAAAGCCAAGCCAACAAATGAGGTCTAGAATTAAGCGGGTAAACATAATATTACAGATGAACAAAAAAATTAAAAGTATGAACTGTCATCCCGGGGAAAGGTAAAAAATGATGAAAGAACAAAAAAAATACCTCTTCGTCCTCAACCAAAGCCTTTAGAATAACATCAATTTCACATGTAAATATTTCACAGGAGATGAATGGAAACCTAAGAGAAGAAGAAGAAGAAGAAACTATTATTAGCTAGAGAGAGAAAGAAAGAATGGCAGGACAAGGTAAGTCCAGTTAGAATCAATCGAGGAAGCATATATTACTTGAAAGCACGTTTACTATCAGCATCATTTAGAGGTTCTTCAACAATATACCGCAATAACTGTTCCAGTTGAGCTTTATCCCTTAGACTGCAAATATTAAACACCAAATCAATTAAAATTTCGAAGAAAAATACGAAGAATCCTCAACTAAAATTCCACAAACACAGAAGACACTGGTTTCCAGATCCAGCATAAACAGATATTGAGAAATAAATAAGCAAACTATAGAAGATACAAAAAGCCTTACAAATTAATGAGGCGGCTATTCAAAGCCTTGCATTCCTGAATAATTTCTTCCTCATCAAGAAGCTCTTCCAAGGTGAAGTTTTCTTTGTCTAATATGGTCTCCACCTAACATAATGAAAGAAGATCAACCAGGGAAACAAGTTCAAAGTAAGGAGCAAGAGTGTAAGGTCACTGAATGTACATTTCGTCTCCTAATGTCTTCTTCCCTGGTAAGTAAATTTCTAATTCTGACAAAGTGACAAGTCCTAATGTCTTCTTCTATGATAAACTATGTTTAGACTGATCTTATTTGAGAACCAAACCACGAAACAACTAAAGTAGATAATAGAACACACAAACACATACAATCCCAGAAGCACAGTAACAGTAATTATCCAGCAAAACTGAAATCCAATTTCGGACCAGATCAGTTTCTCCAGACAAGCATAAATTCAAATTCAAGGGTACAGCAACCAAATATGAACAAAAAAAAACAAAAAAAAAAATCTCTGTTAGCTCACCGGAGATGATGCAGAGAGAGAAGTGAGCTTCCAGAACATGGCTGCGAGGGAGAAGAGAGGAGGGAGAACTTGGCTTAGATCCGCACCTAGAACCTACTAACTGGGGGCGATTTTCGTCTGGGGGAGCTGGAAAAACCCTAACCGATCAGTCAAACAGGAGAGATTGATTGAGATCCTGAGAAGAAGACAGAGAGAGCGATGAGTTTTGAAATTTTTTGCATAAACAAAGGGGAAAAGTAAAAAATAAAAAAAGAGGCGTATTATTATTTATTTTCTTTTCTAGAAATAACTTTATCACATAAAGGAACTTGACTCAGTGTGTGTTATTAAATTTTTTTTTTTAACGACTCTTAATTAAATTTGCCAAGTTTGACTCGTGATTTTTCTTTGGTCGTATCTGATGATTTGTGGTGGTGGTGGTGGTGACTAGTCGTGACGACGGTGATCTATAACATGTTATGAATATTATGTTTCACCAAGCACAGGTGACTTGTGATAAACATCACTTTTTATTTTAAATAAAAGTCAGCTCTTTTGCGTAATATGCATGTATTGTGTTCAACGGGATGAATAGTAATCCAGTAACTTTTTGTGGATAAGGATTGCAAATGACTGTAATAAATAAAACAACTGCCTCAAACTTTACTTATCGATTATATTCAAGAATCTATTTCGTTTTTGTTGGTTTAGAAGGCCGGTTTGAGCTTTGAAACTAGCACTAGCCACTAGGCAAACAATGTAAACTGAAATCATTTTGCATAAACTAAATTAAAGTTATGTTTTCGAGAAGTATATTTCATCAAAATCAGTAAAAGATAATAAAAACCACTTCTTCAAATAACAAGATGAAAAGCTGTTGAACTTGGTTGAATACTTGAACGTATACATCGATGATGGAAGGAAGATACACGAAATGAAATGGCTCAGCAACGCCAGCTCTTGGAATGGCTCTTCGTCGGAGAAGAAGATCCAACAACTTTATCAACGAACTTTCTCAACCCCTTCTTCTTCATCTTCTTCTCCTTCTCCATCGACTTAATCTCTTTGTTTCTCTCTTCTTCAACCTCTTTATCAAAATGTAAACACAGCTTAAGAACTTGCTCCTCCACATTGTTTAGTCTCTCTAGCAAAGTTCCTTTCCTCTCAGTCTCTTCCATCACTTGCTCCATCGAACGGCACTGAACCTTCCCTGTGCTCCTCAGCGAAGACAGATCCCATGACGACGGCTGAGTCCCACTAGACGATGGAGTAGATGGGCTAGAGCTTCTCCATGAGCTTCCTGCTTTCATCTCTTCTAGCTTCCTTACCATGATATCAATACGATCTAATCTCGAGAGAATGGGTTCTTCTATGATAGTCATTGATGATGATAACAGCGAGAACAAGACACTGTATGAGAAAAGCCAAACTCGTGTTCTATATTTAAGAGATTGAAGACATGAACTACGCCACGTTCGATATTAAAGAGAGTCAGAGTTAGTTAGGGTCTTACGCGTGTCATTCATCACGCGTGCTGGATCCAGTTTTCAGACACCACTTCTGTCTCATACGTCCAACATTACTCCATCCTTTCTTATCTAATCTAATCCCTATGGATTATGTCGGAAACAAGATAATATTTTTAGTTTTTGTTGCATGGTTGTTCGTCTCTTGTCCATGAGTTAACAATGTCAACGAAATTATACAATGTCAAGCCAACCTATCTCCATAATGAAACTTCCAATTTAAAAGGTAGAGTATTATACTATTATTCAATGTTATCGGAATACCTATACAGTGTAAATGCTAACCATACTGATAACGAAAGTTTAAAAGGGTATTCAACCATTCATACTGAACAAAACTTTTAAATTTAGATTAAATAAATTTCAATTTTGTTCTTGGATAAGGTTTATCCCAAAGCATTTATACGATCACAATGTAGTTTTCTGGAAACTTTTTATAGATACTTTTATAATTTTCACAAATGTGATTTCCTCTTAAAACAAGGAATTTAGTTTATTAAACTATCTCAAACTACAATTGATCATAGGAAAAAAAAACAATTTATTTGGTCAAACAGTCCAACATCAAATTCACCCGTCCATTCTCCAGGACATATGGGCTTAAATATATAAGCTCATATAAGAGTCCATCGATTTCACTGGCTTTAGTATGGCAAAAAGGATGACAAAAAAATAACACTTGTGAACAATGGTGTCGTCGAAGAAGCCGAAGAGCGATGGTGGTCGTTAAACAAAGACGAATACGCCGAACTTAAATGGCATTGCAAGGAGGCTGAGGTTTACGAGATCTCGGTATCGGAATCTTCGTGCAGCGACTCCGTGAAACAAGCGAGACGTTATGAGCTAAAGATAAGTAATGGCGGAGGAGTGGAAGACGCTAAGATGTTTAGGTTCTCGATGTGAATCGGATTCGGAGGAAGATGCGAAGTAGTTGATAGATGTAATGGGCCATAAGCGACATGAAGCTAATAACCGCAGGAATAATGCCATAACATAGTAACATAACATCCAAAATATTCAGAACCCAAAAGCAAAAGAGAAAAAAAACAGGAAGCTAGCGTGCAACGTAGCTCTGCCACCTCCGATCAAGAACCCAATTACGAGAACAGAGTTCTGACGGAGACGAAACAACGCTGTAACACAAGCAAGCGTCCAAATACCAAACTAATGTAATAAAACTAAAATTGTCTTTTGATTCAACTGCGGATGATAGAGTTGTACTGAAGGTACTTTACTTGGCACCCTTCTTGACGGCAGCCTTGGTCACCTTGGCTCCGGTTGGGTCCTTCTTATCAACGCTCTTGATGACACCAACAGCCACCGTCTGCCTCATGTCCCTAACAGCGAAACGACCCAATGGTGGGTACTCGGAGAAGGTTTCAACAACCATGGGCTTGGTTGGAGTCATCTTTACCATACCAGCATCACCATTCTTCAAAAACTTGGGCTCCTTCTCGATCTCTTTACCAGAACGCCTGTCAATCTTGGTCAGGATCTCTGAGAACTTGACTGCAATGTGGGATGTGTGGCAATCAAGGACTGGTGCGTATCCGTTTCCGATCTGACCAGGGTGGTTCATGATGATGACCTGGGAAGTGAAGTTAGCAGCTCCCTTGGCAGGGTCATCCTTGGAGTTGGATGCAACATACCCACGCTTAAGATCCTTGACAGCAACATTCTTGACATTGAATCCAACATTGTCACCTGGAAGTGCCTCCACAAGAGACTCGTGGTGCATCTCAACAGACTTGACCTCAGTGGTCAACCCGGAAGGAGCAAAGGTCACAACCATACCAGGCTTGAGCATACCAGTCTCAACACGACCCACTGGCACCGTTCCAATACCACCAATCTTGTAGACATCCTGAAGTGGCAGACGGAGGGGCTTGTCTGATGGCCTCTTGGGCTCGTTGATCTGGTCAAGAGCCTCAAGAAGAGTCGGTCCCTTGTACCAGTCAAGGTTGGTGGACCTCTCAATCATGTTGTCACCCTCGAAACCAGAGATGGGGACAAATGGGATTTTGTCAGGGTTGTACCCAACCTTCTTCAAGTAGGAAGAAACCTCCTTGATGATCTCATCGTACCTAGCCTTGGAGTACTTTGGGGTAGTGGCATCCATCTGCACCAAGAAGTACTTAGCATGAAACAAAGAGAATAAACGCAAAACAAGCAATCAAAAAGAGAGATAAATCACCTTGTTACAACAGCAAATCATCTGCTTGACACCAAGGGTGAAGGCAAGAAGAGCATGCTCACGGGTCTGACCATCCTTGGAGATACCAGCTTCAAACCCACCAGTGGTGGAATCAATGATCAGAACAGCACAATCAGCCTGGGAGGTACCAGTAATCATGTTCTTGATGAAATCACGATGACCAGGAGCATCAATGACTGTGCAGTAGTACTTGGTGGTCTCGAACTTCCAGAGAGCAATGTCAATGGTGATACCACGCTCACGCTCAGCCTTAAGTTTGTCCAACACCCACGCGTACTTGAAGGACCTCTTGTTCATCTCAGCAGCCTCCTTCTCGAACCTCTCGATGACACGCTTGTCAATACCACCAAGCTTGTAGATCAAGTGACCAGTGGTGGTCGACTTTCCAGAGTCGACGTGGCCAATGACCACAATGTTGATGTGAAACTTCTCTTTACCCATGGCTACTTAGTAAATCTGCAAAGATTAAATTATTTAGAAACGATCAAAACATTAGATATATGAATTTAAAGGAACAGTAAACATATATTCATATTAAAATTCATCTTCATATTAAAAAGCTGCTATCGGAGTCGAACCGATTTCTACCACAAAAGAGAGTTTGTGGTGCTCTATCCACTGAGCTAAGCGAGCTATCATTCATAAAAATTCAAATGGATCTACAGCAACCAATCCGCAAGTTTCTCCGTCTCTAACACAAGACGAAGGGAATATCGGATTTAGTACGCTGTATACCAATCAACTCATCCATTATACAATCATAATCACGAAAACACAATCAGTTTACTCACACAGATCCATATTAAACCTAAACTGCGGAACATAAATTCAAATAATCGACGATCTAGAAATTAGTTTATAATCAGCTGGCAAGATTCGAGTGCACTGCATAACGTTGATTGACTCAACATATTAAACGTAAACTGCGGATCAGAAATTCAAAACTATCTACGAACAAAGAGCACAAATCAAAGAGATACATATAACGAAGAATCAACTTTGAAGAGATGAAGTAAAAGCAAATGAGAAGGATCAAAAGTATTCGAGAAGAGATCGTTAGAAGATCGGTAGATAAGCTTACCTCAGTAAAGTGTTGCGGCTAGGTTGAAGAAAGATCGAGCTAAGGTATCGTAGTGGAGGGTGACGAGCCTTTTTTATATCGGTGGTGAGATAGCGATAATTGTTAGGGTTTAGCATAATATCACACGAGAAATGACACTCATACCCCTGCCCCGCCGCCAATACTAATTTGTTTGGGGTCGGTCCTGTTTCATCTTTTGTCTTCGCTAATTTCTACATGCTTATAAAACAGTCAATTTACCCCAAAAATATATCAATAATCATTTTTCGCATATGAACCAAACGGTTATGTATGAACGCAATGGAATTTGGATATGATTGTGTGAATGTTACTGTACCGAAGCTTTTATTAAAACTCGCAACAAAAACTGAGAGAAATTGATTTATTAGAATGTCTAACCAGCAAAAAAACAAACGTATCAACGTCAAAAATCACAAGAACCCCAACAAAAGAAAAAGCTACCAAAACCGAGAGTAGATTAAGCAATCAAATGACAAAGTTCAAATTCAATGCGAATCCTCCGAGTCCTGGAGACACACCCACACATGTCACAGCTCAAGCTTCAGCAAACCTGCAACCAAACAAAAGGTTCAAACTCGAATGCAGATTAACTTCTACTCTAATTCAGAGATTCAGACTATTAAGTACCCTAGCTCAGAAAGCTTCAAGTGGGCCTTAGCGTAATCAGAGAAAAAGACGTCCTCATCCTGTTTAATTTGTGACAAAGCAACGTTAGTTTTCAATACCATTATACCAACTCAAGAAAAGACACAAGTTTAGCAAGAAACGAGGCATACAGCAGCGTATTTCTCAACCAAAGAACGGAAAGTGGGATCCTCCAATAGCGCCTTGTCAGAGGCAAGTTGAATAAGACCTTCCTTCTCACCGCTCAAGAGCTCCCTGGTCATATACACATTATCAGTTATTAACATATCAGCACTGAATCCTGGATGTATCAAAACCTTATAAGTATGTAGAGACTTAGGACACTCACTTGAAGTAAGAGTTGTCGAAAATAAGAGGATTTGAAGTCCAAGCACCTTCAAAGCCAGACCTTTCCTTGTGGCATCTTCCCTGAATCAATTCATGAGTTTGTTGTATAGAACCAACAGCAAAAACAGTGTGTTTAAGCAGAGTTGGGAGTGAGATACGAACCAGAGTGTGGGCACCAGATAAAGCCACAATGTCATTGTCAGACAAACCCATCTGCTTTGCGAAGACGTCTCTCAAGTGGTTACAACCCTTTGTAGCATCAGGAAGACGACCCTCTGGAGGTGGCTGGGGCTTGTCCTGGAAGAAAAATATGAATGTTAGTAATATAAGAAATCCACAATATTTCCTCCAATTTTGATTTCGTGTTTCAGTATTACAAGTGGTTTTATTCTCACTATTGATCCTTAACAATGACTAACCTCTCTTCCAGGGTGGAACTGAATTTCAGGTCCACCAGTGACTTCAACGGCCACAACACCAGCAAGCTGAACAAAAGGACATGGTGAGTTAGATTCCAAATCATAACCAAAGAGGTTTACTTTCGTTAAAACATGCACCTGATGGAAATCAGCAAAAGAGATGGTAGGGAACTGAGCCCTGATGGGATCCAACAACCCAAGAGCGATCTTGATACCACTGTTGGCTTCATGAGCTTGCTCATCAGTAAACCTCATTGTTCCAAAGGGACCACCTGTCTTTGTGGCACAATCAAATGTTCCAGCAGAGTGCCATCTACACAGTTAAAGCCAAACCAGACTCAGCCACAGAGCATAGATACTTAAGGAACCACACGCTGTTATATTATTGTTAGTTTTACTTACGCGAGGCGGACCATGATAGGTGCACAGTGCTTCTCAGAGATCAAGCCTCTAAGCTTCCTCCTGCACTTCTCGATAGCCTTCTTGTAATCTTCGCTCACAGTTGGGTAATTCTTCGTCATCTTTGCTAAAAAATCTGGAACCATTGCACACATACATGAGCTCAAGTAGTAAATTTACGCACAAATCACATCCTAAAACAGGCATCACTCATGGAAACCCTAATTGGAATCCTAAACATCTTCACACGAATACAAAACCAAAATCAAATCAAATCACCACTAGAAATGGAAGAGATGAGCAAAATCCGCGATCCTGGAGAAGCTACACTCATAAGTAGCAAGAAACACAGTGAGAACGAACCACAGAACGCAAACGAGAGGGAAGAAACGATGGCTAACGTCAAAAAACAGAGCGATCTACTACGTTAAACACATCATTCAACTCAGATCAAGCCAGGCATAACGATGATCCGATCCATTAAGAACAAGAATCGAAGGAAAAGAGAGAGAGTTTCTGTTATACCTTTTTCGAGAGAGGATAAAACCTGAGAAAATGTGAGTGAGGCTGGTGCGAGGTGAACACGAGTAACTGTTTGTTTATAGAGAGTCCAAATATATAGAGAGTCTGTTACGAGAAGGGGAAGAGGAAGAGAACATTCTACTAAACACCGTCAGATGACGGAAATCGTGTGGCTAATATTTGCGAAACGTAATGGACGGTGACGATTCAACGCACATAGTTGTTTGAAAAATAATTAGCGTATACTTGGCTAGTTTCTATTGGATGAAATATGTTTCGTGTGACGGGCCCACCTCAAAAAGGCGAGTTTTGGATTTGGTTTCCGAGGGGTACGGGATATGCGAACACGTTCCGTTATTTTCATTTGTCGCAGGTGTGAACGCGTCTCGCGCACAAGTAGTTACTGACCCTTCATCCCTGATTGGTTTATTAATGTTGTTTAATTATGGATCGGTTTACTATGGGTTAGACAAAATCGGACCGGAACTAAATTTTTGTTTGGTTTTCTTTTTGTAGCATTGGTCTAGAGATTTTTTTTTTAATTGGTGGTTTTGTTTTTTTAACTGGGGTTGGTTGTAATTGTTAAGTCAGCATGGTTATGTAACACAAGAAACATGATTTAAAAAGGTTATAAATGTTTTTCATGTTGAAAAGAGTTAGAAAATGGAAGGATGCAGATTTGCTAGACGCTTTTACGAGTTGTTAACCTGTTGAGAACAATTATAGAAGTATCAAGTATGTTAAATGTTAATTGACACTTCTACATAATCTCCACATTGAGTCTGTTCACTTCTATATAACCTTTTAAGATGTTTTAATTGATATGTGAAAGTGGAGGAAGCATTGAAGCAGTTCTACTGGCTAGCCTCCAATGAGATCAGCGAACAACCAACGTGTTCTTCTTCTTTCAGCTTTGACTTTGAGAAGACAACCTTGGATGAACAAGAAATCAAGGAGCTTATCAGGAGAGAGTCTTTGCACTTCAAGAATAAGCTACCTCCCAATATTCAAGATACTTGAACGTCAAGCAACATGCTGTTTAAAGCTGTGGGGGAAATAAGTGAAAATAGGTAGTCGTGTTTTGGTGTGTGTGTTTGTTTGATGGTGATTGTGTAATCAGAAGAAAGTAACCAAGTTTTCTACGTGCTAGTACATGCACATAATAACACGATAAACACTTGGATTCATGTTATGAATAAGGCAAAACAACAAGCAGAGCATCTGCCTCCTATAAATTTTTAAAATAATTGTATTTTTTTTTGTTCAATTTCCCACCAAAACAATGTTCTTGTATGCTTTTTATTCTTCCAAAACTATATCCAAAACCAAAATTAAGTTTGAGACTTCTTTCTAAGATCTTTATACGTTTTGATTGTAGATAATTCTATTAGTCATCATCTTTTTAAATTTGATGAATAATATCAGATTTACTGTAGTAGTATAATAATCGTTTTATTTGTCATCAAAATTCAAAACGATGATATATACATGTGAAAACATTTTTTTTTTGTTCTGACGTATGAATTAACATTGAAAAAATATTTGTAAGACTTATACGAATAGATAGCTTTAATATATCTGCAAATGGTTCCGTACCGACCAATCTATATACAAGACCAAGCCAAATCGACCATAATCAGCCTAATTGATCTACTTTCACCAAATTCCTACAAATATCCCAAATCAACGATACGTTTGTGTGAATACACACCTGATCATTTGTGAATACACTAATTTTTGACAATTTACAGATTTGGTACTCTGGTAATTTGATATGCTAATACCCATCTTATCACTAATAGCTTTATTATTACCTGTTTGCAAATTAAAAACTATCACTAATGGCACTACTTTTTTAAAAACGAGCCAAGAATGAAATTTAATAAAATGAAAGGAAATTAGGGAATGCAATTCTACAACTTTTATATAGTTTAGCAAGCTTTCTTATACATGCAATGCAACTAGCTCGATTTTAATATAATATTATGCTAATTTATGGGGGAAATTAAGTAATACTCTTGCTGTGTATGCTTGGTGATTTGGTATATAATATACAAATTGAAATTGGACCAAGCAAGTCAACACACCATTTCATATGTATGTATACGTTCAATGAATAAACGTGAAAATATCTCAAATGAACCCGTATTGGTACAAATAGGTACAAAAATCCAAACCCGTATCTCTGTAGAACCCATACATTTGTATATACTATACGTTCCTTACTAAATTAAATAACCTGAGCTGTCAAGATAATTATAATTTAAAATTATATTTTCTAATGTTTCAGACAAATGTATGAAGCAACCAGGACGAAGTAAATAACTAATATAAACTTGTCTTCTCTCCAGCGTTGATTATAGCTCTGAGATATTTTTTACAATCCAATTTTCAATCAAAAGGGAATTAGTTGACTAGAGTTTTATATGCTGGTTCAATACAATTACGATCAGGGCGATCACTGAATAACTAAATCGTTACGTTTTAAGTATATACATGGATTAACAAAACGTATTTTGCGTTGTTGTCGTATCAACTTATCAATGGGGGGTTTTGTGTACGTATGTATAAATAATTAGTTAAAGACTTAAAATCATCAAATTATTTCCATACGTTTTGTTTTGAGTGTTGTTTTATTTTTCGGCAAGTTCTTAATTTGTAATGTTGTCAAAATTTGGTTTTACTCTTTTTCCACGGAAAAAGGTTATACAGAATTTGAAAGTTAAGTAAAGCACGGAAGACTAATGTGGTAAATCCATTTGGGACATTCGAAGATTTAAAAAAATGAATTATCAACGGTAAGCAACATTCTTGATTATTTAAATACATCTAATAACAGTATAACACCAAGGAAGTTGGTGATGGTTTCCCCTAATGAATAGTTTGTATGGAAGATCACAATGCACAAGATGACAATAATACATGCTTTACGTTTCTTTGGGTACGTGGCATGCTTTACATTCATTTGACGTAGGTGAAAATATGGAGAAGAAACTCTACTTAGAGCATGATTAAAGAGAGTTCTTAGAGGGGTTCTTAGGGGGATGGGTCCCATGAATAGTGTAAGAACCGATTCTTAAAACTCTTAAATAAGAACCGGTTCTTAAGAGTTTCTTGCACTATTCACGGGTCCCACAGACACGTAGCGACCCACGATTGGTTAAGTTTTTTTTTTTTTTTTTTTTCTTTTAGAAAAAACAGAAAAAAAGAAAAAAAAAACCCTAAGAACCCCAATTGGGGTTCTTAGGGTTAATCATGGTCTTATAAAATGTCTATTTTTTTGTTCAAAAAAATAAAATAAAATGTCTATTTTTATTTTTAAAAGTCTACAAAATAGCGCGTGGAGTTAAAACGTGAGACCCACCATGACATCCTTTCATTCTATATAAAAAATGAAATCAAACGGTGAGTAATTGGCCGTCGTCGTCCGTCCATATATATATCAAAATATTAATCGAAGAAGTAAGTGACATTAATCAATCACCTACAAATCCATATCTCCATCATCCAGTCGCCACGTCAGCTCGACG
The DNA here is from genome assembly GCA_012274485.2 of Sinapis alba. Taxonomy (NCBI): domain Eukaryota; kingdom Viridiplantae; phylum Streptophyta; class Magnoliopsida; order Brassicales; family Brassicaceae; genus Sinapis; species Sinapis alba. Next base: position 92,417 of record MU105635.1, on the reverse strand, counting down.
GTGCCGGTTTCGAACCGCGGGTAGATGATAGTATTAAACTAAAAAAAGTTGACTATTTACGCGGCACTAGATAATTCGATTCAAAGTTAATCTCTGCTGACGTGGCTGATTTTAATTAGTTTCGTATCGTATGTACTGTGGACCTTGCCGTAGATTAAAAACTTTACCTTTCTTTCTCTCTTAATAATCTTTTGACGAAGAAGCTTTCTCTGTTTGTCACTAAGCTCTCTCTCTTTTTTTTTTCTTCATTCTCTCGATCTTCCGTGTTGGATTTGTCGTCTAAGTTTTTGATTGTTCAAAGCGAGAAGAGGAATCAGAGAAGATCAAAGTAACTAGCGAATTGCTCTCTTCGATGGGTTGTTTCGGAAGCAGTAAGAAGAAATCGAGCAAACGATCGGAGACCAACAAATCGAACACTTCGAAAACAAGGAAGAGCCTCGGTGGTGGTACAAGCGATAAGAGAGACGACCAGACTCAACCCTGTTCAGGTACAGAGTGATTATGGTTTTTAGGTATTGTGTTCTCTTAGAGGAGACAACATGTCAAAGTTTTGATTTTTTTTGTCTGTTGCCTTAAGTATAAACGAATCTTTAATTGATTTGGGTTAAAGTCATACTCTTTCCATGTGTTTGTAGATTCCACAAAAGTTAGCCCATATCGAGATGTTGTTAACAAGGAAGGTGGTGTTGTTAAGGAGGAGGATCAGTTAGCTCTTGACGTGAAGGGTTTGAATTTAAAGGACCAACCCACAGGGAAGAAAGCACAGACCTTTACATTCGAAGAGCTTAAGGTTGCTACTGGGAACTTTAGGTCGGATTGTTTTCTTGGTGAAGGAGGTTTTGGTAAAGTTTTCAAGGGAACGATAGAGAAACTTGATCAGGTAGTTGTTGCAATTAAGCAACTTGACCGTAATGGGGCTCAAGGAATCAGGGAGTTTGTGGTTGAGGTGTTGACACTAAGTCTTGCTGACCATCCAAATCTCGTGAAGCTTATTGGGTTTTGCGCTGAGGGTGATCAGAGACTATTGGTTTATGAGTACATGCCTCTAGGATCTCTTGAAGATCATCTACATGGTATGTTCTAGTCTACTATACAATAAGGTTCATGGTATGGGACAGGATGTGTTGTGTTTGCCTTTGTGTTGTGTTTCATTCAACTATCCTTTATCAGTTTTCTGACTTTCATTATTGTTTCTTAATGTTTTGCAGATCTCCCTTATGGTAAAAAGTCACTTGATTGGAACACTCGGATGAAAATAGCAGCTGGTGCAGCAAGAGGACTAGAGTATCTACATGATAGAATGAAGCCACCTGTGATCTACCGTGATCTTAAATGCTCAAACATCTTGCTTGGTGAAGACTATCAACCAAAGCTGTCAGACTTTGGGTTGGCTAAAGTTGGACCGAGTGGGGATAACACCCATGTCTCCACAAGGGTTATGGGAACATACGGATACTGTGCTCCCGACTATGCTATGACGGGTCAGCTCACATTTAAATCCGATATATACAGTTTTGGAGTAGTCCTTCTGGAGCTTATCACTGGAAGGAAAGCAATCGATAGTACAAAAGATCGTAAAGATCAAAATTTGGTCGGATGGGTATGTTCTTCTGTCTCTTAATGATCTTCGCAGAGACAACACTCATTTTGTTCTTTCTTGCAGGCAAGACCATTGTTCAAAGACAGGAGGAACTTCCCGAGAATGGTTGATCCATTGCTTCAGGGACAATACCCTGTTAGAGGACTGTACCAAGCGCTTGCAATTGCAGCAATGTGCGTTCAGGAGCAGCCGAACATGAGGCCTGTTGTATCCGATGTAGTCTTGGCTCTCAACTTTTTAGCTTCTTCAAAGTATGATCCGAATAGTCCTAGCAGCAGCAGCAGGAGGAGGAACACTTCTTTTCACAGAGATGGAGATGATGAAGAGAAAAGACCAGACCTACTCAAGGAAGCAGAATCTGAAGTGTCTTCATAGGGAAGAGAATGGTGAAAAAAATCAAATCTAGGTTTTTTTTTTTGGCTTCACCAGGAAAATGGGTGGATATATATTATAAAACCAAATCAGTGACATTTTTAACATCTATTTGTGGATGTACATCTTGACTGTTGTATGTAGCATGCTTCTTTTTCTGTAACAAACCATTTTGTTTTTGGGACATATATACATATATATTAATAAATAAATAAACAAACATCTTTTTATATTCATATATATATTTTCAGATTAGACCATGATGATGGTCCTGATTCTTTTCATAGAGATAGAGAGATAACAATAAAGATCAGACCTCCTCAAGGAAACAGAATCTGAAGGGTCTCATAGGAAGAAAGTGGTGAAAAAATCAAATCTAGTTTTCTTCTTCTTCAATATAAATGGTGGATGTATCTATTTATAACCAATACAATCACATTTTTAACTTATCTTGTGGATATAGAACAATGTTTTGAGACGTTAAACAAAAAAAAACAAAAAAACAATCATCTCTGTGTATGTAAATATATGCTACATGTTTTGATTAAACCATGATGATGGTGTTAAATTAATGATGCACCTTACGTGGCATCACGTGATGCAAGTTCTCCCGCGCAAAGCCGTTAAGAAAAAAACGTTATATAACTAACAAACCTTATCGGAGAAAGGCTTCACAAATCTCTTACTCTCTGTTTTCGCGTTCCTCTGTTTCTACTGGGATAGTGCTGACGATTCTTGGAAGAAAAGCTTGGAGAAATGGCGGAAAGATCCTTCTCGCAGCTCCCGATCTCTTCTTCTCACGGTGGCAGGAGGATGATGAACACCAGGAGAGGAGTTTTTCCGGTGTCGGAGTATTGGATCCACGCGATTCCGGTGATCATCTTCCTCTGTTTCTTCACACTCTGGTTTTTCTCTCACTCAGGTTAGTTATTTTCCATCGGATTCCATGAATCTTTCTCGAGAAAAGTTAACGTTTATCTGATGGTGATGTAGTGAGGTTGGACGAGGACAACAATGGAGAGATAATGTCAGTGCGTCTCCTCGAGAAATCCATGGCCGTGAGAAACGAGTCCCATGTGAGTTTGGCGATTCTTGCTTCTTCCGCCGTTTCTCCAGTCGTCTCTGCCAACCATACTCTCACTGCTCATCACAACGCGACGCAATCTCACAATGCAACTGACACGCTTGAGCTTCTTCGTAAACGGCAAGAAATGAAGGCGAAAGGGAAGAAGAAGAAGAATAAAGGTAGAAAAGAGAAGATAGAGAAAGATATTAACAAGTCCAAATCGGTGAAGAAAGCAAATAAGTCACTCGCCGGCTAACAATTTCACCGGAGAAAAGCTCGAGACTCTTTCACTGGCGTCTTGCTATTGTGATTCTTGAGTTTGNTTTTTTTTTTTTTTTTTTTTTTTTTTTTTTTTTTTTTTTTTTGTTACAGCACTTGTTAAAATGAACTTAGCGAAATAGAAAAGGGTCTTGAGAATATTACTGCAATTGCTAAAACCCACATTCACCACTTTCACATTAAAACAAAATCTCAAGAACAATGACAATGCAAAACGAAAATTTATATCTGTTCTTTGGCAACAAAACTGGTGCAGTGTAGGATCGAAATGAGTCCTATGGGTGTATAGGCCCATTACGAACTTTGAGTTATACGGGCCCAATAAGGTCAGGGTAGATCTCTGCTCTTTGGCAACAAAACTGTGCAGTGTAGAATCAAAATAAGTCCTATGGGTGTATCCATCCATATCAATGCTTCATAAGGTCAGGGTAGTTAACGGGTACAGGCCCATTACAAACTTTTGGCTATATTACGAGCCCAATAAAGTCAGGGTAGTTAACGTTCTCTCTCCACTTGCTAAAATTGAGAGCTCCACGTCATCGATCCGTCTATGACTTTAACGAAGTAAGAGCCGTCAGATCAAAAACTCAACGGATGCGATGAAAAGCACGCGGATCGTCTCTGATTATATATTCTGATATTCACCGGTTATGTAACATCATCGTCAAATCTCATTTGCTGTAATCTCCGTCTCCGATCAGTTAACAGGTATCTTCTTCTTCTTCACGTCGATTATATTATCAATTTCGATTGTTAAATTTCCTTTTTTGTTTCCGCTTACTGGAGAGGCAACAAATTGAGTCTTGTCACTGATGAATTTATTCTATTTATGTTCATCAGATCTACAGAAACGATGTCAGGAAGAGGAAAGGGAGGAAAAGGATTGGGAAAAGGAGGAGCGAAGAGACACAGGAAGGTGCTTAGGGATAACATCCAAGGTATCACCAAACCCGCGATTCGTCGTCTTGCTCGCAGAGGAGGCGTGAAGCGTATAAGCGGTCTGATCTACGAGGAGACAAGAGGAGTCCTCAAGATCTTCCTCGAGAACGTCATCCGCGACGCAGTTACTTACACGGAGCACGCTAGGAGGAAGACGGTTACTGCTATGGATGTGGTCTATGCTTTGAAGAGGCAAGGACGCACTCTCTACGGATTCGGCGGTTAATAGAAGATGGTTTTGTTTGGTGCTCTCTGTCTCCTTAGCTTATTATGTGTTTATCTTTTGTAGCGAAATGAACGAACTCGAAAACCTTTGTTGCCATGTATTTGTGAGTCAAGAATCTGTTTGGAAGATACAATGTTAGTAGCTAAGCAAACACAGTTCCCATTTCATAACGGTGGTTCTTGTAAACACAATGCACTTCTTTCATTTGCTCAGGGTCGAGCTAATTAAATCCAATGAATGTCACCAGAGGAACAAGCTCCTTTGAAGGCAAGTAGAAAAGTTTATTCCCATCACGCATAACAGTTGCTTGCTGAGAATGAATCTCCTACAAAGCTTCCAAAGCCTTCTCCGCTTTAGTTTCCTAAACACATTCGAACCATAAGATATGATGGAGCTAACCCTTTCTCTCGACTAAACTTCTCTTCACATTCCCCAATATCTTTAGCCCAAGCAGGAAAAGTATATCTAACTTTAAAGATTCTGAACCATTATAGTTTGCTTATTCCTCAAGTCTTCACCTCCTCTTTTCCCCATTTATCTTCCGCTACCAAAGAGATAAAACTACTCAGGTCACAACAGTGTAAGTTAGAATAAAAAAAGAAACAGAGACAGTAACTGAAATGAACGATGCATTAATGTCTTTGTATTCTCTTTGTAATTCGTACGATCACAACAAGTTTTTTTTTTTTTTTTTTGAACACACGATCATAACAAGTGAAGTCCTTGTATTCTCTTTATAATTCGTGAAGTGATTTATATTAAGGATGAAAGTATAAATTCTATAGATTTTTGGGGGCCCATTCCGTTAGTTTTCAGTAAGCTTTTCTTAAGTGTAGGCTAAGCGAATACTTGGGCCCCGAATTTAGGGAAGCAATAAGATGTCAACGTAGATGGGCCGGTTGGGCTCTGCCACGTCACGTAGCCACGTCGATCACATGGGATTAGGCTCTGCCACGTCATTTTTACATGTGGTGATATAGTTGCTCAAAAAAAAAAGTGGTGATATATTATTGGTTCAAGGAAAATAAGAAGGTTGCTTTTTAAATTGGAAGGAAAAAATATTTCGAGAAAAAGATTATCTTCCTAATTTGCTAAGTTGAATTTGAATGACAAAATACAGCTGTTAGATAAAAACAATCTATTTATTTGCTAATATTTTATATTACCATTAATGTTGATGTTGAATACATAAGAAACAAAAAAAGTAATATATATATATATATATACATAGAAATATATATCTACTATATATGGAAGTATATCTTCTCTAATATTCTACACATTTGCAATGTATGGTTTTTAAAATAAAATAGCACAAATAATATTACTGAGGATGGAAAATAAATAATTTCCCTTTTTGTTAAAAAGTGTTTGTTGACTAAGATAACATTACCATATAGGTACGAAAAAATTCAGTTTAAATTGCTTGCATGGCTTCCAGTTTCGGATGGTCCGAGGGGAAGGTTTTGTCTTGTCCGATTTTTTCTTCACCTTCTGAAACAAGGTTCTTTCTTTTAAGCTCTGGCTCCATACTATAGAACATGTATTATTCGTTATTTATTACAAATCTTAGTGCTCTCTAGGGGTTGTCGTTCGTTCTTTTCCGATGTTGGAATGATTGATCTTTCTATTGAATCGTTAATATGGTTGTTGCTGTCATTAAGATTGTTCAGTTCATGAAGGGTTGAATTGTATGCCTTTAGATGCATTCAAGTTCTATACTGTTTATTGTCCTGTGTTTTGTAATTATGGTTTTATAGTTATGGGTTTTGAGTAGGTTTTGTAATGCTTTGGCTGCTGATTACTCACTTCTACTGTTTTATGGTTCATGTCTTTAAGAATGTTCAATCCATGATTAGGTGTTGAAATGTATGGATTGAGATGCATTAAAGTTCTACTCTGTATAGATCTGTGTCTTTTTTTTTACTTATGGGTTTATAGTTCTGGCTTTTGATCATTCAATTTATACTGTTAATATGGTTTTGCCTTTAAGAATGTTCTATCTACGAAGGTGATCTGATTAGAGTTGAAATGTATATATGCCTTTAGATGCATTAAATGTCGACTGTTAATATGGTTCATGTCATTAACAATGTTAAATCCATGTATGGCTTCTTTGATTCATCTGCTTACATCACCATCTTCGTTTCAGGTCAATCAACCATTTGCAATCTCTCAGCCCTGAAGGGTTTCCTGATCAAACTATAATATTTGCAAAATGTCAAGCTCTTCTAACGTACGTACTGCCTCTTATCATTCCTCATATCCCTATTAAGTTTCAGTTCTACAGTTTATACTCTTTGTTATTCTTCTGACTAGTGTTTATAACTCAAAATGATATTCTCAGTCGTCATCACTCAGCGGTTCTACATCGAATGCACCAGACGGTTCAGGGAGAACGTCCACTCCTACTTTCACTGGTCAGTTTGGTTCAATGTCTCCGGTTTTCAATCCTGATGGTGAGTAGATGTTTTTCTCCAGCGTTCTCTCTCTCTTTCAAAACTCTCCTTCTTCTGAACTTATATGCATTTTGGTTGTTTACTTTGTATAGGATCTCTTAAGGGCGTTTATGATCTTCAAGGAAACTATCTTCCTCACAAGTCGAAGGCTACCCGTGGACCGAGAAACTCAGGTCAAAATAATGTTCCTTTTGCTAGATTCAATAGTAAAAAGCACTTAATAAGTTTGGTGATTATATTCTTTTCACCATTGGTAAATATTGTTTTTTTACAGTGTCAGTTTTGGGAGCTTCTCCAACTTTGGTAAATGCCACCAGCTCTCGAGCCCCACCGAGCTCTACGGGGAATATGGCTGGTAGAGGCTCAATGAGCAGGGCTTTGAGCTCTGGTAGACGTATCCCGCGTCAAGCCCCTCGACTAAACAACAGATCGGGAAGTACTGAACAAAACCGAATGAGGAGTGGGGGCCTAGGTACGTCATGACTTATACTCCCTCCGTTTCATATTAAGTGTCGTTATAGAGAAAAATTTTCGTTAGGAAATAAATATCGTTTTAAGATTTCAATGCAAAATTTAATGACTTTATTTTCGAGTTTAATTTTCTATTAGTTGAAATATGATTAGATGTATAGAAAATGATATTTTTATATATAAAATATGTAAAATTAAATATATTTTTAAATCCGTGTGCACAAAATTAAAATGACATTTAATATAAAACAGAGGGAGTATCCTTGAAATTTCTATTGTTTTATTTGATATTCATCATGTGTGCATTTTCTATGCTTGCAGGACCTCCAGTGGTTTTTCCTATGCCTGGAAGTTCCTACTCTACTGCTGGGGGACGTTCCCAAAATCAGGTTCCAGCAATGAACAGCTCTATGACTGGTGGACCTCCGAGTGTTGGATCAACACCTGTGAATGCTACAATGGGTTATGACCAGCCCCTCCAGCACCATCAGAACACGTCCCAGTATCGCGGACAGCAGCTGTCAGCTATTGGCCAACCTTCCAGAGACGTGAGATCACCAAACCCAACGCAAGCGGCGACAGAGTCAGCTCCTGACCCTTATAGCATGCTCGGTTTGCTTAGTGTGATAAACAAGACCGACCCTCACGTGACTACTTTGGCACTTGGGTTGGACTTGACAACGATGGGGTTGGATATGACCTCTAAAGAAGATCTTTTCAAGACTTTCGCCTCGCCTTGGGCTAATGAACCCCTTAAAGATGATCCTAATGAGTTCACTCTACCTGAGTGTTACAACGCAATACAACGACCACCTCCACATGTAAGTCACCACTACCTACTCTCTCATATCTAACATCATTCACGTATCATTATAACATATATTATTTTCATTTTTTTCTGTATGGATGCAGCAAGGGATGTTTAGAAGGTTTGAGCTGGAAACATTGTTTTACATTTTCTATAGGTACATTTATTTTGGAACTTTGTTACTTGTTGATGCCTTCACTTTGTCATAAGAACCATAACGACTTTTTTTCTTTTCTCATGCAGCATGCCGAAAGATGAGGCGCAGCTATACGCAGCAGATGAACTGTAATATTTTTATTATTATTTTTTTTTTATTTTTTTTTGTAATACCCTTTTTTCTTCTCCATGATATTGCTTGAAATGCATTGAAGGATAAAGCTGCATAACTTTTTTTTTTTCTTTCTTTTTCTTGCAGTTACAACAGGGACTGGTTCTACCACAAAGAACTCAAGTGTTGGTTCCTTCGAATCGGGGAACCTCTCGTGAAAACAGATGAGTATGAAAGAGGAACATATGACTGTTTTGATCCAGAAAAGTTTGAGAGCGTTCAACAGGTGAGTACATTACATTCATGTTCTGTTTATTGGTTGTGTTTTTTTGTTTTGTTTTCATTTGGAGTCTGAAGAACACCCAAAAACCATCTTGTTGCAGGAAAATATGTATATTTTCTATGAGCTGCTGGAAAAGAGGCCGTCTCTGCCTCAGCACCAGATGTAAAATTATCAGTTATTAAAGTATCTATGATGTAAAAACCCATCTGTTAGGGTGTTCATAGATGAGGAACCAGTTTCCAGTATTTAAACTTTTCCAGAACTTTGCTTTTCCGTTCATTTATCAACTAAATAACTGTTTATTGGTGATCATATGTAACTGAAACTTCTTCTAAGTTATATATTGAATCAATGCATATCTCTTTCCCATTAAGCTTTTTGGTTCATTTATCATCTCGTAACTTTTTGTTGGTGATCATTTGTTCCTGAAACTTCTTAAGCTATTGATTAAATGAATGCATATCTTTTTCCACTAGCTTTGTGGTTCATTATGATCACTTAGTAACTTGTTGATGATCATATGTAGCTGAATGAATGCATATCACTTAGTAACTTGTTTAAGCATTGATTAAATGAATGCATATCTCTTTTCCATTAGCTTTTTGGTTTCATTTATCACCTAGTAGCTTTTTGTTGGTGATCATATTTAGCTGAAACTTCTTCAAACTATAAATTGTGAATACATATCTCTTCCCCATTAGTTTTCTTTTTGGTTCATTTATCATTTGGTAACTTTTCTTTTTGTTGGTGAGATCATATGTAGCTGAAACTTCTTCAAGCTATAGATTGTGAATACATATCTCTTCCCCATTAGCTTTTTTTGGTTCATTTATCACATGGTAACTTAGCTGAAACTTCTTCAAGCTATAGACTAAAGCTGTGTTGCATTAACGTATTCTCTTATTTTCTGGTCTGATCCTTATTTGATTTTTCCGGTTCAAAGCATCTCAGGAAACTCTCAACGCCAACTATCTCTCCTGGATCAACATTGTTAGGTAATGTATATCAAGCTTGCTTTGTATATAAATGCAAGAGTAGATTGAGTATCACATTATTCACAGCCATCATCTGTTTCTTGGCCTTGCTCTCTGTTACCATCACAACTGCTAAGGAGATGAAGAGTGCGATCGAATCAAAGACTGAAGAATGGTTGATGCAATGTTCGTTGAAGCTATGTTTACACATGAAGTAATCAAGAACATGTCTATGTTAGGATTTAGATTTTCAATGTGACATTTAGAATATGATTCAGAGCAAGAAATTGCATATTTGTTGGCCCATTTGTAGTGTGATAGTTATGTTTATTTTTGCAACATTTTACTGTAAAATTTTTACTCCACATTACACAACAAAATAGTATGGAGAAAAACTTTATAAAAGAAGAGTACAAAATTAATATACTAGCTCTGTTTTTTTTTTTTAATAGTATTTCATCATATGCAAGATCTTTTACTTCCGACACTCATTTTATTTACATCCATATATAACTTTTTCCCAAATAGAAAAAAACAAAGGAACTAGATTTAATATTTACAAAATGCATCTAATTCTCCATCCATCGATGTTCTCAACACGACATGCATGTTTCATAGCTTCAGTATATGTCTGAGATATTCTAATCTGTATTGATGGCAGCAGCAATGGCATGATAACCACTTGACAGGTTACAATAGAACACAGAGTTTGTAACAGGATATTGAACACAATTGAAGAGACTGAAGAGCAATGGTTATATTAATACACGGATGCATCAAATAGAATTTTTATAACATTACTAAATTTCGCATGCATCAAAAGCTGCAAGTGTACGAGTTTCTTTAATACTACTGTACTAAAAACTAGTAGAATTAAATTTCGAAAACATGCGATTTCAGAAGTCTTCGACCAATATGTATTGGTATAATGGAGTCCACCACAACCACAAGTAATAAATTGATTCGGTGCAATAAATGTAATTTCATTTGAAAAATATAAGACATTTTAGTTTTATTTAGAGATAAAAAGTGACAACTGATCTTTAGAGCTTCTTACGAGTAAAAAGGCCAGCAAGTAGGCACAATTAATTCATTTCAACCACTTAAGTACGTCTGCTTTTACATTATTCGATCGTATGCATAAGGTCCTACACTTCTCCACAATGATCCGTCACTATTCGTTTATTTCTAAGATTAGTCTACTAAAACTCTGAAAACTTCAGTCACTTATTTTCTAATACTACAAACGTTGTTTTTAGCTTTTCTTTGCATTGACAAAGTAAATAAAATTAGGGCATATATATCAAATCTTTTCACGATTTTCTTAAATATATCATGTATAAAGGATGTATTTTATTAGGCTTTAGGTTTGAGTACTTCAGAAAGGAAATGTTAAATTAAAGGCTTAAAGCCCTGATTCTATTGTCAAAGATAATTGGGAAAGCCATTATAAATTTTTGTGAGGTTGGTTGAGAATATATATGGGACCAGAAACGGGTGCTGAAATCAAATGAGAATTGAATGTGTTCACAGCAAACACGCTTTCTAAATCTACACCTTTTCCCTGTAGACTACAGTTATTTTCGAATGCTTACACAAAATTATACAACAGCCCTCCAGCAGAGTTTAGGACAGTATTCATTATCATGAAGACCAGATTATTATTATTTTTATATAAATTCCACAATGATGTTTAAATACAGTATTTTACATAGTTATAATTCAAAGAAAAACACATTACAAGAAGCTAACATATAATGACATTGCAATAATGTCATACAATAACAACTAAAGTTTGAAAAAGAAACAACTACTAAAGTTGGAGAGAGTAGCATGAATAAGTAGCAGCAAGTGTGACCACGTACAAGCTTTACTTAGTAATACAGAGGAGGGTAATTTTTTTTAAAAAAAATAAACTACTAAATGTTATTCCCTCTGTATCACTTTAAGTGATGTTTAAAGATTTTCATTTTGTTTCATAATAAATGATGTTCTCACAATTCTAGATAAAATTTAATGACATTTGAAATTTGTGACCAATCACAAAATACAACATCTTTTTTTTATTGGTTGAATTCATGTTATTTTATACTACCAAGATAATTTGCATTAAAGTTGATGTTTTCTTAATTTTTGTACAAAAAACTTAAACACCACTTAAAATGGTACAGAGGGAGGGAGTACATCATAAAAAATAAAAAGGTCACATACAACATGATGGCTTCTTATTGTATTACAGTTCACCAAGGAACACAATAAACAACTTATTACACTGTTTTTTTTATTTTAAAAGTATGAGACAACTATATCGAAGTTTCTTTGTCATTCATATTTTCTTTCCCATCCAATTAAAAAAAACAAATATCGTAACCAAAACATAATCCAAATAGTTCTAAAAATTGAAAAGAAAAAAGGGAAAGTAAAAATATAATAGTCACCTTTTTTTTGGGGGGGGGGGATTTACGGTTGAAATAATTGTATGTATTGTAACTATTACAAGAAAACATGTCACATAAATTCCTCCCGGAGCTTGAAAGCATCATGATCATCTTCTTCACGAATCCAACCATACTTATCGAGAAAAGGATTCACAATAGATTGTGGAGGGTATTGATCAATGCAATGATTCCACACGTTCCCTAATGATTCTCCAACGTTAAGATCTCTCACAACTTCCCAAACGCAGCTATTGCATTTGAAACCTGCTCCAAAGCTTATCATGAACACTCTATCTCCTCTTCTCAGCCTCTTCTTAGCTTCCATGTACCCCAAAACATACCACAAGCTACTCGCTGACGTGTTCCCAAACCGGTGTAACGTCATCCTCGCCGGTTCAAGATCGTATTCGGACAAGTCTAGGCTGTAACCTATTGCGTCTATAACCGCTTTACCTCCCGTGTGAATACAGAAATGGTCAATACCGGTCTTGAAGTTAATCCCTGCCTTTGGAGCTGCCTGAGCCACTGCCGTGGAGCCTTTGCTAGGGTTTCCACGAAGCTTCTTGAGGAGAAGACTTAACATGAACCTAAAGAGCTCGGTCACGGGAAGGATCTTGGGAGTGATGACTTTGAGATTGTCTACGAAGGCTCGAGTAGCTGCTTTTGGAAGAGTCTTGTCTAAGTGGATACCGACACGGCCTAGCTCGTCTTCTTTTTGGACACATGCGTTGTATGAATCCTCTCTGGCTCCATGGTGCGTCCGTACCAAACACTTCAGCTTAAACATGGCTCTCCCACTCAGACAACGCTTGTTTGTCAAGAGAACGGCGCAGCCACCGGAGCGGAACAGGCAGTTAGCTAGGATCATAGACCGGTTGTTTCCGCTGTACCAGTTCTGACTAAGTGACTCAGAGGTTACAACAAGAGCAAGCTTGTTCTTGTATGTTTTGAAGATGTTTTTAACGATGTCTACGGAGATAACACTAGCGCTACATCCCATAGCCGTCAAGTTGAATACCTACAAATAGCACTAAATCAAATTTTTATTCAAAGAATACTACATAAAAGCAATTTAAAAAAAAAATAGTATTCGTTAAAAAATAAAAAAATAAATATATTTAGATATTTTAGTTTAGATTTAGTGATTATAATTTAGGATTTAGTATTTAAGAGTATGATTAAGGTTTAAGATTTATGGTAATTTAGTGTTTTTATTGATTAATTAAATATCATTTTGAAGATTTTTCTCTTATATCATGACAAAAAACTAAAAAATGGTATTAATGAGATTTGACCTACTTTTATGTCTTCTCTCATTTTGTAGTGGTTAATGATTCTTGCAGATAGAGAAGGTGTTGAGTTTAGCATGGCGACGTTGACTACGAGGACATCGATATCTTTAGGTGAGAGTTTGTTTCTCTCGAGGAGTTTCTTGATTGTGTCTATGTAAAACTCCTCCATCTCCGAGAGCGCATCTTGTTGAGTAGGACACTCTTCACGACCCTCAAAGAAGAGCCTTGGTGCGTAAGTTTCCTCTCCAATACCTGAACTAACGATGGCTTTGAGGAGGAACTTGTACTCGTTGAGTCGAAGGTGTTTGTTTCGAAGAATGATCTCACCGCTGAACTGAGTACTCACCATACGATCATCTGAAGGTTTGTGACATTGGTAATCCAAGATGTAGCAGTTTTGATCTCTCTTGGAATCTATACGTTTCCAGATTTTGAAGATGAGGTAAGAGATGAGAAGAGAAGAGAGGATACATAGAAGATCCATTATTATTCTTTTTTTTTTTTTTGGGGTTAAAGAAGAAGTGATGATGATGTCTATTTAAAACTGCATGAAGATGTAGCTAAGATTGTTGTGTGGATTATATAAGAGGACAATGAAACAAGAAAAAGACAGCTCTCGTTTCTGACAACTCATCTTGTCCGAAAGTCAATACCATTGGTAAAAATCTCGGTGGGAGTTAATTTCAATTTGAAAAGTTTACTGACAACGACAGAGTTGTGGTAAGAAAATTGATAACAATAAGGTGGCACATTGATGTGGATGTACAAAGTGGACGAAGACTTCGCCTGTCTTGTCGACTACAGGATTTATTACATTTCATACGTACTAGTCTGAAAGTGTTGTAGACAAAGGCACCAACAAGTATATACTATATGTAGAAAAATATGCGAACAACGGCCCTGACTTTCATGTTGGAGAAATGCGGCCGTTTTGTATATTAGAACATGATTATTGCGAGGTTCTTAGGGTGAGATTCTTAGCCGAATTTTCAAGTTTGAAGTTCAAATCAATCCGTCTATTCTTCGGCCGTCAGGTTTGACAACAAATCTCAAGCATCTTTGTGATTTACACTTGTGATCGTCCACTATGAAATAATTACACTGATGTGAATCTAAAGATCACTAGTTCAGTTAAAAACAGCTTATGGACTAAAACAAGAATTAGTTTTAATTGCCTATAGTCGGAACAGATAAGTTAGAAGCAGGATTTTATGGTTAGAATCTTGAACAATGTTATGATTGTACATTGATGTGGATGTATCATGTATACATATATATATAATACAGATTTACAAATCAAGTGGAGACAGGCAAAGTGTATTAGTTGTGTCTAGAGATTCATGAATGCTGTATAGTGTTCATAAGCTTTTAGCATGATTGACGTTTGATGGACCAGAGTTTATAGAAGTTTGGATTGTAAATTATGCATGATTAGATTGGGTAACAAATGATATTTATTTTATATTTTATTGATTAGGTTGTAGATGAAAGAGCAATAAAGAGATTTTGGGTGAGCTGTGACTACGAGGAAGGTTTAGAAAAATCATGAACTTCTTAGATATATTCAAGTGAATGTGCTGTGATAAGCTAGTCTCAACCACCACCAACTTAATGATTACGTCAACTCTTCTTTTACTACAAAGCCATCGTCCAACGCTTAATCACACCATCTGCATGTAGCTACGTCCTTTTCTTGTTCCCTTAAATAATTTAATTTATTAATCGATTCACACCATCTGATAGGGACAAAGTTTGTCGATTTGCAATCCCAATAGCCAGTTGACTGAAACAAAGAATCTACTTTGTTTGCTCTGATGCTTTCTATTATGGGGGATGGATATTATAAATTTTGAGAGATTTTTAAACGTTTCAAATAGTTGATAGAAAATCATGATGTTTTTAAAAAGTTACGAATATAAGTGCTAGAAATTTTATTACAATTGAAGATATGATTACAAAGTTCATTCGTAACTAAGATTTTTTCTTTGAATTACAATGAGGTTTAATGAAAAAGAAAATACAGAGAATAATAAATAATCTAGCAACTAATGATAAAACAATTTAGCAACCAATAATAGCATATAAAGTTCAAAAAAAAAACCCCAATAATAGCATATATGACATAGTATTAGGTTGACGTTGTCAAAGGCGATCACGGGTTTACTTTTGTGAGAGCATTATAAGTAGTCTAGTTAGAGGGGTTATTACTAATAATGAAGAAGTTAATGTTTGCCGGTGGTTTTAGTTTGCTGGTCATATTGACTCATCTCATTCTCATTTAGTATTAGTTTGATTTTTCTCGAGGTTATCCAAATAAATTTAAAACGTCAATTCGATTCAGATTAAGAAATGGACAGATGAAAACACTTATTCACAAATATTTTAAGCGAGTAAAAGTCTAACTGGTAATCATTCCAGAAACAAGAAGAATAAACAAGAAAAAACGTAGACAAATAAAATAATAAAAATAAAAATGAATGATTGTTTATTTTTCAATTTAACAAGAATAATTTTTTTTATTTCTCTACAAAAAAATGAAAGGAAAATTTATTTTTTATGAATGATGATTTTTTAAAAGACGTTAGGAAATGAATTATTCTTCGTCGTTCCTTGATCACCATTTATATTCTAAATGATTGATCACCCAAGAATGTGGCCGAAAAACAAATTACTAAAAGAGTTATTTCACATTTTGCGTTCGAGTTTCAATTTTAGAATAGTGGTACAAATATATTTCACTATCATGTAAAATCAATGCTAGAATAGTGGTAAAATATATTAAAAATACCATATTTGCATTCTATATTATTCAGTATTTCAACTTCTTTACTAAAATCAAAGAGACATCCAAGGAATAACAATACTCACAGAAACATCACAGTAAAAATCATCACAATAAAAATTTAAGCAAAAAAAACATCACAATAAGAATCAGATTCTGATGGGGAGGAATTAAATTACAGTGAGTTAATGTTATTATGTAGGTAAAATATGGACAAAGAAGACGTATAAACCGTGGTTTATCTAAAGATAGTAGTATACATACATCTCCTACCTTTTTATAAATGACATACACATAACTGAAAAATGTATGGCTACGGCAGATATATGGAACAAACTGGTATACCTCCCATGTTTGCATACGGATACTAATATAAATAATCTTTTCAGACTTTTCTTTTTGACTGAATAATATTTGTAGACTTATTCTTTTTTTTTTTTAAAACACTCTTTGTCGTAGACTTATTCAAATAACTACTTCACTTCCCAACCACAATTCTTTTTTTTTTTTTTTTGATAAGTACAATTCTTTTATTTAGTTTTTTAGAGTTACACTACTGCTGTGTCGAATGATTGACATTTTTAGCAACGAGACATAAAAGATTGTCGGTCAACTATCATCATTTTATATTTTAAATTTTAAAAACTTAATATTTTTTTTACATACTTTCTTTGTTTCATAATTTCATAATAAGTGTCATTTTAAGTTTCTGGGATTAAGAAAACATTTAATTTTGTATATTTTCTATATAAGAACATCATTTCCCATACACCTAACACTATTTCAATTAATAAAAAATAAAATTAAAAAATAAAATTCATAAATTTTGCATTGAAAATAGAAAACGATATTTTTTATAAAACAAAAATAAAACCTCAAAACGACACTCTTTGCGAAACGGAAGGAGTATTAAATTTGTTTTTGCCTATGTTCATCTTTCGTTACTTTGTTACTGGGATTAGATAGTTTAGCTAAACGTCACAAAGTCAAAAGTATTTATAGAACACATTGCGAGATCTGCTGGCCCAAATATTTTGAAGGCCCAACTCAAAATTTATGGCCCTCATAATTTTTTTTTTTTTTTCATTTTTGATTTGCTTTCTTCAACCTTTTTTTTTTTTATAATAGTCTTAGAGCAGTTTCATATTTGATCTAGTATGTTTTCACATAACAACGGTCAAAAGTCTAAAAGTTCTTTGATAGTCCTTACCAGTCAGTCAAGACCATAATCGAGATAGTAAAGCTAATATAACTTTGTAATCAACATGAAATTTGCTATCAAATTAATAGGTTTTTGTTGTTACAAATTAAGATGACAAAGATGAAAGAACACAACGCAATGCAAATACAAAGAAAAAGCTAGTAAGAAAGATAAACGGTGCACTCCAGAACAGTCTCAAGCCCATCTGTGAACTGGTGCGGCTGCTGTGTGTTCCCACTGCCACCCGTATAAGTCTTGACAACGGCGTATCCTCTCGCATTCACATACTTCCCTGTACCACCCATGACACCAAGATGAGATTCTGATGCAGCCGTTCTATGTACACCGAAGAAACTGATGCTATCTTCATAACCACCACTCTCAAACATAGCCGTGAAAGCCATAGTCTGGCTGGTTCCATCCACAGCGCTCGCCACGTAGAAGCCCTGAGCTTTGCCAAGCAGACCTGACCCGAGCTCATGCCCTTCAGTTAGTTCGTTGTCCATCACCGTCATTGTCCCAAACATGAGCATCTGAAGGGACGAGCCCGATGGGAGCTGACCACCATTAGCCACAGGGAGACCGTTCGAGAGATTGTTTCCGTTGTTCTGTAGAATGTTTGAAGTGGTTCCTCCCAGTCCGACCAGAAGCGGGACGTTGTTGTTGTTGAGGATTCCGTTATTGTTACTGTTAGAAGGAACACCGTTACTGACAGGGAGGTTTGCGCCATTGGGTTTAGCAAATGGAAGTTGGCCACTGAGAGCTGAGTTTGCAACGACTCCAGTCACAGCCCTGGCTGTTGGGTTTGAGCCACCGAGTATATCGTGCATAAAGAAAACCAACGTGTGGTCGGGAAGTAAACCACCGGTCGATGACCCTGCACCTGAGCCAACAGTCGGCAAAGACCCTGAACCACCAGCAGGCAAAGGACCGGAACTAGCAACCGGAAAAGGACCAGAACCGGTAGTTGGTAGAGGACCGGGACCAGTAGCAGGCAAGGGACCCGAACTAGCAACCGGTAAAGGACTAGAACCAGTGGTTGGTAGAAGTCCAGAGCCACTTAAAGTATTCAAGGGAACTGAGCCGCCTGAGGCTGGACCAGTAACTGAACCAGCAGTGGGGAAGGGGCCTGAACCAGCAGTGGGGAAGGGGCCTGAACCAGACGTTGGTAATGGACCAGGACTTGTGGTAGGCATAGGGACCAACCCAATATCTTCTTCTTCATTCAGAAGCCGAGCAGGGGAGACAAAAGTAATGACAAGAGCTAAAACAAGAAGAAATAGTATCCTGCAGCCTGCCATTGACAAGGAGGAGAAATACAGTTAATTTGAATTTAAGTTGAACTTTTCTACTTGTCGTGTGATTATACATGATTGATTCAGGATGAGCATTTATAAATGAAACGAAGCCAGATAGTTGATGAAAAAAAGATGGAGTTGATGAGACAGAGTAGGTGACATCTTTTCCATTATCTGTGGTGGTTTTGGTTTAGGGAAAAACATAAAGAAGAAATAAAATCCAGAAAAAAAACATTTCAGCTATAACTTCAACAAAACATCTTGAATGCAATTAGACGTTTCAATGTATGATCTAATCCAAAAAGATTAAACATTTTAGATTCCTCAGCGTAATAAGACAAGCCTGCAAATTTTCACAACAAACTGTTCTTTTCAGGAATAAACAAGTATGAAAATTTCACCTTGAACAGGCCACTGCTTAGATAGAAATCACTTCTGACAAAGCCTCACAACAAGCTCCTCCATCCTTCATGCAGAGATCACTAAGTAACTTTCCCCAAGCACCAGATCCAAAGCTTACATTTTTCTTTGCCATCACCTCTAACACAAAGCAAGCATGGTCCAAGTTACCTCCTTTTATCAGCCCATCAACCAAACAAACAAGCGTTGCAGGTGTAGGAGAGTGTCTACTCGCAAGCATTGCATTCAAAATACTCAACGCTGAATCAAAATCCCCAATACGACAAAACCCATCAACCATCATACGGTACGTAGCTGCATTGGGCTTACAACCTTTCATCTGCATTTCCATCAGCGTTCTATAAGCTTCGGGAGCTCTACCTTCACTACAAAGATGATTAACTAGAATGTTGTAAATCACAACATCTGGTTTTATCCTCCTTTTCTTCATCTCACCGAGTAGAACCTTCGCCTCATCGATCTTCCCTCTCTTTCCAAGATCACTCATCAAAACCCCATAGTTGACTAAGCCTGGTTTACACCCACGATACTCCATATCGAACATCAACTTCCTCGCTTCATTGTACTCTCCCTTACTACATAAACCCTTCATTAACAACCCAAACGTCACATGATTCGGACGTATTCTTTTCACCATCATATCTTCAAGCAAGCTTTTCGCCTTACCCACATCGTTATTCCGACACAAGAATCCAATCAGGCTATTGTAAGTCACCACAGTGGGCTGCACTTCTCCCTCAAGCATTTCATCGAACACCTTGCGCGCACCTTCCCAATCACATTTCTCAAGAAGCCCTTTGATCAGTACATTGAACGAAACAGAGTTCGGACGCACACCCATATCTTTAGCTCCGTCGACAAAGCTTCTAGCTTTTTCCAGCTCGCGATGATCGACGAGAACGTTGATGAGAGTGTTCAAAGACTGAATCGTACGAACACAATCAAACGACGTTATTCTATGGAAAATTTCGACGGCTTTATCAACCGAATTGGATTTTCCGTAGTGCTGAATCAACCCCATGAAGAGGGATTCTCTGCACTTGACGTTACGGTGGCGGACAAGGTTGAGGATTTGGTCGACTGCGTCGAAGTCACGTGACTTGGCGAGCTTGTAGATGAGAGAAGAGTAAGATGGGTAGTCGTGTCGGAAACCCATTTGCTGGTAATGGTGAAAGAGAGAGAGAGCTTCCTCTGTTTCTTCGGTTTGTTTGAGATCGGTGAGAAAGGGAACTTCCTCCCATGGCTTCCTGGTGACCTTGTGAGTTGTTGTTGGTTCATGGCTGTTTGGTTTCTTTGTGGGTTTGACGGATTGAGATGTATGGTAATGTTGTCGGGATGCGATGGTGGTAAGAGGAGATGAAGATAGTCTTCGATGCATTGGATCAGCTCTGTCTTTTTCTCGTATGCTCTGTTTCACCGTAGTTATATGCTCTGTTTCACCGTAGTTATATGCTCAATTCGGAATTAAATATAAAGTTTTTATTTTTATATTGAAAAGTTGAAACTTTGTAATTTGTATGTTTATTTCAAGTGTTTATTTATCACTGACTCCTATCTTAACTATCTTGAAAGTTAAATTCATTTGTTAAGCAAAAAAAAATTAGCATTAAATATCTATCATTGTTTCTTGCAAATCCAAGCTTATATTCTTCAGTAGTGAAACCAGCAATGCTCTAGAAAAAGTTGGCTATAAACATTGTTGATTGTCTTTGCGAGTCGTAGTCGTCACAGTCTTACCAGAAGGCTGTAAAGAAAACAAATACACACAGAAAGTGTAAGGTTTAGCCAGAGGAAGCTGGAGATGCAGTACAGAGCATTTGCTTGGTTTGGTTAGCTGAGTGTACCATGGATGTGTGTTTTAAGATGGAGATAGTGCAGTTGCTGTTCCTCTGGTCACGTGATAGCATAAGTCTCACGTGTGGAATGCTTTTCCATGTTTCGCCAAGAGCCGGTTTGGTTTTACCGCTTTCTCCAGCACCCACCGTGTGGTTCGTCACCTTCAAAACAAAACGAGAGATTGAAAAGGTTTAATACTTTGAAGCACTATGACAAACCCCAATGAGTGCGTCGAGACTTCATTAATACCAACCAGTACAGCAATGTTATGTTCATGTGCCAGCTTCTTGAGCAAATATCCAAGTGCCACCATCAAAGCGCGTCCTGCACAGACCAAGTTGTGAATCAAGTTTTCACAATCACCAGCTCATCAGTTAAGCATTTAGTAGTTAAAAAGGATGGACGTACAAGGACATGTACCCTGTGAGCCACTGCCTCCGAGGATTGGGGTAATCAGAGAAGAGACTGAATCAACAACTAACAACCGTAACCGGTACTCGTTCATATTCATCTGCATCTGAAACATATATAACAAATGGTTAACACTAAGAATCTAAACATAGTAACAATTAAGGAAACTGCATCTTCTAGCTAGCTGTATACCTGAGACCTCAAAGCTACCTCTAGACCTTGCAGCGTATCAAACATTGTATATATGTCGTAGACCGTGTGACATGATATCCTGCTCAAGACTTTCTGCACATATATATTTCTTGTCAGTAAAACTAAGAACTGATACTGGTCCATAGGCTAGGCGATAAGAATTGCTGGTAAATAAACCTTTCTTAACCCAGCAGCATCCGAACTGCCACAGATAAATTGAGCAATGCGTCGGGCAGAAAAAGAGTTCCCCGTGTCTACATAAAAGACGCTACCTTCTTGCTTCTCTGCCACGCTCGCAGCAGCTTGCATACAAAACTACTCCATTCATAAGAAAACACACAATGTAAAGACACCACGAAAAGGGCTTAGCAAAGACAATGAATCATCTACCAACATACTTGTGTTTTACCAGAAGAAGATGGTCCAACAAGTTCTGTAAGCTGACCCTCACGGAACCCACCTTGAAGCAATGAGTCCGTACTTATATACAAATAACAGTAGACCATTTATAGAAACACTTAACAAGTTCTTTCCTTTTGCTTATGAAAAGATGAGTCCTTACCCTTTGTCTCCACTCGATAGAGTATGTTTATTACGCTGAAGATCCTCCAACAACTCCATACCGTTCAACCATGGTCGACACTTAACCTCTATCAAAGAAAGCATGACAGTGATACCCTGAAGAAACCCAAAGCTTAACACTTTGTATAACTTTTTGCTCAAATTCAAAACTCAAAACAACTAACCTCCTTCAATCTATCTGCATTCGCTTGTCGTTCAGCAAACGCAGCAAGTTCATAGAGATTATGAAGAAGGAAGTCTTCAACTGCACGTTTAACAGATAAGCAAAAGAGTCGAGCTTTCAGGGAAACGCATTTCGTCGAACAACTTAAACGCAAAGGATCAAACTATATGGAATCGAATCGAGAAAACGAGGTTGAAGAAGATGAGAAGAGAACCTGTTAGAATCCCATGAGAAGAGCAGAAATCTCGAAAACATGCGTCGATGATTGGATTCTCCATCTCCAAATGTTTGAGAGGCGCCATGTTTACGCACTTCACCTTCGCACTGGAGTAGAATCTCTAATCAATGGCCTCCGGTTTGATCAAAAGACCCAGAGTCTAAGTTCCGGTTATACCAGCAACCCGGTAAAGCTTAACCGATATGCGGTCTTTGAGAACCGTAGTTGAAAAATTAAATTGTACGAAAAAAACATTTTCTGTTTAATGTTTTCGAGTTATCATAATTTCATTTGTTTACATAATCATTGTTTAGAGTCTTAGAGATATAAATTAAAGCAAATCATAGTTTTTTTTACACTTTTTGTTTGTTTTGTTTACTTTATACTTTTTGTTTGTTTTGTTTACTTTCTGGATAAGATTAATCTATAAATCATTTGCATATCACATTTCTAGGAAAATTAGTGCCGTAAAAGTGCATAAAATCTATAAATAATCTATGCATTGTTGGTTTATTATGAACATATATTTTCATTCTTTACTAGTTAAATATATTATATGCGATTCCTTGCAAATTTTGATATTTTCCTATTATGTAGTTTTCTTTTAAGGAATTGCTTTGACCCCTCAAAAAAAAAAGAATTGCTAACATTTATCCAAATCTAAATATATGCATACACAAGTCAATATCTTATTATAATTACCAAAGTAACATGTCTCACATAGATACGAAAAACTTACAGTCAAAACTTCAAGATACACTACTTAAAACGTCAGCCTCTTGCAAATATCACTCCACCCTCCATCTATATAAGTAGCTTAACTATCAACACCTCAAAAACAACATCTCAAACATTCTTCAAACAAATAATAATAACTGGAACTAGGTTGAGGGAGTCACTAAGCTTACAAAACATGAAGTTCACAGGAGTAGTATGCATCGCGTTTGTGATAGTCTTTGTGTCGGCTTTAGCTCCGACCAAAGCAGTCTTGGAAGAGAAAGTGGAATGCATCCCAACAGAACTTATGACATGCATACCAGCATTACAAACCGGAAGTCAACCTCCCGCTGATTGCTGCGAAAAACTAAAAGAACAAGAGTCGTGTCTATGTGGTTACATACAAAATCCATTGTTTTCTCAGTATGTTACATCTGAAAATGCTCACAAAATTTTAGCCGCTTGTGGTATACCTTATCCTACTTGTTAAAATTTCAAATTTCAAAAATTTCAAATTTCAAAAATTTCAAATTTCAAAAATTTCAAAATTCTATGTAATAATGCGTCATGGTTAACCCATTGATTAAATAATCAATATAATCCCATTTTCTAGTATAAATCATTTTAAATAAAAATGTCAAAGGGACATGCATGGATGCTAAACCAAACCTATGAACCCATCATGAGGATGGTATGGGTTGTAATTTTAAATCTGTTAATAGGCGAGGTTGTGAGTTAGTCAAAGTTAAATTGTTTTTATAGTCCAGTATTTGAGAACCGTAATTGAAAAAATATATTGAATGAAACAAACATTGTATGTTTAATGTATTTCAATTATTATAGTTTCTTTTGTGTTTACATTATCATCTCTTATATAGTTTCTTGCTTCTCTGCCACGTTCGCAGCAGCTTGCATACAAAACTATTCCATTCATAAGAAATCACACAACGTAGAGAGACCACGAAAAGAGCTTAGCAAAGACAACGAATCTTTCTACCAACATTCTCATTTCTACATTTTGGGTTGCAGGCATAAACATGCCTAAAGAAGTATATGTGATAGGTACCTGTGTTTTACCAAAAGGCGAAGGTCCAACAAGTTCTGTTACCTGACCCTCACGTAACCCACCTTGAAGCAATGAGTCCCTCCTTCAATCTATCAGCATATGCTTGTCGTTCAGCAAACGCAGCAAGTCCATAGACATCATGAAGAAGGAAGTCTTCAACTTCACGTTTAACAGATAAGCAAAAGAGTCGAGCAGCTTTCAGGGGAAACGCATTTCGTCGACAACAGACTGATCATTCATCTATCTGCAACATGAAACTATGAAAGTAGTTAAGTTTTGATTGTTTTTTGGTTTGATTTCCTTAGTGACATAGAAATGGACGTGACGGTTGTTGCATTATACGAACAAATTGTTTCGTTTAATAGTAGAGACTGTTTATAAAATCTGAAGGTTAAAGGTTAGATTTTGATTGACTTATTTTACACATAAAAGAATTTTCAAATAATTCTAAACTCTTTCAAGTCAAATGAATAGTAAGAATCTAACAAATTTGAATAACACAAGATTTTAAATTTCAAATTTTTAATTGAATAACAGTAGATTTCAAATTTATTTATTTAAAGGAATGTAAATACAAAAACTAATAACATTAGATTTCAACAAAACAAAAAGAAAATCAGTAATTGAATAACATTAAATTGTAAAACCTCAAGAATTAACTTTAAATCTGTAAACCACCCCCTAGAGATATAAATCAAAACAAATCATTACTTTTTGTCCTTGTGGACAAATTAGTATTATTACTTTTTGTTTTGTTGCACACTATCATATCAGTTTATTTAGATTTCATATGTTTAATTTAATTTTCTATTTACAAAATATTGACAGCTGTTTTTATATAAATTATCACAATGGTTACAGATATTTTCGATTTTTGTTTGTTTTGTATACTCTCTGGATATTATTAATCTTTAAATCATTTGCATATCAAAATTTTAGGAAAATTAGTTCTTACAAAGTTCATAAAATCTGTAGATAATCTATGCATTGATGGTTTATTATGAACACATAATTTCATTCCTTACTAGTTAAATATTATATGATATTCCTTGCAAATTGTGATATACTACTATTATGTAGTTTTTTTAAGGAATTGCTTTGACCAAAAAAGAAGAAAGAAATGCTAATATGTATCAAAATCTAAATGTATGCATACACAAGTCAATATCTTGTTATAATTACCAAATTAACATGACTCACATAGATACAAAAAGATTACAGTCAAATCTTCAAGATACACTACCTAAAACGTCAGCCTCTTGCAAATATCACTCCACCCTCCATCTATATAAGTAGCTTAACTATCAACACCTCAAAACAACATCTCAAACATTCTTCAAACAAATAATAATAACTAGAACTAGGTTGAGGGAGTCACTAAGCTTACAAAACATGAAGTTCACAGGAGTAGTATGCATCGCGTTTGTGATAGTCTTTGTGTCGTCTTTAGCTCCGACCAAAGCAGTCTTGGAAGAGAAAGTGTCATGCATCCCGACAGAACTTATGACATGCCTACCAGCATTACAAACCGGAGGTGATCATCCGACTGCTGAATGCTGCGGAAAACTAAAAGAACAAGTGTCATGTGTGTGTGGTTACCTATACAATCCATTGTATTCTCAGTATTTTGCATCTCCACAGGCTCACAAAATCTTTGCGGCTTGTGGTGTACCTTATCCTACTTGTTAAAATTTCAAATTTCAAAATCCTATGTAACAATGAATTATGGTCTTTGATTAAATAATCAATATAATATCATTCTTTTTAGTACAGATCGTTTTAAATAAAAATGTCAAAGGGACATGCATCATGCATGGATGCCAAACCAAACCTATGAACCCATCATCAGGATGGTATTGGTTAGAATTTTAAATCTGTTAATAGGCGAGGTTGTGAGTTAGTCCATGATAGATGGTGTTTACCCACTGTTTCTATAGTCCGGTCTTTGAGAACTGTAATTGAGAAAATATATTGAATGAAACAAACATTGTCTGTTTAATGTTTTCTAATTATCATAGTTTCTTTTGTTTACATTATTAGCCCTTATATATTAATTAAAAATCACTACAACATTTAAGCTAGTCACGTGTAATTACTACGATGATTCTTAGACATAGATAAATAAATTGGTACATCTAAATATATATTATACTTTTTACTAGGTTAAGACATGTGTCTTACGTGGAATAATTATTGTGTATACAAATTATTTTTAAGTATTATTTATTTATTTTATTTTACATATTATAAAATGCTAAAATATAAAATTATGTTAAATAATTTAAAAGTCAGTAAATATTATGTATATAATAAATTTGGCATGAACACATAAATCGAAATAATCACTTTTATTTATTTTCAATCATATTATGGTACATAAATTAAAACAATCATTTTCATCTATTTTATATAGTATATAATTAAATTTATATGATATTAACATATACATAGCATATTTTTAATATAATTATATATATTAAATAAGGTTTTATACTCATGTGATTTTATAGTCATTCACATTTTTATAAAACCATTGATAACAAAAAATTTAATGTAGGAATTTTAATTGTTTGAATTTATAATCATTTTTAAGAATTGAATGAAAATTTTGAAATTATAATATGTTATTTTCAATACATGTTTAGTACAAATGTTTAAATTTTAATATTATGTACTTTTATATAGTATATAATTTAAATTAAGTGATATTGAAATAAATATATATGAATATAAAGATTTATTAAATGAGACTTTGTATATTGTTATAACGAAAAATTTAACCACTAATAAAAAAAATTCAATGTGAAACTCTTAACAGTTTTGGTAATTTACAGTCAATTTTTAAAATTCAAAATATAACATATACATACAAATCTCAATTTTTATTATATGATTAATGATATTGTTTAGTTTATTTTAATAATATAAAGTTAAACAAAAATGATAGAATATACAAATTGTTATCAAATATTCATTATTTAAAATCATTAATTGTCACATATACCTTGACTATATTAGGTAATTCCGTATATTCTATTTAAGAAAAGAAAAAAAAATATTTTTGGTTAATTAATAATTAATTTTATGGTTAGTTTAGTGAAAACTATAATATATGTTTACATGGACCAACTTATTTTTCTAAAAAATCTAAGAGTTAATATAGCGATGACACATGTATGTCATAATTCAAAAGTTGCAATGTTTCTTTTTAATATATAAAGAATTAAACTAACTATCTAATTGATTAGTAGTGTACAAAAAATATTATTCATTTTTGCTTAAATAAAAATCTATGAAATTACTTAATATGATTAACATATATATGACAATTAATGAGTTTGAATAATAAACTTTTAGTATAGTTCTTTTTGTTCCCGAGAATTACAAACGCGAGGAAATCATGATCAATAGTACCATAACCAACCGTAGTAATCTACGAAGCTGAATTCGATACACTGAAAGGCATGAGACCAGAGTTACCAGCAGAGCAGGAAATAAAGATCTCTCTTTCCATGGCAGAGAATGTTGCAATGAGAATAATGTCTTTGTAACAATCCTCTGGTGGACCACCGAGAGAGGGGACAAAACATTGATGTTATCGTCAATGGCTTTATCGATTCCAACTAAAATATATGAGTCTTGGCAAAACCACCATCCCAACAAACTTTGTAAATAGCTACTCGAGCGTGGCCGTGGGGAGGCATCCCACGAGTAGTTCAATTAGCGAAGCCTAGAAGATTAGCTCCGTTCACGATGGATCCCATTGCAGTTGATCACATGTGTGTTCCATGAAGCTCGAGGTCATTTGAAATTTCACCATATGAACTATGTAAGTTGCTTGTTGAACTCCACTGGACATGTTGCATGAACCCAAATAAAGAAAACACTTTTAGATGTCCTAAGCAAATTTTAATAACATACTTTTACATTTTTCTAATATCATATATAAATAAATATATATGTATATATATAATATAAAATATTACACAACATTTTTAAACTAATTTAACTTTATTAGTAATTATTAAAGATAACTGTATTAAATTAATTGTATAGCAATATTTGTTAATATTATCACCGACATTTTGACTATAATCAATCATAATTTACTAAAGTAAATTGATAGTATAAAATCTCACATTTAAAAATATTAATTTACTTATATTTTATATATTTTTTGCTTATATTTTATTAGTTTTTACTTATATTTTTATATAATTTTATTAAAGTTCATATGTAAACATAATTTGTATCTATTTGATAGTAATAATAAAGATCATACATTGAAAATATGTTAAAGAACATGAGAAATATATAAGGGATTTGGACCACTCAATTTATTGTTAATTAATTTTATTGAAAGCCCATAAAACTAATATAAAGAATTTAGACCACTCCTAACTCTGTTTTTACTGACTTGTTTGAGTTGAATTATACGCATACGTAAATACATACGTAACCACAGTTTTATTTTGGTATTGGTGAGGATACATATGTAACCGAAGCTGCCACTAAGAAAACGCGTAAGACTAGATTTGGAACTAAACACAGCTTCAGGGATTGTGGCACCATGTGACTTAACCTGCCATTTCTGATATCCGGTCTTTGAGAACCGTAATTGGAAAAAAATATATTAAATGAAACAATCATTTTCTGTTTAATGTTTTTCCAGTTATCATAATTTCCTTTGTTTACATAATCATTGTTAGAGTCTTTGAGACATAAATTAAGGCAAATCATATATTTTTGGGTAATTCTTTTAAATAATATTTTTAAGTTTTTGTCATAAAAATAGTTCTCAAAGAAAACAATGACTAAAATAGTTTCTTTTTATTTTAAAATTTTTAATATATATTTTTTAAAAAATTGAAACCCTAACCCCAAAATCTCAATCCTTAACTTTAAATTCTAAGTCTAAATTAATTAACACTATAGATATAAATGTTTATTTATATCTTTAATTAAATATTTTGATCATTTTTCAAAGTTATTTTTGTGAAAAGAATTTTTAGGACTATTATATAGTATTTCTCTATATTTTTTTCCTTGTGGACAAATTAGTATTATTATTTTTCCTTTTTTCGACATTACTTTTCCTTCTTTTTGTTTTGTTTTGTTTTGTTTTGTTTCACACTATCATTTTATTTAGGTTTCATATGTTTAATTTAACTTTCTATTAACAAAATATTGACAACTGTTTTTGTATTTAATTTTGGAAAATCATCACAATAGTTCCAGATATGAAAGGAAACATGTGTCACCTCACATAGGATATGAAAAGCATATAATTAAAAAGACAAGATACACTACCTTTTATTTTGGTCAAAGAGAAGATACACACCTCTTTTTTTTTTGGTCAAAGACAAGTACACTACCTAAAACGTCAGCCTCTTGCAAATATTACTCCAGCCTCCATCTATATAAGTAGCTTAACTATCAACACCTCAAAAAACAACATCTCAAACAAATAATAATAACTAGAATCAGTCTGAGAAAGTCGCTAAGTTTACAAAACATGAAGTTCAGAGGAGTAGTATGCATCGCGTTTGTGATAGTCCTTGTGTCATTTTTAGCTCCGACCAAAGCAGCTTTGGAAGATAAAGTGGCTTGTAAATCGACAGAACTTACCGAATGCATACCAGAAGGACAAACCGGAAGTCAACCGTCTGCTAAATGCTGCGGAAAACTGAAAGGAGAAAAGTCGTGTTTGTGTACTTTCATAAGAAGTCGAGTGTTTCCACCCGAAAATATTTACAAGCTCTTAGCGGGTTGTGGTATACCACGACCTACTTGTGTGAACAAATATGAAAATCTTATGTAACAATGTTTAAATAATCTTCATTAAAAATATATATTTAAATAATCAATATAATAATGTTTTATAATATAGATAGCTTTTAATAGAAATTTCAAATGGGACGTGCACGCATAGTAAACCCAACCTATGAATCTATCCCATGATCATGAGGATGATATGGTTTAATTGAAAACTTGAAAAAATGTCGGTCCAGGAACAACACAGGAACGAGAACCGGTCCAGGAACAACACAGGAAGAGAAGCAAAGAGATGCTTCTGTGAACGACAAGCAAAGAGAAACCCTAAGAAGAAAAAGAAACGATTAATGATAAAGATGGTTCATGATCAACATTATACGCAGCTTGCAAACCTCTGGAGACAATGCCTTCTAAACCGATGTCCTCCCAGCCAAATGTGTGAAGACTGGACTACAACACACACAACCAACAACATCAAACTTTTAGTTTCTTTCATTTGAATGAACTTAGAGAAATGAATAGAGTTCTTACTCGGGAGTAGTCAAGATGGAGAACCAAGACATGCCTTCAGGATCAACAATCTTTGAATTAAACCACAAAGAACAATGGAACAATAAAGAGAGAACTCTTTTCTCGTTAGCACCAACCAGCTGACTCTTCCACTACCAGCAACAATGTAAGTCACTTGAAGAGCCGAAGTCACAAGAAAAAACAAGCGAACACATTGACTGTCCAATGTCCATCGATCTGAACAGGATCAGCTCCAAACCCAAACTAGAGGAAGGTTCTTGGTGTTCAAGACAATAACTCTGCCACCTTCCCTTGATGTCTACATCAAGAGGAGCTTCCAAACAGTTCAACACAAACCCATCACGGTCCTCCTCCTTTCCTGTCCTGGCGATTATATAGGGCCCAGCAGTGACAATATTTCGTAAGCAAGAAAACCAATACCAGGCCCATGTAAAATATGAATACAAAAATAAATAAAAAACAATGTGGCTGCTGGGATTCGAGCCCAGGTCTCCACGGCCACAACGTGGAATTCTTACCACTAAACTACAGCCACTTTGAGTGGCAACAACTTTTACACAAATTTGTTTAACTCGTACACATGAATCCCACTCGGTACAGTCTTCTGTCTATGTATAGAACCTGTTTTCATATAAGATTTTATTGAGAAGTATTTTGCAAACCAAAGAGAATTCGATATGGACACACAAACATAGGTTCAGAGTCTCAAGTTGAGACAATGACTTGGTTAAAGCAAACGGAGAATACATTCGAAACCGAAAAGAAGTTACACTGCACAAAATCAAATACCAAGTGATACGAAGTAAGCTCGTAAAATTGATAGATCGAAGATATAGTCCAATGATAACGAGAGACAATTAGGCAAAGCAGACTTCACTTTCTTTCTACTTTTGTGGCGAGCAACCCATGTTACTCACACGTCAATAATTTAACAAGAAAAGTGAAAAAGGTAGTAATAATGGGTCTCAGGTCAGCTAAGTTAATGGTTTGATGAAGGATATGCTTCCGAAGATACTCTCTTTAACCTACTTTTTTTGGTCTATAAACTGAAAATGAAACGTCTCTCTCACTTGGCTTCTCTTTTGAGGTCGTAAAGACCATCAATGGATGATGCTCATCAAAACTCTGTCTCTCTCTTATTTCTTACATGTCTCCATGTAAGAAAGTACTTCCGAGCTGCCGGCGCTGGTGATGAGCTGATACGGTCGGAGAGGGGAGAGAATGATCCGTAGACCATTTTCTAAATAAGGTGTGATGATAAAGATTTATTAGGAGAATATTAGAATTAGAAAATTGGGCAACGACGTAACCTTTGGCAATTCTTGTTTCTTGCTGTTCTTTTATGAGAGTTTTTTTCCAGGTTTTATTGATGATAACAACAATATGTTTTTAGCTTCTGTTGTCTCTTATTATACACATCTACTTTCCGCAAAAATTGTATTAGGCCATTGCTTTAATTTTCTCTCATGAGAATGTAATGAGTTCACTTGGATACAACTCATAGCTAATTATAAAAGGGTTCTTCATGACTGCACCTATCTTCAAGAGAGTGTAATGAAAATTGGATATAATCACATATTGTATTCACTTGCCCAGTAAAAGCTTCATAATTAGGTATTAATAGAGGTTAAAGACATAAGCCTAATGGTCTGCTTCGGAGTAAAATTTTTGTTTCAAAATAAGTGTTGTTTTCGGTTTTCAATGCAAAATTTATTGGTAATATTCTTTATTCTATTTTTCTATTGGTTGATATATGGTTAGGTTTATTAATAATAATGTTTTTATTTTGAAAATTAAATATTTCCTTAATCTGTGTACATAAACCTAGAACGACAACTAATATGAAACGAAACGGAAGGAGTAATTAAGGATAATAATGACAGTACTTAATGTGAATCGAAATGAATATTTTAAGAGCCGGAGACCAAAAAGGAGTAATTTCAGAGCTATCCAACAAAGTAACCACAAAAATTCGAAAGACAAAGGGGTTTGTTGTTTCAATGAAAATGGATGACGAAGAGTTAAAAATAAGGGAAAGGCCTCTCTTTCCCCATATAATAACTTCAGTAGAAGAAACCAAGGACCTTGCCTCCAACGTTCTTCCTCCTGGCTTCTTCGTGATCCATAATTCCAGCGGAAGTAGTCAACACAATATACCCAAACTGCAAATTCAGCAAAGATTCAATTCCATTAATACCATCCACGGACTTGGTAGCTAAAGAATAAAAAAAAGGGTAGCATAAGAAGACCGAACCTGTCTGGAAGGAAGCAAACGAGCAGTCCAACCTTCAATCTCCTTAACACCAACATCAAAACGAGGGCTGATAACACCACACTTGTTCAACCTTCCGTTCAATTCCACAACGATTTTGCCAGATCGGTGATCATCAACATACTCAAACTCACCAATGTAACCTGCATTCATTTCGAATTATATATATAACTAAACCCAAGGCAACAATCTCTCAAAGGGGAAAGTATATTAGCAAAAAAAAAAACATACCGTGCTTCTGCATGACGATAAGAAACTTGATGATGACTTTGGAAGAAGGTCTGATCATGACCTGCCTCTTGCCTCGTTTCTCAGCATTGTACATGCTCTTGAGAGCATCGTTGAGTACACTGATTTTTACCATTTTCTCAGCTCAAGCCTCTGCTCGCATTTACAAAAATTCAGATCAATGACTAAAGGAATCTACAACACTAGATCATTACAGATAAGCAACAGTTCAACAGATCGATGAATATGAACGAACGAATAAGCTACGGGAAGTCGAAGTTGATGTACCTTCTTAGATTGGCAGCTCGGGAGGCAGGTCGCTCAGTGACGGAGAGAAAAAAGCAAAGAGACGGAGAAGAGAAAGAGTCCTAGGGTTTGCTTTTGCGGTTTTTATACAAATGTTTATGGGCTGCGTCTAGTGCTTCCTTTTGGGCCTAATGGGCTTCTTATTCATAATCATTGCTTAAAACGAGTGTTATGTCGCCAGAACTCAATTGTTATAGGCCCGTGTAAGATCCAAAGTTCATTAACAATTTGGGCTTTTTTCAAAAGCTTCTGTTTGAGTCAGCGGTTTGTTAATAAAGATTTGTTTTTGTTTTTGTTTTTGTCAGAGAGACGTCCCAGTGTGCGTGAGATTGCTTGCTTGCAGCGGGAAGCTCCTTCTTTCTCTCTCGCTCCGTCATTTCTCTCTATCTGGTATGTTATTTTAATTTACAATCTCCAGACTCTTGTTCATAGATCCTTGATTGCGATGTGAATCGCTATCTCGATTCAGATCTAGAGTAAGGCTCATACTTGAATTATAGTCAGGTGAATCGAGAACTGATTCGATCGTTCCTTATATCTGTCGACGTGATGATGATGATGATGATGATGTTTCAGTTAGATATTGATTTTCATTTGCAATTCAGAGGATCTATCATGTATATTCGTTTTTTAAATAATTTAATTTAATTTATTTATAATATTTATAATCGCAGTGGAACCGTAAGCTTCGCTATGGCGAAAGGATCGCAAAATCTCGGGGAGAAGGAGACCTTGAATTCTACACCCTCCGACACTTTTCCCGCTTGGGCGAAAACCGTTGGTGAATGCGAAGAGAAGTTCGGTGTTAGCCGCGAGAAAGGGTTAGCTACCGATGAGGTGTTGAAGCGCCACAAGATCTATGGTTTGAACGAGCTGGAGAAGCCTGAGGGCACATCACTCTTTAAGTTAATATTGGAGCAGTTTAATGACACATTGGTTCGTATTCTTTTGGCGGCTGCCGTTATCTCCTTCGTCTTGGCTTTTATTGATGGAGACGAAGGAGGCGAGATGGGGATCACCGCGTTCGTTGAGCCGCTTGTGATTTTCTTGATTTTGATTGTTAATGCCATTGTTGGGATTTGGCAAGAGACTAATGCTGAGAAGGCGTTGGAAGCTTTGAAGGAGATTCAGTCTCAGCAAGCAACTGTTATGCGCGATGGGAATAAGGTTTCTAGTTTGCCTGCTAAGGAGCTTGTTCCTGGTGACATTGTGGAGCTCAGGGTTGGTGATAAGGTCCCTGCTGATATGCGTGTGGTGGCTTTGATCAGCTCGACGCTGAGAGTCGAGCAGGGTTCTTTGACTGGAGAGAGTGAGGCGGTGAGCAAGACTACCAAGCCTGTGGAGGAGAATGCTGACATTCAGGGAAAGAAATGCATGGTGTTTGCAGGTACCACTGTTGTGAATGGGAACTGTGTTTGCTTGGTTACTGACACTGGGATGAGTACTGAGATTGGAAGGGTACACTCACAGATTCAGGAGGCTTCGCAACACGAGGAAGATACCCCTTTGAAGAAGAAACTTAACGAATTTGGAGAAGCTCTGACTATGATCATTGGGTTAATTTGTGCGTTAGTGTGGCTTATCAATGTCAAGTACTTTCTCTCCTGGGAGTATGTTGATGGCTGGCCCAGTAACTTCAAGTTTTCCTTCGAGAAGTGCACTTATTACTTTGAGATTGCTGTAGCGTTGGCCGTTGCTGCAATTCCTGAAGGTCTACCAGCAGTTATTACCACATGCTTGGCTCTCGGCACACGGAAGATGGCTCAGAAGAATGCTCTTGTTAGGAAGTTGCCCAGTGTGGAGACTCTCGGATGCACGACAGTTATCTGTTCTGACAAAACTGGAACTCTGACAACCAATCAGATGGCTGTTTCAAAGCTTGTTGCTATGGGTTCTAGGATTGGAACCCTTCGATCTTTCAATGTTGAGGGGACCTCATTTAATCCTCGAGATGGAAAGATTGAAGATTGGCCGGCAGGTCGGATGGATCTAAATCTTCAGATGATTGCAAAGATTGCTGCCATTTGCAACGATGCTAACGTCGAGCAATCTGACAGTCAATTTGTGTCTAGGGGCATGCCTACTGAGGCAGCTTTAAAGGTAAAGCGACCTACTACACCATCTTGCACCTTTCTATTCTTAACTAAATAGTCTTCTTATGTTTGTTTTCCCTCACGTTTCAACGGGTATCAAGTGTTAATCTGCTATATTTATCTTTTGGTATGTGTTACCTTGAGCAGGTTTTGGTTGAGAAAATGGGATTTCCGGAAGGATCGACAAAAGCTTCAACTTTGGCTGATGGCGATGTGTTACGTATGCATTCTTAAATATACCTGTTTCTTATGTTTTCCACAGTTTTACAGATGCAATAACTTTCTTAACATTATTGAAGGTTGTTGTCGGCTATGGAGTGAACTAGAACAACGGATTGCCACTCTTGAGTTCGACCGGGACCGGAAGTCAATGGGAGTTATGGTGGATTCCAGCTCAGGCAAGAAACTGCTACTGGTCAAGGTCTGTTTTTCTTCATTTAGTGTAATATTTTGGATAACTTTTGTGTATGATTATCTAGCTTGTGCTTTGGTTCGCATGGATGTATGTTATTAGTTGGAAAAATATTTGTCACCTCTTTTTTTCAGCACCTAAAAGACCGATTACGAAAATTTTGCAGGGTGCGGTAGAAAATTTATTGGAAAGGAGTACACATATTCAGTTACTTGATGGTTCCACTCAAGAACTTGACGAATACTCAAGGCATCTTATTTTACAAAGTCTACGTGATATGTCCTTGAGTGCATTAAGATGTCTGGGATTTGCGTACTCGGATGTTCCATCAGATTTTGCTACTTATGATGGCAGCGAAGACCATCCTGCTCATCAGCAACTTCTCAACCCATCTAACTACTCTTCTATTGAGTCCAATCTAACATTTGTTGGATTTGTTGGTTTAAGGGTGAGTTGCCGTGACCATTATATAATACTTCGGTTCCGTCTTTGGTGATTATTCTTCTACTGACTCGAATCTAACTTTTCAACCTTTTCAATGAGTGAAGGATCCTCCGAGGAAAGAGGTGCGTCAAGCCATTGCAGACTGCAGAACAGCAGGTATCCGAGTCATGGTCATTACCGGAGACAACAAGAGCACGGCAGAAGCAATCTGCCGTGAAATTGGAGTATTCGAAGCAGGTGAAGATATTTCTTCAAGAAGCTTGACTGGAAAAGAGTTTATGGATGTTCAAGATCAGAAGAATCATCTAAGACAAACCGGAGGGCTCTTGTTCTCGAGGGCTGAACCAAAGCACAAACAAGAGATTGTTAGGTTACTCAAAGAAGATGGAGAAGTGGTTGCCATGACTGGAGATGGAGTCAATGATGCTCCTGCACTGAAGTTGGCTGATATAGGTGTTGCTATGGGCATTGCAGGCACAGAGGTATTTTTCTCTCTCTTCTATTTCATCTGCAATAGTGAGATGATTACCGACTCTTTATCAGATTTCTAAAGCTCTGGGGTTATGTTTGCAGGTAGCAAAGGAGGCATCTGACATGGTGCTAGCTGATGATAATTTCAGCACAATCGTTGCAGCTGTTGGTGAAGGCAGATCCATCTATAACAACATGAAGGCCTTCATTAGGTGAGTCTTCTATTTGCGATATATATACCTATTGATATTGATCCTACTAATCTGGTTTTGATGAATAAAAAAGGTACATGATCTCTTCAAACATCGGTGAGGTAGCATCGATATTCTTGACAGCTGCTCTTGGAATCCCAGAAGGCATGATCCCAGTTCAGCTTCTGTGGGTGAATCTAGTAACAGATGGTCCTCCAGCGACGGCTTTGGGATTCAATCCCCCTGACAAGGATATTATGAAGAAGCCTCCTCGCAGAAGCGATGACTCGCTTATCACCGCCTGGATCCTCTTCCGTTATCTGGTATAATATGATTTTTCTCACTTGTTCATCTTCTATGGGCTTTTTTAGAAAAAAAAGATTCTTGACTAATAATGGGTTAACTTGTCTACAGGTGATTGGTATGTATGTGGGAGTGGCAACGGTGGGAGTATTCATCATATGGTACACACACAGCAGCTTCATGGGCATAGACTTGAGCCAAGACGGTCACAGCCTGGTGACTTATTCACAGCTAGCACATTGGGGCAAGTGCTCTTCATGGGAAGGCTTCAAAGCCTCTCCTTTCACAGCTGGCTCTCAGACTTTCTCGTTCGACACAAACCCATGCGAGTATTTCCATCAGGGGAAAATCAAAGCATCCACGCTCTCCCTCTCGGTGTTGGTGGCCATTGAAATGTTCAACTCCCTGAACGCACTCTCAGAGGACGGCAGCCTTGTGACGATGCCCCCCTGGGTGAACCCGTGGCTGCTCCTGGCGATGGCGGTGTCGTTTGGACTCCACTTTGTGATACTGTACGTGCCGTTCTTGGCTCAGGTGTTTGGGATAGTGCCGCTGAGCTTGAACGAGTGGCTGCTGGTGTTGGCTGTGTCGCTTCCGGTGATTCTGATAGATGAAGTTCTCAAATTTGTAGGAAGGTTGACCAGTGGCTACCGCTACTCACCTCGCATTCCATCCGCTAAGCAAAAGGCGGAGTAAAAGAATAAATGATTGAAAACATTATTATTATTGATACTCTAGTTTTTAGCTGAAAATTCACTTTGTTGGTTAACTCAGTCAGCTTCGTTGGTAACTTTTAAATTTTCTAAACGAGAATTTTTGGTTTTATAAAAAATGTTTCTAACTTGGTTCTCATTTGTGTTCCAAAAAAAAAAAAAAAAATTTGGTTCTCATTTTGGTTCATGGACATGGGCTTTCCAACACAAGGCCCGAAACGGAAAGATGAATGTCTCAACCAGCGAAGCTCATTCATTGTTATGTTTCTTTTTTTTTGATTACTTGGTTCTCATGAATATATATATATGTGTTAGCCTTGGAATCAATGAAACCGACTTTGCTTGATAAATCATAACCGTTTGAATCGTGAAAATGCAACAAAAAGATGTCCCTTAACATCATATTGTTGAAGAGAAGTAACACACATATACATATATATTTAGACACTATGATTGTATTAGTTTCTTTCAAAATTCACTACCTTCACTATATATATATGTTATTGGACCTTTTAGCTCTAGTTCGATTACTCCAGCTGCGATGTGTATATTTATGTATCATGTATGTACTTGCACGTGTGAGGTATTTGTGTGTGTGTAGTTTACAGGCACAAAAGATTAAAGGAGTAAGCTTTTGCACAGATAAAAAAAGCTTGAGAAGGAAGAAAAGCTGAGGGGGGGACGGTGCAATTAATTGACAAGGAATCAGATTCCTACACCACTAATGTTCTTACTTTTTGTTTCCTGTCCTTATCATTTCTTCCACGTTTTATGTCTATTATTACTCGTATCAACTAGTAATTAATTAAAACATTAAGTTTTTTATTTGGTTAACGAGTACCACATACTACAAACCTAAAAAAGCTGCGAGTCCTGTAAAACCAGTAATTCATTCTTTAAAATTAAAACTTAACATCGGATATTCAAGTTTGTTTTTTAAGCGTCGACAGTCGACTAATAATATAATTTGATTTGGTCCAAAAAAAAAAAAGAATAGATCATTTGGCAAAGAGTTTTCCGCAAACATTAGGATGAAACAAAACTCAAGGTGAACAAATGGTTCACACACACAATACTTGCATGAAATCTAAATATAGTACGTGTTAATAACCATGGCACATATGTATAAACAAACGAGAGTGACTCTTGAATAATCATTTTTCCAATATGTATTGGTTAATTTTGATTATGGGTAAACTGAACATTTATGATGAAAAAATTATATTTGACATTTCAAAATTGCATTTAATTTGAAAGCGAAAATCTCTAAAACAACAATATATAACGAGATGGATGGATTATATGGTTATATATATAGAATTGGCATATTATTATGTTATCTACTTTTCTTTTCCATAAAGTAAAAAACCAGAGATTCTTAGACCATATATATATGATATATCAGTGATATCATATCACACATTTAACTTTACACGAAATACATTTTCCGAGGAAATGCCGCAAAGGTAACTTAATCTCAAACGAGAATTTATCAAATTTAAAGGGTGAAAGAAGAGGAAAAATAATGATAAGAGTATACATAATGGTTTGGTATATGAAAAGGTGGTCGTGATGGATTCATGCATGAACGTCCTTTTATCATTTTTCGATCGTTTATTGAGAAAACAAAACTTATTCGCGGTGGAGAGTTTTGCCCCACTCGAAGCAGTGTGTTATAATAATGCTGCAAGTAGGCTATCTTTGACGGCCCCTTTCTGAAAAAGTGGTTTCGCAATTTACAAACGAAACGAGTAATGACGTCAAAGAAAAACAAAACGAGTGATCAATGAAGAGATAAGAGAAAGATTAAAAAGAGAAAAGGAAAAGAGTAGAGAAAATGTAGAGAGACAAAATGCAAAATGTAAAGCTCTTTTAACAAGTAGTACGTTTTGTTACATAATGGCCTATAAATAAAAGTTGGAGTCTCAAACGAACGACTCTTTTCACTTTGAAATAAAATTTCATTATCAACTACAAGACCCGTGTGTTGTATTTTCTTCTAGTACTTAAGTATATGAATTTTCATGTTTATTCTTTGTAATGATTGTAGTCCTTATACTACCAACTAAACATTCATTAGTTAAGTAAATACACTGGAAAACAATAATATAAAAATACATCTAGCTACAATTTAAATCGATTAGTTCATAGATGTTGAATTACTATACTTTACTCATTTAACATTAAGGTATATATATGGAATCGACTTTATAGAATACCAATTTTAATACAGAATTTTTTATTTGCCTGATTTTCATACTCCCTTAAGATAATGATCCAATTTAATAAATGCAGATATATTTACACTCCCGCTGTATAAATAGACAAGATCCCACCAAAAGTGTAATAGAGAATGATGATGATGTGCTTTAGATGTGGCATATGGGGCTCAGCATCTAAATTATAAAGATGTCATATATCTTATTTCTGATTAATTATACCCATGCATTTAAAATCCATCAAAAGATAATAAAGTTAAGAGATAGTTCCCAAATTATTTATTTCTGTAATAACCTAAAAATCTTAGTTCCAAATAGACCTTGAAAAGTTCCACAAAATAGATTTATGAAAGATCATATATCACTCATTTAAAGATTGTTTACACGAATTTAAACCTATAATTTGTGTTGTTGGAATTTTAGAATTCTGGTGATGATTTTGAAAAAAATAAGAAGAAAATGTTGTATTTTTTACTGGAAAAAGGCAAAAAAAATGGGGGATTCTTTTTCTTTATTTATTTAAAGGGCATGGTTTTGGGATTCTTCTTTAACCTTAATAGATGATTCGATGATATTCATTTTGACAATGATAATTACCCTTTGTATATATAAAAAGCTTAGTCACGAGAAACAAACAATACTAAGAACATTGATGCTTTTACTAGTATACAAAATTGAACTCAAATTACTAGGTTTCAACATGTCTAATTCAATTTATCTCCACCGAGGAGAAAATAGTTGGATAATATTTTCATGCAACTTTTTGGTATAGTTTCAAAACATTTCTTCCCTATATTTATATTTATTCCAGAATCCAGAGACGTCTAGGAGAGGAGCCTTATAGGCGAAGAAATGTCCCCACTCAAACCCTAAAAAGTTGAATCACATGTAAAAATTACAGAGTTGATTATAGACGCGTATACACAAGATATGAGAATGAGAATTGTACAAATGTATAGAATCATAAAAAGGACCGAAACTCCTTTTCTTTTTCTCGTTAAAAAAAAAAAAGCATTTTCTTCTCTTTATTTTGTCTTTGTTCTCCTTCTCTCATCTCACTATCCTCTTTGATTCTGTGCTCTCTTCACGTTTCTCTTTGGTCGTCTGGTTTCCTCTCTTTCGTTTTGCCCTTTTAATTTTTTTTTTATTCCCCACCAAGTTTCCCCTAAAGATCCCTCAAAACTTTATTAAAGAAGGAAGAAATAATAAAGGGTATAGAAGAACAATGGTTTTCTCATCCAATTGGTCACAGGTTTCACTTCTTTGATCTTCCATTACTAATGTTCTCTCTTAAATTCTTCATTGATATTTTGATTCGTTTTAGTAATAATTTTGATTCATTTCCAAAAGATATTCCTATTCTCATCTTCTTTTCTCATCTTTAAAATTCAACATCTATATATATGGTATTTCTTGCTTTACAAATACAAATGATATCAGTGTCGAATTTCTTGGTTCTTTATTTTATTTTCATTTCATTTCTTTGATTTTTTTTTTCTTTTTTTCAGCCTACGAATTCAAACCATCATCAGTATCAGCTTCAAGAGAATGGAAGCTTAGTGAGCAGCCAAGGACTACTTTCTCAACAACTTCCACCTTGCCCACCAAACCCTAACCCTAACCACCACTATGCTGCTGCCACCAGTGGTCTTCCGGCGAGGCTTGGTGGATCCATGGCCGAGAGAGCGAGGCAGGCCAAAGCTCCTCCACCTGACGGAGCCCTAAAGTGTCCTAGATGCGACTCCATCAACACTAAGTTCTGTTACTACAACAACTACAACCTCACTCAGCCTCGCTACTTCTGCAAGGCTTGCCGCCGCTACTGGACACGTGGCGGCGCCCTGAGGAACGTCCCCGTGGGTGGAGGCTGCCGGAAGAATAGCAAAAAGGGCAAAAATAGTAATTCAAAATCTTCTTCTTCCTTGTCCAAACATTCTTCTTCCACACTAGTCAACGCTCCAAGTTCTAACTCAGGACAGCTAAGGACAAACCATCAGTTTCTACCATCTATTCACAATCTCACTCAACTCGGAGGTATCGGTTTGAACTTAGCTGACACTAATGGCAACAACCAAAGCCACCACATTGGTTCTAGTTTTATGAACGATTTAGGGTTTCTTCATGTTGGAAATGGACGAAACATTCATGACAACAACAATAACGGTGTAGTAAACAATCTAATGGCATCTGCTGGATCGCTGAGTCACTTCACTCTCTTCGATCAACCAATGGGACTACACGCTTTCCAAAACGAAGGCAATATCGTAAATAACGTTGGAATATCTTTTTCATCTACTTCCATGGTTGATTCTAGGGCTTACCAGGCCGCCCCAGTGAAGATGGAAGAACAACCCGGTTTGGTTAACTTGTCTAGACCGGTCTCCGGTTTGACGTCTCCCGGGAACGACCAAACAAACCCGTACCATTGGAACACTTCGGATTACTCGGGTCCTTCTTCTAACGATCACCACCAACTCTTGTGAGGTTTAGTGTTTTGTTGGATCGTTAATATTAATGTATGTTACGACGAATGGTCATGATCAAATCCATGCAGAGTACGTGTGTGGGAACAATGATGGTGAAGACGTATTCTGATACGTATAATTTAAGATCGATACTTATGTATAATCAGGTGAGTCATTTGTTTTGTGTTATGGTTTTCATGGTAAGTCTGATTCTGAAGTTGCTATGTCTCTCAACGAATTCGTGTCGTGTGTGTAACAGTCCAATTTATATACTTTTTAAAACTAACTCTCATGGATACACAATGCTTTCATCTATTTTATATTGTAGTCAGTTCCCGTTTATGGGCTATAGGTTTGACTGATCCCAAAACCGAGTAGTGAACACTGATTATTAATGATTTATCGTTTATTGATTATAATTAAGAAAGTCTTATAATAATACAGTAAAAGGTTAGGGATAAATCATAAAGTAAAAAGGGGTTGCTGACTAA
The DNA here is from genome assembly GCA_012274485.2 of Sinapis alba. NCBI lineage: Eukaryota > Viridiplantae > Streptophyta > Magnoliopsida > Brassicales > Brassicaceae > Sinapis > Sinapis alba. The sequence goes on along the minus strand of MU105635.1, from coordinate 49,143 downwards.
AAGGAACTTGATCATGCAAATCTGTGTCTCTCTGGATGCTACGTTGTAAAACTTCCAGAATACTCTTTTTCTCATATTTTTAGGAGCTTCTTTTTTCTTTTACAGTCTTCTTGTACGAATCTGTGTCAGTCTGTCTTGTGTGGGTGCATTATCCTCTATAGATATTCATATTCCTTAACCAAATATATGTAAACATGTATATTTCTGGCGTTTCTATACACAAATAATATTGTAAATGAAGAATAAACTTTCTGCATGGATTAAAAGCATATTTACGTTTAGTTTTTTCATACTGCTAAGCAAAAGGTATAATAGCTAGATCTCCATACATCAACATTGTTATTACACACATACATACGACAGACTCAAGGTGAGACCAACCTAGTTTATAGATTCAATAATTTTTATATTTTATATCAAAATTGTTTAACTATGAATTGCATTATAATTGACTACTCATAGTTTTGTGATGATAGTTAGGTTTAACTGACTACTCATTTTTAATTGACACGGAAAACAATGTGTGCAGAGATTTGTATGTCCTTCCTGCCATATATGACCCCCAACTTTTTTGAAAGTCCCACTTAACGGTAGGGTTAAAATCATTTGTAAATGCTTTTTTTGACTCTACCCTTTTTATTGTACTGAATACTTGTTTTCCTAAATTTAAATTGAGCGTAACCACTAAGACCATGATTAACCCTTAGGTTTTTTCTTCTTCTTTTTTTTTTTCTGTTTTTAAAAAAAAAAAAAAAAAAAAAAGTTAACCAATCGTGGGTCGCCACGTGTTTGTGGGACCCGTGAACAGTGCAAGAAACTCTTAAGAACCGGTTCTTATTTAAGAATTTTAAGAACCGGTTCTTACACTATTCATGGGACTCATCCCCCTAAGAACCCCTCTAAGAACCCCCATTAATCATGCTCTTAACTACTGAAAAAAACAAGGGGATTGAAGCACTGTTCCTAGTGTATATCTCTACTTTGTATAATAATCATGCAGTATGCGAACCAAAAACAAAACCAATAAGATAGTACGGACGTTAATTGATTGTTGATGTTGACCCAACGCCACTAAAATGGACTGTTTCTTTCTCCTATAAACAAAACGAACTGTTGTAGTCAAACTTCGTTGGAACATTTTTCTTTTATATGGTGTGATTGAACTAATTTAATAACATCAAAAGGAGAGAAAAGGGAAAAATGAATAACTTCTATTGAACCACAATCACAAACTGTAAATACATACTTCCTCAGTTTCAATTTAATTATCGTTGTAGAAGAAATTTTTTATTTATTAAAATTTATTAAAAGAATTCTTCAATTTATTTTTCAATTAGTCAAAATATAATTAGGTATATAGATAATTGTGTTTTTATTTTGAAAATATATAAAATTGTATGTTTTATTAATATGTTCGCATAAACTCAGAACGACAATTAAAATGAAACGGTAGGAGTATCTCATAGTAACTAACAATTAATTAACCAACAACCTCTTTCAATTCTTTCATTTACTTCTCTATTCACATACAGTTAGCCGTTGTAAGAAACTTACAATTCAAAATCTCTGATCAGTAATATAAGAAACTAGAATCTTCTTTGTGTATTTAAGCTGATGGGGATTTGTTTTTATACACAAGATTTCCACATTTTTCCTTCTAAAGAGATCACTACTATTGAAACATCATCGTGGTACCGTCTCCGTTCTCCTTGTGGTATCTCCAGCAGTTCATGAAAATCCAGACCTACAAATACAAAAACACATCAATCGTTGTTTAACTAAAACAGAGTTTCGAATAGAAACACAGTGTAAGAATCTTCATGATCACCATACCAGCTTTCTTAGCAGCTCTGAACAAAAGCTCTTGGACAAGGTGCTGAGCTGGATCACCTTCAGGCTGTAATGTGATGAAGAGCTCAACCTCTGAAACCGCTTCTTCGTTTGTGAAGTATTGGTAGAGACCATCCGATGATAGTATTAGAAACCTGTCCTTGGAGCCTAGTTTATGATGGTAGAGAGACGGTAAGCAGTTTATGTATGGAGACTCCCCTTTGTAATCAATTTGGAACATCTCAAGAAGTGCATTGTTCCATTTAGGCTGCAAATATATAACATGACTGAGATCACCACATAGCCAGTCTCATTGAACCTAAAGTTGATGAATGAATAATTATTACCTGCTTTAGAAAACCAGCACCAAATGCTCTTGTCACCTTCAAGGAGCCTTTAACCCGTTCATTCATCACTGCACTAACATCATCAGGATGCTCGTTTCTGATTCTCTCAACTTCCTAACATAACACAATCAATACCTCTATGAAACGCTAAGATTCAGATGCATTGAGCAATGAATGACATTGTTTATTTGCTTATTTACCTCTTCTACGCTTGTGCTGTGATCAACACTGAGCTGAGAAGCCGATAAACTTGAGACTAAAGAGGAGTCATGATCTCCCTCACAACCTTTCATCATTGTTTCTTCGTTGTTCCTTTCCAATCTCTGACCAAGCAGAGCTCTACTATCACCAACATTCATCACATAAACATCTTCACCTTTCATCAGCATCACTAGAACACAAGAACCCATCAAAGCTAGCTCAGGGTTCTCGTCAAGCATCTTATCAGCAGTGTCTAGATACGCTTCTTCCGTCTTCCTCAGAGCTTGGGACAATGCATGTAGTACATCTGAATGGTTCGTCAACCGATCCGACCCGGACCCGCTTCTACGTTTGCTCTGTTCCTTTAATCGACGGTCAGGATCTTGATTTTCTTGATCCCACTCACATCTCCACCGTCGCTGATCACAATGATTATTATTTTGAGCATCCCATAACAAACCTTTGAGCTCCCGATGAAGCGTAGGATAAAGATGAGAGAGAAGATAGTCAGGCGCATCTGGACCGTTGAAACCGTCGTATATTCCTACGAAAAGCCAACCGTGCTCCTCCGAAACGACGACGTGTACTCGATCCTCACCGGCTTTTCCCTGAGCCCACTGAAGACTCTGGCTTTCCAGCGAAACGTCGTCGTTTAAAGTCCCTTCGTTGAGATTCTCGTTCTGCTCCTGCTGAAGGTTCCGGTTCTTCTCCGAACTGATCGGAGCAACCGTCGATTTTTGCCGTCGAAAAACCGTCCTGGAGAATGCTCGACGGAGAATCCGAACCAAAGACCTTTTTCTTGACCCGACCCGTAAAGCTAAACCATGGGAGAAGCTATCGGAGCTCGGCTTATCAAGCGGGCATGAGAATAATAACCGGTCGTCCCCGTCAAGCGAGCCCGACATGAAACCTCTCTCAATGGGACCCGAAAGGAACCCTCTTTCGATCGGATCACCACCACCGGAGCTGCTTCTGGGGATGGGCTGGAGAGGGATAGAAGGAAACGACGTCGTGCTCTCGAACGCGGCGGCTGCGAGGTTGATGCGTCTGTAGGGATCGTAGAGAGAAGTTGAGAGGGGAGTCGCGCGTTGGCGCTGACGGAGGCGCCGGAGATGGTACGGAACACGGTGGTGGTGGACTCTTCCAGCTCGGAGTGGACTTTTGAGGAAGTGGATAGAGTCTGGTCGGGTGGGACGTAGCAGAAGGAATGGCCAAGACCTTCGTCTAGAGGATCAGCAGGAAGCAGAAAGGAGATGTCTTTTTGTCGGAAACTATCTCTGCCGCCTGTGAAACATGTACTCAGTTTTGTCACTCCGTTACCCATCAAGACAAAAGTTTCAATCTCAATTCAAAACTTCCAGGACAAATCAAAGTCAGTAGTAAGTTGGAAAATTCAAATTGTTATTTACAATTGAAGTTTCTCATTCATGGCAGAAAATGGAAGACAGGGAAAGATTAGAGAGTTGACTTATGTGATACAGAAAATGATTTTAATATTAAGTATCTGAGAGGAATATATATAAACTCTATAAATATTAAGATAAATCTTGAGAGAGAAATTCCGTTAGATAGTCTTTTTAGTTTGTTTGTTACAAAAATAGCTTTTAAAGAAGAAAATGACCAAAATGTTTTTTTTTAAAGCTAAAAAATTCATTTATATACATTTATACCCCTAGGGTTAACTAATTTGGACTTTAGGGTTTAGAGTTAAGGGGTGGGTTTGGGGTTAGGATTTCAAATTTCAAAAAAAAAATCAAAAAATCAAAATTTCAAAAAAAAAAGTATATTTTGATCATTTTACTTTTTAAATGCTATTTTGTGATAAAAACTTAAAAAGGGCTATCTAAGAGAATTGTCCATCTTGAGAAGGAAAAAAAACAGATAAAAAAGGGAAAATAAAAGATTTATTTGTCAACAGAAGCAGATAAAAAAAGTCTAACAAAGCAATAAGCGTTGACTAAAGAGTCGTAAACCTCCGCTTACGCGCGCTCGTTCTAGTGGCCGTATGAAGAGGAGTCGATGGCTGAGTCTTTCCTCGTGTGTGAGCAAAGAAAGATCAAAACACGTTTATTTTAGTTGAATTTTGTTCTTTTTGTACGATTTTCTCCTCATTTTATTTTTAATATTATATGCATAGTGATCTTTTTTTAAATCTAAATATTAATCCGAGCTTTTCAAAAGGAATTTCACTTCCACACACACGTGTTTCTACCAAAATTTAAACATAAATAAAAACGAAAAAGAATATTCTCAAAAAAAAGAATATTAAAGAAAAACAAACAGTTGACTGCAAAGGAAAACATGGCGGGTTATTTGAAAATACACGGCGCAGATCAAATCGTGCATGGGCTTGCTTACACGTGAACTTCCATTGCAAGTAAAATGCACATATGAGACTTCCTTAATTAGTCATTACAAACTTAGCTGCGGAAAATTAGGAAAGGCTGATTCAGGAAAGTATCTTACGGGCTAAAGGACATTTGTACATACAACAAAACTCTAGAAAGTCAAAAGAGCCACAAATTCACATTTGCCATCGCCGTTGGATCTCGTGATCTAGACGATCAGATGGGCAAAGAGACTACGTACCACGTGTGAAACTATCACTGAGGCGTCGTGTTCTTCAATATTCTCGTCAACTTTCATTATTCCTCTCCCCACCATTCTCCCTCTCTTACGTCGTTGATACTAAATTTCTTATTAGAAGAATTTATAAATCTATTTCTTCATTTTGGTGAGTTTGGTGGCATATTCATTTACTTTGGTTGGGAGAAATTGTGATAATTACTATTCTTAGTCACCTAAAGTCTCTAACATCGTATTCTTTTTACGTTTTGTTTAAGATTTAATTTGTTAGGAAGAGACTCAACTTCTTTTAATTTGCTTTTTAGTAAACATCTAGAAATTTATTTATATGCATCGTTTGGTGGCAACTTGCTAACGAAATCAACTACGCCAATGGTCAATAACGTTAGTATGTTTCCACTTGAATATTTGGCAGTAGAAGTCTTCTTCTATTCGGTTAAAAAATACGAAAGCGTGACTTGGGTTTTAATTTTCCAGGTCAATCTTGGCTTACATACATCCCTTTACTCAAAACTATTTTAATAAGATATAGTTTATTATGTTTATACATGCTCATCTGCTAACTAAAGATCCATTATAGTTGGACTGTCCCTATTATTTATATGAAGTTAGATTTACAACATCCTATAATCATTTGACAGGAATTAACATTGTAGAAAAAAGTCTAAGCAGCCAAAAAGATATCCTACTTCCCATAAAATAGTATTATTATCTAGCAATTTGCCACAAACATACGTAGCCTAACAACTACTCATCTTACTTGGTTGGTTAACATACTATACCAGCGCAAGTGGTTTCTGTTCTTCTAAAAATCACAAAAATTCTAGAAACTTAAACTACATTCAAACTAGTCTTATGTTGAATTTTACACTCTTTGACCAAACTAATTAATATTATAAAGGTAATTCTGTAAAACAAACTAATTTGTTGCTTGAAGAAAATCCAGTACTATGATACAGAAAATCTTTAAAACATCAAACAAAACTTGTATACTAAATAAATTATTTTAATAAAATAATAATATGAAGAGATTTGAACTTTACAAAAAAAAAAAAAACTGATTTGAAGTAAACTTCATAAATATCAACAATTAAGATAACATTTAATAAACTGTTACTTAACATTATATATGTGTATGGAGTTTTTAATTAACTTATTAATTATAAGTTGGAAAATACTAGGAACGTAGAAAATACATGTATTTATTTGAAGAAGAAAAAAACAGAGATTTCTGCTGGCGTGTGAGCGTTATATAATATGAAACAGACATTTGACGATTTTCAACAGGTAGACCGAGCCATCCTTGGCGGGTAAAGGTTGAACCACATAGCAGAACTAATAAAAGTCTCGCTTTCTTTGTTCAAAGGTCTTTCCTCGTTACCCTTCATCTTTTTTCCAGACACCTTCCGTTGCATCATTTAAATCTCTCTTCAGAAACACATAGATGATGAAGTCGAACCATCTCTGCCATCATCTCTAAGATCACAATAGTATATATTTTTTTATGAAACCAAAAAGTTTAGGGGTTAGCTAATAATCTATTTGGCCGAACCGAAGTCTAGAGCATATTGATTAGTCTTTTCTCACGGTCAGCTTCCTTCTTCTTCTTGATCAGGTCAGCTTCTACGACATAAACTCTTTAACTGGTTTTATTCCTCTGTCCTTTGCCGCCACTTTAAGTTCTTGTTTTTGAGGATTTGATTCATCAAAATGGATCAAGAAAATGTTCTTTGATTTAATATTTTTATTTTATTTTACGGTTTCAGACAAGCTACTAAGTCTGGTCTGACTAGTTTTATGTTTTTTTTTTTAGTACGTCAGTGTTGTTATACTCTGGTTTATACGTAATTTAAACTTGTTTTTTAATAGATTCAAGGATCCCAAAATGAGGAAGCATTTGAAAAGCGAGGATTCGAATCCAAGACATGGCAAATATAAACACAAATCTGGCTGGTTAGCTGGAATGCTTCATGTGTTTGACTTTCACCATTGGAGAACTAAGAATCGTCCAATCTGTGAGTACATCTCTTATAATTTTTATTTACTTTTTTTTGTAGTAATGAAAATAAACTTGTTGAATGATGGGTTACTATGTTTTGTATAGGTTGGAAGACCCCAAGAACACATTCCTTGGTGCGTGAAGCTGATGAACAAGAACCACTTCTTGATTCTAAGAACGGAGATTCAAAGAGACAGCTCAAGAAGCTGATGACAACAAAGCAAGTAACTGAGTATGTTGATTTTCTTGAAATCTTGAACAAGGAAGATGTTTACGTCAAGATACTGAAAGATCCAAACTCGGAGTTTGGGAAGCAAGTGCAGATCAAGTCTAGTCCAAGAGTTTTGCCTAAGTCAGGCTCGTTTCCTCTCTCTGGCTCTTCACGTCCCTCTAGGATTGAGCACAAGCAGAAGGAGAATTGGTATGCTCCAAAGCAGAACGCAGCCGTTTTGACTTTGAATGTCTCAAGAGACACTTCTCAGGAACCTTCTCATGGCTCAGCTGGTGATCATGGATTTAGTCACGCTGTAGTAAATGGATTCAGAGGAATCAAGAAGTTGCTCAAGAACAGACTAAAAGACCGGAAGCACATGAAGATGAATAAGAAGAGTTCACCAGTCTCAAAAGATGATTCTGTGGAGAGATATTCTCTTCTCTTGGAACAGAGTTTTAGAAGAAAAGGTGGTGACTTGCGTTCCAAGAGTTTAAAACTTTCATATGAAGAGAAAAAGAGCGATCTGAGAGATGATCATAAACCACAATTCTTCAGACGTGTTTCGTCATTGTCCAGCCTTGAAGTTCTTGGTTCATTTCTGACCGAACTTCCCCGAGACAGTTCTGCAAGGAAATCAGTGGACCTAGATGCTAACTTGGGACCCAAGAAATCCCAATTGGTAGCAGAGACTCTGTTAAGAACAGAGAAGGAAGCAGAAAAAGATGAGGAGCAAGAGAAGAGAAGCCAAAGAAACATACAACAAGGTCCAGATTCAGTTCCAAGTACGAGTTCTTCGGACAATACTGTACAAGAAACAGAGACTTTACTCTCACAAGGTAAGCTTTTGACAGAAACAAATCATGCTTTAATGGGAGAAAGATATGAAAATATTAATTCTCTGGATGCTTGTTTGTTCTACAGGTTTGGGTCTAAGTTCTTTAGAGATTTACAACCATGAAGAAGAAGAAGAAGATGTCTACTTCTGTTATATAAAGAAGCTTCTAAAAATTTCAGGCTTCCTTGAAAACGAAGTAAAATGGTACTCAGAGGAACAACCACTGAACCCATCACTGCTCTTCAAAGTTGACATACGAGAAGAAGTGAACAATGAGCTTCTCTTTGATTTGGTTAATGAAGCAATCGCTGAGACTCAGAACCAATCACACATCTACTTCCCTAAAACATTCTCTTTTGCGTATCCAAATGGGAAACGCTTTATTGATGAGGTCTGGAGAAGAGTTGAGTGGAGCCTCTTAGGGTTAGGAGCTCAGGATAGTGATCGTTCATTGGATGATATTGTGGGAAGAGATCTTAGAAAAGGTGATGGATGGATGAATCTTAGAACTGAATCTGAATGGCTGACTCTTGAGCTAGAAGATCTGATTTTTGATGAAGTTTTAGATGAAATAATCTGTGATTATAAGGGACAGATTATTATTAGTTAAAATTTTGTTACCTTTTTCTAATATACATGTATATATGTTGAGTGATACATATTTGAGATTTCATACAGTTTTGGAATATATGAGAAATGCTGAGTTATACTAGTTACTAGCTTAGATTTTTGGGGTTTCTAACGGCCAATCAAGTGAATTCAATCGAATCCGCAGAACCAAAACGAACCGAAATATCGGTTAATCCATGGTTAGAAATTTGGTTTTCATTCGTTTATTTAGAAAAAAGTTTGATTTTCGGTTCGGTTCGTTTCTTATCTTACCGAACCCGCATGCTTGTAAACTGACTTTGGTTTCTTCGCTTTAAATTCATCTTTCAATACATGGGCTTTGAACCTTGTCTTATTGGGCCGTATTTTGGTAAGCCCATTACGTTAAACCCTTGGCCTCAGTCTCTGTTTCTTCACTGACCACACCACGGCGGCAAACTCACTCACCGATCGATCAAATTTCCTCGCTGCTTATCTTTACCGTAACTATCTCCGTAGCTCGCCGGAGATCCATCGGAAAACAAATTCATGTGGCTGAGCCGGGCGGTTCCTGTCCGATACTTGACTTTGAACCGAAGACTTCCATGGATGAGATACCCTGCTGCCTTCTACTCAGATTCGACGGAGAAGAAAGGAAAAGTCACGCCTTTGCAGGTCAATTCATCATCTACTCACCTCCTCCGCAGACAAAAACCCTCTCTTTTACGTTTTTTCAACTGACTTTTTTTGTGGTGTGCAGGAGACTAGAATGAGAGATAGGTTTACTCTGTACGCGCGTGGCGGCGAAGGTGGAAGTGGTTGTTCCAGCGTCCGCCGTAGCCGTACCAATCGCTACGGAAAACCTGATGGTACTGAAACACGTGTTTGGTTTTGGAAACGTTTAAACTTTTTTTGATTTGTTGAAAGAATGTTTGAATGTAATTTGGAGTTTGGTTCAGGTGGAAATGGTGGGAGAGGAGGTGATGTGATATTAGAATGCACACACGCTGTTTGGGATTTTAGCGGATTACAACCTCATGTTGTAAGTTTATTTATATCTCTCTGTTGTTCGAGTAATATGTCTGATGGAAAACTTGTCTTAACCTTTTTAACGAGTGTTGCAGAAAGGTGGGAAAGCTGGACATGGAACTTCCAAGAACAGGATTGGTAACAGAGGAGAAGACAAGGTCCTGCAAGTGCCCATTGGGACAGTGATTCATCTTCAAGAGGGTGAGATTCCATCTCAAGTTCAAGTTGACTCTCCCAAGAGTTTGGATCCATGGGACCTTCCTGGAACACTGGTTGATGATCCTGAATCAGAGGACAACACTGACGTTGATCAAGATTCTTCTGTTGAAGTTGAAGCTGAGGAAGAGGAGAGTGTAGCAATACACACATCAAAGGAAACTGATTTTGAAGAAGACGATGAAGAAGAAGGACAAGTCAGGTACAACGTTGCTGAACTAACAGAAGAAGGTCAGAGCATAATCATCGCACGTGGCGGTGAAGGCGGTTTAGGTAACGTTTCCGCCACGCGTTACTTAAGAGGCACCAAGTTCGCTAAAACCGCCACGTTGAGAACAATGGAAGGTGACTCTGATGATGATGATGGTAATGGTAACGGACAACAACGCTCGAGTATTAAATGCGGCTCCCTCGGTACAGAGTCTGTCCTGATACTAGAACTAAAGAGCATCGCTGATGTTGGTCTTGTCGGAATGCCAAACGCCGGGAAAAGCACTCTCCTCGGTGCACTGTCACGTGCCAAGCCACGTGTAGGCCACTACGCGTTCACGACGCTACGTCCCAACTTAGGAAACGTAAACTACGATGACTTCTCCGTCACGGTAGCTGATATCCCAGGGCTCATCAAAGGAGCTCATCAGAACAGAGGGCTAGGCCACAACTTTCTCCGACACATCGAGCGGACCAAAGTGCTGGCTTACGTCGTGGACTTAGCGTCGGGGCTAGATGGCTGCGAAGGAGTGACACCGTGGCAGCAGCTGAGAGATCTTGTGATGGAGCTTGAGTACCATGAAGAAGGGTTGTCAGATAGGTCGTCTTTGATCGTGGCGAACAAGATTGATGAGAACGGTGCGGATGAGAGGCTGGAGGAGCTTGAGAGGAGAGTGAAAGGAGTGAGGATATTTCCGGTTTGTGCGGTTCTTGAAGAAGGTGTGGCTGAGCTGAAAGAGGGTTTGAAAATGCTTGTGAACGGTGATGGTGAGGGATCAGAGAGATTGAAGCTGGAGAATATCTCTGTTGACTAGTTTAGTTTTTTTTGTATGTCTTTGGAGTAACTTACTACTATTTTTTGAAATTATAGGCCACATTGTTACGTACGTTAATCCAATGCACCACCACATATATAATGATTTTGGGTTGCATGTATAAATTGAACTTTCACTTTATTTAGATCAATCTTCATATCTTTTTCTCAACGAACAGAATTTATCATAAGATTGGACAATAGTTGAAGAACGTAGGGAGTATATTAAACGCATGAAGATTTCAAAACAGAGGATAACGTTTCTTGCTAAATAATTTAGATATCATTGGTCGTTTGGTACTAGGGACTTGGAAAAAGAAAGGATGTTGGACCTCCTCTTAATATAATTCAGCATATGTATATTCATATCTAATGTCTTTATCAAAAGGAGCAACTTGTTTGAAGCTATCTTTTTAATCAAAAGAAAAGGTATTTAAGACCTTTATATTATGAAAAAAAAAGTATTTTCTCCACAAAAAGATACTATGTTAAGCATATGAAAGAGGCATGAATAATGCCTCTTATTTTGGTCGGCTGCCGTTTACAAATAAAATTGTAATTCTTTGTTTACGTATACAGTTACGTATGCGACTTTTTCTTATTCCCTAATAATTTGCCGTGCTCCATCTATTTCTTGATACTCGGTTTTCTTGCTCAAACTCAAATAGAACATTAAACTACTTTCTTGAAACTGGTAGAACAAATGTAAGATACTAGAACAAGAAATCTGTGGACAAGTTGATGTTATCTGCAATAAAGATTTTTTTTTGATATTATTCATATTTTTATTTAGATGCTTAACTGCATCAAATGATAATACATATATGATCCATAACAATGTTTATTTAGAGGCAAATAAATTTAAAAAGTTTAAAAGACAATATTTTATAGTTTAAGAAAATATTTATCAGATTCTCACTGTAATAGTATAAGGATTTTAATAAAATAATTAAAATAGTTTAGTCACTACTAAATCTGATTATGACCTTTCTTGGTTGAAATGCTCTATGTGGTAGATAGCTTTTCCCAAGAGCATTTAGTTGATTCTATCCATACATAAAGTGACACGTGTGTGATGGATACCATACCGAATATTTCTCTTCTTCTATAAATAGTGGCAGTTCCATATATGTTCAAGCCACAGCAAAGAAAAACATCAAAAGAAGAAGACAAAAAACAAATCACAAGTTCAAATCAAAGAGAAGCAATGGCAGGTTCTAACTGTGGATGTGGTTCCGCTTGCAAATGTGGTGACTCTTGCAGGTAACCTATAACCTATCTTCTTAATTACTTTACATGCATATATACGATATGGTTGCTTAATTAGACCTTAATTATCATCATATAATTATCAAAATCTCAAAAAAAAAATGTGTGTGTGTGTGCGTGGTGAAGTTGCGAGAAGAACTACAACACGGAGTGCGACAACTGCAGCTGTGGATCAAACTGCAGCTGTGGCGACAACTGCAGCTGTTGAAGGAATCGTGGTGTAAATCACATGCATGCAGGAAAACTGGGTTTGATGTTAAGAGATATGTGTGTGTTTGAATAAAGATTTGGCATGAATGATGTTGCCCAATAACTCTCTTAACCCTTGACTTTTTCTCTCGATGTGTTTGATGTTTATTGTGTAATGTTTTCATTTGTAACGTAAGAAAAACAAATATCTATTGACTTTTGTGATTATTAAGATTTGTCTAAGCCTCCTCTCTCTATGTTTAGAAAATAGGGTTACTGAGATGTATGACCATGAACAGGGGTATGAGTTTCATTCCCAATAAACTAGTTCATTTAAACACGAAATTAAAATGAAATTATGAATATGAAAACCAAACCAAATACTAGCAAGATCATCAACGAGTATGCTAACTTTATTTGTAGTTTAAAAAAAAAAAGAGATTGGGCTAAACATTAGAAAATAGGAGCTAAAGACAAGTCCACTACATATATATCTAGAAAGTTTTGGACTATTAACACGCTTTGATGCAAGGTCTAAGCCTTGATGCAAGAGGATGGTTCTATGTGTAAATCTTATCTGCTTCCTAATATAAACAAACCCCAAGTGTTTAAAATAGCCTTAAATATCAATCTTAATGGATAAAGAAACAAATTACCTTCTAGATTAGGATAGTTATAAATCAATTAACTGTAACGTTTGGATTGAGCAAAAATTAAACTGCGCATGGTTTGGATTACATTGCGTAGATTGTTTATAAACAAATCTGTTTTCCTAAGATAAATTTATTTATCACAAAAAAATATTCTTTAATCTTCACGGAGGACACCAAAAAGGAATCTAAACAGCATCAAGAAATGGATATAAGTTGTTGCGGCGATTACTCTGATGTTTCCCCGGTGGCGGAAACGGCAACGGAGAGCGAATGGTTCGCATTGAGGCTTCTATGCGTTGTCTTCTTCTTCTTCACCTCTGTTTTATTATTGTGTTACTTCCTATACCCGAAACTGCCGAAGGCGGCAGCCGGAGATGAAGAATCCGGCGAGCCGCTTCCGCCGGCGATGATACTCGGTAAAATAGGCGACGCCGGCGGGATTACGACGGATGTTTGCGTGATATGTTTGGAGGATTTCCGGAAAAACGACGTCGTTAGAGTTTTAGTGACATGCAGGCACGTGTTTCACGTACAATGTATAGATTCTTGGTGTTTGTATAAGTTGGCATGTCCGGTTTGCAGAGCTCCGTTCCGGTTATTCGGTGAATGGTGATTTTCTTAGGACCAATGAAGTTTAGGGTTTATGTTCTGTAAAAATGGTGAGGATCTAATTTGTAAATATTTACTGTATATATATATATATATTTCTTTAAAAAAAATTAAAGTCTAAGAGCATCATCGTTTATTTATCTAAGTAATACAATATGAATATTTACCTTCGTTATTTGTTAGAAGTTTAAACAAAAAAAAAAAAGCTAAGTCAATTGTATTGTGATACATGGAGATGAGTTTCTCAAATAGTTTTTTTTTTTTCTTAACTTAACTTCCCCAGCAAGCATCATTACATTTACAATCAAATACAGTACGACTATTGGATTGGTAGATTTGAGTCATCACACATCCAAGTTGTGGTTGGAACTTCAGATCCTTCCTTCATTATTATCGCTCCGGTTAATCCAGTAAGGGTGATACTCCCACTCGCCTCCTAGCTAAGTAGATGTAGCTTCTGAATCGCACGAGATGGGACACGTACCTTCCAAGTAGATGGATATGCCTCTTGTAGCTCGAACCGCGCATCCTTGACCGAGCATAGCATAGCATAGCAAAACCACTAGACTATATACAACTTTTGGCAGTTATGATGCCCTAAATTTTTTAACTTAAATTGGCGTCTAAAGCATATGCTTTCTCAGTTTTAGGTCGGGGTCGGCCCTGTCTACACAATATGAAACAAAGAACAACACTACCACCACCAAACAAGGCCCAAGTGATGATATTGGGGTGTGTTGCTCCACACAATAGTTTGTTTAAGTTTGTTTGAGTTGTTATTATATATATGCTTATGTTTCTACTTTTTTTCAATTTTTCTTTTCTTATATGGATAACAACCTTTTGAAAAATCTCCAATGTAGATGCTCTAAATAGTCCTAGGCACAGCGACAAAAACGAAACAAGAACAGTAATAACTCGATATAGCTTGGTTAGTTAGTTGTATATTTCTTGTCCAGCTTTATAACAATATAGTTTAAGATTTCAAAAGTGACTGGGGATAGCACCATATATTCTCAGAAAATATGGCATACTATTTTAAACCACCAAGTTGGGTTCGACTGCTTCCTCGAAACTATTGGTTCCATCTTAGACTTTAACTAATTTCCACCATTTGTATTAGAATATTATGTTGTAGTCGTTTACTATCTCTAATTGACGTCTTCATGAGTTGACATTACCAATTCTTTTAGTTTCAGTGTTCATAAGCGGGGTTACTAAACTAATTTAAATATACGTTTATATAGAAAAATATATAGATATATGACTTTATAGTGTTTCAAGAGTTTTTGGTGGTTGTTATAAGTTTTCATTTAGTTCAGAATTGAGAAGTAGACGAGGATGACGAATCTCATCAATCTTCTGTTAGTCGCTTGTGCCACTTTCTCCATTATACATCTTGTTAAGTCTCAAAATCAACTAGGTATTTTTACTGTCTTTCACATTTTTCTAATATTATGGATTTATGTATTTTCAACCTAAGAAAATTTCTATACTGAATATTTTCCCTATCCGATTTTTACAAGGGTTCATCAGTTTGGATTGTGGATTACCTTCTAACGAGCCTCCTTATAACGAACAATTCACCAATTTAACATACATATCTGATGCCAATTTCATCCAAGGAGGAAAAACTGGTTATATCCAAAACAACTCACAGACCGTCTTTGTCCCGAAGCCAATCAGGGTCTTGAGATACTTTCCGGATGGAATAAGAAACTGCTACAGTCTAAGTGTCTCACAGGAGACAAAGTATATAATCAGGACCGTGTTTGTATACGGCAACTATGACGGTCTTAATAGTCCTCCAAGATTCGATCTATATCTTGGTCCTAATATTTGGACATCCTTAGATCTTAGAAACGATCACTTAAGTGCGACTCAGGAGATCATTCACATCACAAGATCTAACAGTTTAGATATATGTGTTGTTAAGACAGGGACAAGTACACCACTGATATCAGTCATAGAACTAAGACCCTTGCCGTATCATACTTATACTACTCGAACGGGTTCCTTGAAGAGTTTAGCGCACCTCTACTTCAGCTATTCAGACAGATTTATAAGGTATGTCAACATAATATAATAAAGACTACTTTCTTCTACACAACACAGTTTGAGTTATAGAACCATATTATTTTATTTACTGGAGATAACTTGTAAAGCAAGTTGTTAAGTGTTAGAACTTCCATCTAAAGTTACAAATACCTTTGATTCTCTCTCTCTCTCTCTCTCTCTCTCTCTCTCTCTCTCTCTCTCTCCCAAATCACGAATATTAAGAAATTTAATTTTCTAAAAACCCCATTAAAACTAACTATTAATTAAAAATAATTTAATCAGTCTTTAAAAAAACTGTAAAATGCAATTGATTAAACAAGTTTTAATAAAGTTAATTAGAGTTAGCATAGAAATATCAAAATATATTACATTGTGAAACAAAACAACTTTTTTTAAAAAAATCTTATATTATAAATTAATTGATGTAGTATAAGATTAATTGTGATTTCATTCATTACCAATTTGATTTTGAGTTAGAAACTATTTATTCTTTTTACTTGTTTTAATTTTTTCTACTTGATATAAAGTTAACAATACTTTCTTGTGGAAGTTATCCCAAGGATGTGTATGATCGTATTTGGGAACCATATTTCCTAGTGGAATGGACTCAAATAAACACAACACGGAATGTAACTGACTCTTCTAATGGCTATGCCCCGCCACGAGATGTAATTACGACCGCGGCCATACCAACTAATGCCAGTGAGCCTTTGACTATCAACTGGACTTTTGAAACCCCTGAAGATGAAACATATGCTTTCCTTTACTTTGCCGAGATCCAACAGCTGCTTCGGGCCAATGAAACTAGGGAATTTAAAATTGTGGCGAATGGTAAAGTTGACTACGATTCTTATAGTCCTATGAACTTTGAAGCATACACTTTATTCAATCAAGCACCGGTTAAATGCGAAGGAGCGATATGTCGTTTACAGCTGTTTAGAACGCCCAAGTCAACTCTACCACCCCTAATGAATGCCATAGAGATTTTTAGCGCCATATATTTTCCACAATCAGAGACAAGTGCAGATGATGGTATGTATATAATATATATAGGGTACCTCATGTAGTTTATGCAAATATAAACGTGTTCTATAAGTTCCTACACATGTTAACCCTTTTGTTTTTTTACCTTTGTTAGTCATTGCCATCAAACAAATCCAGTCTACTTATAATTTGAGTAGAATAAGCTGGCAGGGCGATCCATGTGTCCCAAAACAGTTCTCGTGGATTGGTTTAGGCTGCAACATTATTGATACCACCACACCACCAAGAATCATAACATTGTAAGAACATTCAAATTAAACATTTTTTTTTTTGAATGAAAAGAGCGTGTGAGGTTTTGACCAAATTAAACATTGTTCTCAAATTAATTAAAATGTATCTTTACTTTATATATATTTGATGTCTCTGACTATGCAAACAGAGATTTGTCTGCAAGTGGATTAAGTGGAACTATACCGCCTAGCTTACAAAATCTAAGCCAGCTTCAAGAATTGTACGTAACTCCATGATTCAATAAAAAGAAAAGTTTATTTACTTAGATGATTTGCAGTTATTTCTTGACAAACTCTAGGGATTTATCGAATAACAATTTGACTGGAGAAGTGCCCGAATTTCTAGCCAAGATGAAATCCTTATTGGTCATGTAAGTTATCTAATTTTTTTATAATTATTTTCATCCTCATTAATTCTAATTGGTTGTTCCACCTCCGCAGAAACTTAAGTGGAAACAATCTTAGAGGTTCTGTTCCTCAATCACTTCTCGATAGAAAAAAGGATGGTTTAAAGCTATCGTAAGATTTTTTTTTATACAGATTATCTTCTTTTAGTTAATATCCACTCTTGTTATAAATGTTCGTCTTAAATAATGTTTTTCATCTTTAGTGTTGATGCAAATATGAAGCAATGTGGGTCATGCAAACAAAAACCCTCGGTTGTGGTGATTGGTGTGTCTGTTTCTTGTGTGGTAATTATCATAATCGTGTTGGTTCTCATCTTCTTTTTCAGAAAGAGAAACAGATCAACTTGCAAAGGTAGTAACTACAAATAAATATATGCTTCATACCCAAAAAAAATATGACATCTCATCTCATGATCCGTGTCAAAATGTTCTTTGTTTTTTGCAGTTACACGTCCATCCCTCGAAATGAAAAACAGAAGATTTACTTATTCAGAAGTCAAAGAAATGACTAATAACTTTCAAGTTGTTCTTGGGAAGGGAGGCTTTGGTGTTGTTTGTCATGGTTACCTAACTAGTGAACAAGTAGCAGTCAAAGTTCTCTCTCAATCATCAACTCAAGGCTATAAAGAATTCAAAACTGAGGTACCGTACACCATTACACTAAAATCTTCCACTAAGCAATCATGTTTCATTTGTCTATAAATCATAACCTTCTAAATACTTGATTGTTAGGTCGAACTACTTCTAAGAGTCCACCACATAAATTTAGTAAGCCTCATTGGATACTGCGATGAAGGAAATGATTTGGCTCTCATATATGAATACATGGAAAATGGAAACTTAAAAGAGCATCTCTCAGGTAAACTATTAGAGTGTGATTAATTAAACTGAGTTACCTATCTCAAGGCAAAGGCTTATAAACTTCCCACTGATTTTTAACCATATGGTAATTTTGGCAGGAAAACGTAGAGGCTCTGTTTTGAGTTGGTCAAGTAGACTTAAAATAGCTATCGAGTCTGCATTAGGTCTGTATAAATTTTGTTATTTCCTATCATTTTAACTACATTTTCTTGAAAAATAATCTTAACATATGAAGGCTTTTTCATGTATTAGGAATTGAATATTTGCATATTGGATGTAAGCCGCCAATGGTCCATAGAGATGTGAAAAGTACCAATATATTGTTAAGTAAAACTTTTGAAGCCAAACTTGCCGACTTTGGACTTTCGAGATCTTTTCTAGTGGGGAGTAACACTCATGTATCAACAAATGTTGCTGGCACTTTTGGATATCTTGATCCCGAGTAAGTATATGCACTGTAGTTTTAGAAAGATGTATACCTTCTTGCTTGTTTACTGAAAAAAAGTTCACACATCTTTGAGTGCTTGTCATGCAGATATTACCAAAAGAATTGGTTAACAGAGAAGAGTGATGTTTATAGCTTTGGGATTGTATTACTGGAGATTATCACCGGCCAACCTGTGATCGAACAATCACGTGAAAAGTCTTACATAGTAGAATGGGCCAAGTCTATGCTCGCAAATGGTGATATTGATAGTATTATGGATCCGAGTCTCCATCGAGAATATGACACAAGTTCATCTTGGAAAGCTCTTGAAATAGCAATGTCATGCATTAACCCTTCTTCCACAGATAGACCGAACATGACGAGGGTTGCTCATGAACTCAACGAGTGTTTGGAAATATATCAGAACTTATGCAAAAAAAGCCAAGATGCAAATCCAACCAATTCCATGGGACATGGCACAAGTTTCATCAGTGATACTCCTTCAGCTCGTTAATCTTTTTATCTTTTCATCAGTGATACTCCTTCAGATTGATCAAAAATATCTTTTTATCTAAATGTTTGAAAGATACTCTCCACGGGTTGCATTTAAGTCTGTAAAGTGAATATGTTTGAAAGCTTCATCTTATCCAAAACAGTGATTCATATTTCTTCTAGAGTTCGATGATTGGGAACTGAGATAAAATAGTTTTGTTAGACCATGATTAAATTCTGCTAAGAACCCTCGTTAAGAAACCGTTTTTAATCATGCTCTTACATACTCCTCCATTCATAAATATAAGATATTTTAGGTAAAAATCATCATTAAATTTTTAAAATACATTTTTTAGACCCAAAAGAAGATATACATTATCCTAATAGGATAAATAGAGCATAAAATCGACCCAGTAAACTAATGTTTACCAAAATCCCAAATTTGTCTTTCAAAAATATAATTAAAAATTAATTATAATATATAAAATATGACCAAAAAACATTAATATAATAAATGTTCAAAAAAAAAGTATATATAATAATGACAGTTCGTTGCAGATGGAGTAAGATCCCACACCACGACCCAAATCCAATCCAAGCCCACCGTGAAACCTCCGATGTTGCATTCGGTGAACCTAATCGGACGACAACGATTCCAAAGCTGTTTTTGGTTAAGTGATAGATGCAGTTTGGTCTCTGGTCATCATGTAAACAAGCTGCCGGGAGACAGAATGGTTCAGCCTTAGAGAGGAAAAGGCACACACCTCCAAAGTCTTCAGTATACACAGTGTTTCCTTCTTCGTCTATCCTCAATACAAGGAACTGGTCCCATTCCACTATCCCCTTTTGTGGGTTGATATATGTGGACTATTTCACCAGAAAGGTCTCACTCATGTGTGACGATTCCACCAAGTAGTGACGATTCCACCAAGTAACTATCGTTATTAAGAAATTTAATTTTCTCTTCGGATTGTCTCGTTGGTGAAAGTTGGCTCTTAATGTCACAATAAAAAGAGACTAAATCTTTGATGTCCGACTTTGTCGTGAAAGCTCTTTCGACGCATTCAAATCTTGTAGTTTATGTCAATTTTCCAAAAGGATGCTTAATTCTCTTTTGTCTTTGTAGTCGAACAAGTTGATTTTAATGAAAGTAAGTTGTGTTAAAAAAAATGATTCAAAGCTGCTCCATCTTCTTCACTCAGACGTTTCTCTTCTTCTTCATGTAATCAATAACTATTTCTTTGTACCTTTTAAATGATTCTTTTTTTTTCCTTTTTCTTCTTTTTCTTCTTTTTCTTTTTTCTCTTTGATGATTTTGTAGATAATGCCCTTTTCATTCACCACAAACTCGTGCAATATTTCACTGTCATCAAGGATCATAATAGATTTTATATCGTCCTCATCAGTGATATCTATATCTTCTAGAGAATCGCCGCTTTCTACTAGACCATTTGCAACCTCGGTTGCAAGGCACCACCACAAGTTGTGGGTTATTGAATCAGCATTGGATTTTGTAGTGGGGAACTTCACCATAATACCATCAATGAGCTGATTAAAAAGTATAGTCTCCTTCTCCGGCTTTTTCCGTTTTTAGGTAATGTCTGCTAGCTGGCTATCCCTTTCTAGATATTTTCTTCAGTTTGATATTGTGCGTTAAGATTTGCAATCTCTTTCTTCTTGTCTTCTCTGTTTATTCTTGTTGAATTTTTCAATTTCTTCAATTGTAGTGATCTGAGAATTAAATGCCCCCACCCATTAAATTCTTATAATAGGCTATACCTTGTTTGCTAGTTTTTCTGTCCCCAACTGCGATAATTTCTCTATTGTAATATTTTTGTTTCTCTAGACCATCTACATTACTGATCTTTTCAGAATAGAAAATAGTATTTGCGAGGCATGGTAGACACATAAGATGAAATCTTACAATAAACAAAGAGCAAGCAAGAAAAAAAATATAGCTGAAGACGATTTTGGTTGTGAGAAAGAAGTAGAAGTCTTATCTCTTATTTATAGAGAAAAATAATTATCATATTCCATTTTCTCTATCGTGTAAACAATTCCATTTTGTTCCTTTTTCTATTTGTTTTGTGATACTTCCTTTTTTTTTTTTGAACACAATTTGTGCAACTTCCATTTTTGTTCATTTTCTACTTTAAAAGACTAATATTGTTTTTAAATATTACTGTTATGGAGGTAGCTTATTTGGAGGGATGACTTAAGCCGCCTGAGAAAATAAGACATGACTACTGCTTTTTTTTTTCTTTATAAAGGCAATAAGAACATAAATTCTTTATACATCCGTCACGATTTTCCTATTACTACTCTAATAATACAAGGTGAATATCCTTTCTTCCATTTCAATATCTGTAAATTCATTGTATAAAATTTTAGGGAAAAACTAAGATTGCTTACATAGCAAATAACTTGTGGTAAAGATTGATTGCCTTCGCATTAAGTCTGATAGCTTAATATCTCTTTGGTTTAAGTATGAAAGCAAAATAAGCCCAAGATCTTTGGTTTAAGTATGAAAGCAAAATAAGCCCAAGACCCTGCTTTCTATGATCTTGCAATATAAACTCAAAGTTTGATGAAACCAATCATAAAATTTGAAACTTCAATCGAGTTTAGGTATTGTTGAAGATAAAACGCACAAGGCAAATACTACTAAAGACCACACACAAAGTCCACCGAAACAACGAGCATATGCTTAAAAGAGGCCAGGTCCCTGTAATGATCAAACATGTCAAAGTCGGAATGGTCACTCGCACCTTAGAGGCCATCGTAAAACTCATCCTCTGACGACGTTTCATCGACGCCATCATAAAGGTCGTCAACTTCTGATGAACCCACGTCAGCATCAAATGGGTAATCATCAACCGGGTCATTAGGACGTCTCAAAACTTTAATCCTCTCGTAACACCGCCTCTCGAGATCCCCAACGATGTTAACATTGATGCACTGGCGTAGATCGAGATATTCCAGGTTAGGACACCCGTCAAGAATGGCGTTTAAACCGGCGTCTGTTAACCTGTTCCCGAAAAGCTGAAGGCGGGTGAGTCCGGGCATTGTTCCAGCGATGGCTAGAGCAACGTCATCACAGTTTTCCAACGTGTTCTGATTTGCACAAGAAGACGGGACAATAGGTTCCAGAGGCTCCCCTCTTGATAATGAGCAGTATGAAACCTCGAGGACTTCAAGTAAAGGAAGTTTCGCAATGACTTCCGTAAGTCCCTCGCTTGCTATTAGATAGCACATTGCAAGTTTAAGGCTTCTCAACTTACTTGACCTGCAAATTAGCTTTGTATAAAACGTTAGAAAAACATTATCAAAAGGACAAGAAGCAAGAAGCAAGCTACAGTTACACAAAAAAAAACTCCCTCATAAGCATAATTAAACTATCAACTGGACGTTTTCTTCTCCAAATGGATAGGGCAGAGGACTAACTAACAGTCACAACTCTGTTCCTTGTCATTCAAGGAAGGGCCCTGAGATGTTGGTGGCTGGAGAAGATTTAGTAAAAGTTTTGATTAAAACAAAATTATTTTCTACAAAAAATTTGGCTGTCTATTGATCCAGCAGATTGAAAGAGACTACGTACATACTGTCTAAAAGAGCCAAGGCTATGATTATTGGGGATTCGTAGAGTTAAATTACGCTAAGAACTCCGTCGTAAGAACTCCCCTAACACAATATCTTCCACCATGGTTTTCATAAGAAGTAGAATGATCTTTCTAAAGATCTGTTCAGATTTAACAAACAAGGGAAAGGGACGAAACCTATCGGCGATGTAGTTGAGGAGGTCATGAGTAGCGAAGTGCCAAATCTCAATCTCAACCAAGCCTCCCTGGCTACGATCAACAGCGTGGCGGCAGATCTTCTCCAACTCGTGACTGCTACCTCCTCCCATGCCTCCCAGGTCACGCATGTCTATCCTCCGCCACGTCAAGGGATCTTTACAGATTCCACGCCACCGTCTGCACACTTTCTGCGCGGTTTCCAGTATCTCCATCACGCCCAGACGACGCAGGATCGATGACGTCAGCTCCGGTGGAAGCTCCACCCAGTTTGGATATTCTCCTTCATTCATCGCCGGAGTGCAAAGATCTAAAAGGATCAGCGAAGCAGTTACGAGACTCCCTCTTTTAGTAGCATAATCTGGTGGGGCCCTCATGATTTCACTAAACTAATTTGGGCCTAGGCTTCTAAATATTGGGCCAAGTCCTATATTATTGATGAATGAAGACTGAAGAATCATATGTTATTTATATCAAACCAAAAATGTAGGTGTATTAGCTAAACCTAGGTCTCCTCTCGTGTACAATATAAATACTCCTGCAATGTTAAACAGTGAATAATCAAAAAAGATCTTCTTCTTACATGGTGTACCTCGCTACAATCATATTGATAGTTATCAAAAAGGAAACTCTCATATTAATAATTAAATATTCTTCACGTAAACAGAATATAAAACTTGATTGAGACTTTATAAAATTTCATAGTAACTTAACTGTCATGAATTGATTACAAACCTTTGTCAAAAAAAAAAAAAAAAGAGATTACAAACCTATACGATTTTCACCAAGTATGGAATAAATAACTATATATGTGGATTTCGACACTTCAAAACTACTATGAACAATCAGTAGCGGACCACGTGAAGCGTTATGGGTTGACACCTCAAAAAGTTACATAAATTGTATTTTTTTGCTTTAAAATACTTTGATTCTTAGTAATAAAATGGTGAAAAGATTATGATGAACCCATAAATTAGTGATAAAATTTTACTACGATAATTGAACAAAATTATGAAATGATGTGTATACTCTAATAAAATAGAAAATAAAGGAAAAACCGGAAAGAAAAAGATTACATAGCCGGCTTGGACTAAGAAAAAAAAAACTTACATGGCTTTGTGACTCAACGTTTTTGTCGAAGTTAGTGTGTGGTTAAAAACGCGCACGATCCGACAGAGACTCCATGTGTCAGAATCTGGTGGAAGTTTGTGAGACAGTGATGGGTCACCCAAGAAAGAGAAGAAGAACAGGTCTTCAGGGTTGATGAGGTTTACTGGTTTTAGCCGGTTATTCGCTCTTCAGACGCGTCCTGTGTTACATGTATAAGACCAAGGGTTTAAACCCTCATCACGTTCTGTACTTTTCTTTGTTTCCACACCACACAAAGGGTTTTTTGAAAAAAAAAACAAAAAAAAAAGAGAAATGTTCTTATAATCATGGTGTTGCAAACGAGACTAGATTATGGATTCAATGGCTATGAGGTGCCTCCCACACCTCGAGCTGCAAGATCCCCAAGAGTAAATATATTCTTATACTTAGCGTGTTCCACAAGTTTTAATGTTAACAATGATTTTGTCTGTTTGTGTTTGTGGGTTTTGCTAGAAGAGTGCATTCAAGAAGAAAAGCGAAAACAATCAAATATCATCGTCCTTCGATTTGTTGGCTGCAGTAGCTGGAAAACTACTGCTTGAAAGCGGTGGGGTTTCTTCTTCCTCAAGTAACAATGCCTCGGGGGATAATAATGAAGATCAGTGTGGGGGTAAGAAAGAACCAGGCGATCAAATGGTGGTGGAAGAAACTCATTGTGATCATCATCATCATGATAATAATGCTGAAAGGAGTTTCTTTGTCTCTGAGATCCTTCCAAAAGCTCATGAAATGGAAAGCTTCAATAGATCTCCAAACCCTAATAAAGATTTCCTATTTGGATCTACCTCTGGTATAACTTCTGATTCCTCAGAGAAGTTTGGAACTCAAGAATTAGCGTATGAGGAAGCCAAGATCCACAATGGTGATTGTTTTAGGTCAGATACTAATGACATTAATAAACCAATGCTTGAGAGGCTAAACTGTGAACCAAGGAACAAGGATAAGCATCATATAGATTTACTCAATGGGATGGAAAATAATGATGGAGAAAACTTCTCAGCCCGTTACACAACAAAATCATTTAGGTCAACACTGCGTGTAGGAGATGGAAGAGTAAAGAAAGTTCTGTCTTCAAAGTATTGTAAAGTCTCTTCAAATCAGAAAGATACAATGGTAGCTAGCTCAGGTAAGCATGTGGAACACTTGTGGGCTTGTCACATGTTCTTTTATTTTATCTATGTGTTTGGTTTACTTATCTATGACAATGTTTAGACCTGGACTTGAAGCCTGGTTATTACAGCAAGAAACATTGTCTCAAAAGCTTAAGATCAGAGAAGAAATTTCCAATCAAGAAAAGAAGATACTTTGCTGGTTATACAGCCTCACAATCAGAAGAAACAGTTAAAAATGAAGGCCTTTCTGGTTCACCTCAAAAGGGTATAATCAGAAGCTTCAACCTCAAAACTAAATCATGATATTTAACTTTGAACTTTGTGTTTTTACAGCTTTTCTGTCAACCATAGCTTGCCAGAAGCAGACAGCTTTCCAGTCAAAAGATTCTCATGGTATCTTTTTCTACTAATGTTCTGTTTTTTTCATCACATGGAGTTTTGTATTGACTTTAATGATTTTTTTTTGTTTGCTGTGCTTAGTGAAACTTGGAATCAAGTCCTTTAAAGTTCCTGAACTTTTCATTGATATTCCAGAGAATGCTACTGTTGGCTCGCTAAAGGTTTGAATGTTTTTAAATGGATCATTCATATAGTTGGATAATGACGAGAATTTCTCTTCTCTAGAGGACAGTCTTGGAAGCTGTGACCACCATACTTGAAGGTGGATTACGCATAGGTGTTCATGTTCATGGGAAAAAGGTTAGAGACGACAATAAAATGCTTCTTCATACTGGAATCTCTCTAGACACTCTTTCAGATACTTTAAGCTTTTGTCTTGAGCCCAATCCTCCACAGTCCACAAAACCACTTTCTCCTAAAGAGTATGATTCTGTGCGTCTATGTAATGTACCTCACACTCTAACTAGGTCAGTCTTACTCCAAATAGCAACGTTTGTTTCTTCTTTATTTCTTTTGTGTGATAATGTGTTAGTTTGTCCATTAGGTGTCTCCCATCACTGGGGAAACATGCTAAACCAAGTGACTCTGTAGAAAGTGACCTTGACTCCAAACCCTCTGCACCATTTGGAGTCAAACCCGTCTACTCCAGAGCCTTGATTCCTGTCTCTCCTCCTCTGCATGCTCAGGCTTTAAACGTAGTCCCACCTCGGAAACCTAAGCGATCTGAGGTGGCACAGCGCAGAATCCGTCGACCTTTCTCTGTTGCAGAAGTAGAGGCGCTTGTTCAAGCTGTGGAAAGACTTGGGACCGGAAGGTAACTAAAATAATGTTACACCAAATTTTAAAAGTCTTGGTTTTCATCAAGAATTGATCTAAGATAGCCCTATTCATATGCAGGTGGCGTGATGTAAAGCTGAGAGCGTTTGATAATGCAAAGCACCGGACTTATGTTGATTTGAAGGTTACAAATATATATATATATATATATATATATATATATATATATATTTCCTTTTATAGCTCAGACTGTAAATGAGGTATGTTTTGCTTGTGTAAGAAGTAATTATCTTTTTGGTTTGATGTGAATGATATAGGACAAATGGAAGACGCTGGTACACACAGCGAGAATATCACCGCAACAAAGAAGAGGTGAGCCAGTTCCACAGGAGCTCTTGGACCGGGTACTAATGGCTCATGCCTACTGGTCCCAGCAACAGGGGAAACAACAGTTGCTAGAGGGACCTCACAATCTTGAGACCAGTCTTGGTCTATAGACAGGAGAAAAAAGTGTCATCATCGCATCTTGAAATGGACATTAGAGAGATGAGGCTGGATTTTTTACTTTCATATATACTTTGTTTTGTTTATTTGTTTTGTTATGTATTTGAAAAGAGTCAATATTGTATAAGAAGAAGAAAAAAAAAGGAATGAAAGGTGGTGAAGAGAAGAGGATAGAGATGAAGATATGTGTGTAATTGTCACAGTGCTTGGTTATATAATAACATGCTTATTCTTTTTGTACTAGTATAATCGTTTTCCTAGTATATATGGGTTCAAACTTGGTAAAACGTATGGTGTTAACCAAAGAAAATCAAAAGGGTGGTTGAGATAAAATGTGTACAAGCAAGTATCATTGACAATGAATATCTTGGAGATGATAACAAAACATGCAGAAAAGTTTTTGTGATTATAATGTAAAAACCATTGAGTAGTCTCCATGCATACACACATGGCTGGGAAGTAGCTAGAAGCAAAGATTCCATGACAAGAACAAAAAGTTAAAAAAGTTTATACGAGGAAATGGGAACATAATATATGCACCAATGATGATTCACTTTGGCATTTTCCGATGGCTAAACACACATCTTTTTAGATGCCAAATCAATGAGAACATGATAGAAGATTCTTTAGGGATCTCATCTCATCGATCGTCGATGAATGGAGAGAAATAATTGGAGATGTCATTTTCATAACTTGACATCTTTTGTGTAAAGTCTACACCACTGAGCTTAAATCCTTTTGGATCGATGTGTTTCATGTGGGTAGGATTAAAACCAATCGCAAGGGAAAGTATACGTCTCAATAGAGCATCAAAAAAGAAAATCCAAAGTTAATGTTAAATGACAAAATCATGGTCGTTACTGTAAAAATAGAGATTTTTTTTTTTGTTAAAAAATAAAACAGTGAAAATTGTTGTCTGGATCCGGAAAGATTCTCTTTCAGACATGAAGAAATTTCCTGAATCGACTGATTGCCGTCAGACAAAGAAAAATCAAAAAGACACAATTTTTTTATTATTATTATCCTCTTATTATTTATTTATTTTATGGGACCTTTATTTTAATAATTTATTTATAATATCTTTCCAGTAAAAACAATTAATCTCTCATCACTGCTTCTTCTTATCTTTCATTTGCTCCTCCACTCTCTTCTCTCTCTCTCAAAGTCCAAACCTTTCCCCTTGCTCAAGGTTCTTCTTCCTTTGGTCATCATCTTAACCAACAAAGAGGTATGTATTCTGATGGGTTCTCTCTAACCTCTCTTTGCTTTTGTTATTATTAATATTCTCTCTGTTCACTGCTCTGTTTTTGATGATTTGATCAGGAACATAAAGTCTCCACCTTTAAGTTGATTTTTAGTGAACCCTAGAGGATTTTAGGGTTTCTGGATCCATGGGTTCTTATTCAGGTGGATCCTTAGATGGGTTTGATTTCACTAGCGATTTGCCTGATTCAAACGAAGCCTTAGGGGGTTTATCTGATGGGTTCTATCTAGACGACCCTCTCTTAAATTTCGTATCTTTCGATCATTCCTCTGCTCCTCCAGAGACATATCCACAGAAGAACGTTGCAGCTGTGTCAGGAGATCGCTTGTCATCTCCATCTGATGACTCTGAGTTCTCTGACTCTGTTCTCAAGTACATAAGCCAGGTGCTTATGGAGGAAGACATGGAAGAGAAGCCTTGTATGTTTCATGACGCTTTAGCTCTTCAAGCTGCTGAGAAATCTCTCTATGAAGCCCTTGGTGAACAGTACCCTTCTTCTTCTTCTATGGAACATCGAGCTTACCCTGAGAAACTGGCTGAAGATAGTAGCCCTGATGGTTCTTTTCCATGTTTCAGTGATTACGCAAGCACCACCACTTCCTCTGATTCACACTGGAGCCTTGATGGTTTGGAGAATAATAGACCTTCTTGGTTACAGACACCCATCCCTAGTAACTTTGTGTTCCAGTCCACTTCTAGATCCAGCAGTGTCACTGGTAGTGGTAGTGGTGGTGGTGGTAACAGTGATTTGGTTTCGAGTATGTTCAAAGATAATGAACTAGCTATGCAGTTCAAAAGAGGGGTTGATGAAGCGAGTAAGTTCCTTCCTAAATCTTCTCAGCTCTTTATAGACGTGGATAGTTACGTTCCAAAGAACTCTGGATTCGATGAGAATACTTCTGAGGTTTCTGTTAAGACAGAGAAGAGGGATGAGGCGGCAGAGCATCCTCCTCCTTCTTCCAACAGGTTGACTGGGAAGAAAAGTCACTGGCGTGACGATGATGAAGACTTGGTTGAAGAAAGAAGTAACAAACAATCCGCTGTCTACGTTGAGGAAACTGAGCTCTCTGAGATGTTTGATAAGATTCTGCTATGTGGCGGCTCGGGTCAACCTGTATGCATTACTAACCAGAAGTTCCCAACAGAGACAACAACAACAACTCAGCGAGTTTCAGCGCAGTCAAATGGAGGAGCAAAGGCTCGTGGAAAGAAGTCAACAGCTAATAGTAATGATTCCAAGAAAGAAACTGCTGATCTGAGGACTCTCTTGGTACTATGCGCACAAGCTGTATCAGTGGACGATCGCAGAACCGCCAACGAAATGCTAAGACAGATAAGAGAGCATTCCTCACCTCTAGGCAACGGTTCAGAGAGATTAGCTCACTACTTCGCAAACAGTCTTGAAGCACGCTTAGCTGGGACCGGTACACAGATCTACACCGCTCTATCTTCCAAGAAAACATCTGCAGCAGACATGTTGAAGGCTTACCAGACGTACATCTCCGTCTGCCCGTTCAAGAAAGCCGCTATCATATTCGCTAACCACAACATAATGCGTTTGAGTGCAAATGCCAACACAATCCACATCATAGACTTTGGGATATCTTATGGTTTTCAATGGCCTGCTCTGATTCATCGCCTCTCGTTCAGACCTGGTCCTCCCAAGCTAAGGATTACAGGGATAGAGCTGCCTCAACGTGGGTTCAGACCAGCTGAAGGAGTTCATGAGACGGGTCATCGCTTGGCTCGTTACTGTCAGAGATACAAAGTTCCCTTTGAGTACAATGCCATTGCTCAGAAGTGGGAAACGATCAGAGTTGAAGACTTGAAGATTAGAGAAGGAGAGTTCGTTGTTGTGAACTCTCTGTTCCGTTTCAAGAACCTTTTAGACGAGACCGTTGTTGTAAACAGCCCGAGAGATGCGGTTTTGAAGCTGATAAGGAAAGCAAACCCGAACGTCTTCATCCAAGCGGTGCTAAGCGGTTCTTACAACGCGCCGTTCTTTGTCACGAGGTTTAGAGAAGCCTTGTTTCATTACTCGGCTCTGTTTGATATGTGTGACTCTAAGCTGACGAGGGAAGACGAGATGAGGCTTATGTTTGAGAAAGAGTTTTATGGGAGAGAGATTATGAACGTTGTGGCATGTGAAGGGACAGAGAGAGTGGAGAGGCCTGAGACTTATAAGCAGTGGCAAGCGAGAGTGATCAGAGCTGGGTTTAGACAGCTTCCGCTTGAGAAGGAGCTGATGCAGAATCTGAAGCTGAAGATTGAAAACGGGTATGATAAGAATTTTGATATTGATCAGAATGGTAACTGGTTGCTTCAAGGTTGGAAAGGTAGAATCGTGTATGCTTCTTCTGTTTGGGTTCCTTCTTCTTGATATAGATGTTCTTTCTTGTGTGTCCTAAGTAGCTAGCTGGGTTGGGTTTTTATGTAGGGGATGGATTGGTGTTGTTGAGAGTTAGGGTGTTATATGCTTTGTGACATAGCGTGTGTAAGAGTATAGCTTAAGAGACATAGAGAGAGAGTACTCTATGTTCACACAATCTTATGTTGCATAAATAATTAAAAGCTAACTTTTTTTTAGAATGTCTTGTTTATGAAGTTGTATCACATCAGGCTCCAAGGTTATATAGTGATTTAGCTTATGTTTGAAAATATTTTTCTAAGTGTTTTATTAAAAAAACTTTACCGTTCAAAAATACTATTTTCCCTGTTATAAAACTCGTTTAGACAATTTTGTTATTAATCAATTAAAACGTTAATACAACTCTAAGAAGGCCTATTTATAAAAAAAAACGAAATAATAATGCAGACTGTTATCTGTAAAGTAATGTTTCTACAAATCAATAAAGAAAGTAGTTTAAGTACTTTAACTTGACAGAGATATTTGACTAGTCTGTAGTCATATTATCCATTCACCAGTTTTTATTGTTAATATGATAAATATAATTGTTTAGTTTCCTTTCGATAAAATTTTTAAAGCTGCATTTTGCATGTTAAGGGCCCTCAAATAAAGGACTCCTATAATGATGCTCTCTTTGCCCCCTTTCTCTCCAAATACTCTCAAATTATATTTTCACAAAAGTTAATGTTGCCATTTTTTGAAAAACTCTTTTTTAGTTGTAGACCACTGATACATCATACAACTCGAGAGACAAGACCCCGCCTAGAAACTTAGACGTTTGTAGACAAATTTGAAAACAGTGTCCCTCTTTTTTTAACATCAAACAGTACAGCAAAGAAAGAATAATAATGTGTTCTTGAAAATTCTACTTTCAAAGTTTTTTAATCTTGATAATGGCATCATTTAGAAGTAGTTATATTATTATTGAAGGCACGATGTTCAAGCGGGGAATGCTTGAATCGCTCGTCAAGAATATTCTTTATGTTGGATCCTCGTCATTGACCCATATAAGTATGTATACATAGCCGTAGGTGGGGATTCCACAAAGCTATTTTGAAATTCCGTGGAAGCTTTTAGAAACAGTGATCTTACTTTTTTACAAGTTTCCTTATGGTTTACAACTTTACATCACACCATGTCAGTTTTATTAGCGTAAATAGGCTTTCAGCTATAGACCAATAAAACACACATATATATACATTGTACGGACATAATTATCGTGCTCTCTTTCTCTCTCTCACGTGACGCTTAATTACATAAATAACGTCTTTGTTTTCTTGTTTTCTTTTTACAACCATGCATACTGAATGATTCATATTAGTATATGCAAGCTTTATGTCATTTTGAAAATGTGGAACCTACAAAGCAGAAATGATGATTTCGAGTATTTATTCTTCGAACTAACGCATCAACACCCTAGTGTTTATTAATCAAGAAATTTATATAGAATTAAACATGTGAAATTAAGTGAAAAGCCCATTCGTATAATAAGGAGAAGACGTAAATAAATAAATGAAATATGGAAGAGAGAAGCAACGCCAGCCAGTCTTATCAACTAAAAACCAAAATGTGTTATGATCACATATATGCGCACACTTGACGAATTTTACTTACGGTAAAAATCCGTGTAACCTAAGCGCATCATTATCTATGATCTCTTAACCGGAGTTTTTAACTCATGATTTGATATTTTTCTTTTACATTTTTGGGTTAAGAAACGGTTCTTATATCTCTTATCTCAAGTTAAGAACTCTGATTAAGAGACCGGGATAATGATAGTCTAATACATATACTATTGATAAAAGATCATAAAAATAGAAAGACGGAAAATGAAAAAATATGAAGCAGATAAAAACCTATTTTTTTGTTAAAACTTAGTATTAAACAATCCTACATGAGTCTTTCATATAAATTTAAGTAGGCTATGTGTCAAGGAGGAGTTACACTAAGTGAAGGTTAAATAGTACTATTACCCTCAGCATTTCCATTTTTTCATTTATTTAGTTTTATTTTGGAAACACTCAATCTATATATATAAGCAGCTCTCTCTCTCCCTCTCTCCCTCTCTCCACTTAACTTTTTTTCATCCTCTCCATTTAACTCAATCACTACAAACTCATAATCAAATCAAATCAAATAAAAAAAAACAAGAAACAATTAACAGAGACCAGCCTTCATCTAAGTCAGAAGCTCCTCTCCCTCTACATCTTTCTTTCTTCTTGCAACACAGAAATGAGCGAGAAGTGGAAGCTGTCGAAAAAGGATGCAACAGCTGCGTCATGCTCATCTTCTAGTTCCTCTAAATCCAAGTTCTCTAGAAGCTTCTCGACGAGTGCTTCCTCCACAAAGGCTCCCGCATTAGTACGGAGCTCATCCACCAAATGTTCAGTGCCATCTTCTTCCAGCTCCTCCTCCATATCAAGAAGCACCTCGAAGAAAGAGAAAGGATCATCATCATCATCATCTTCCATTACCCAAAAGTACAGTAGCTTGGCCAAAGAACAGAAGGGAAGGTTTTACATCATGAGAAGGTGTGTGGCTATGCTTGTCTGTTGGCACAAACATGATTCCTAGCCTTGATCTCATGCAATTTATATTCTTTTCGTTTTGGTATAATTAGATGAGTTTGATTCTCTCTACTCTAGGTTGCTACAAGTTTCTATAATAGTACATTGTAACCTTTGAAAGAAAGAGATTCTTTTGATAATTAGTACTATATTATTATTAGTTTGATAAGACAAAAGTTCTGTATACAAATGTATAAATAACTTCGAATATTTAAAATAAAGTGAAAGTGGTATGCTACAATCTGGAGGGTCGATGTGTCGAGGACGTACAATTATTTTGATAGGATTATATTGAATAGTCACTTTCAATGTCTGGAAAAAAAATTAATAATAACCAATGATAATTTTATTTGGTCAAAGATCAGAGGTTGTTTTTGGTCAACAGATCTGAGTGTTTTTTTCATATACCATCTTAACTTATTTGGTTCCA
Organism: Sinapis alba; assembly: GCA_012274485.2. Classification (NCBI taxonomy): domain Eukaryota; kingdom Viridiplantae; phylum Streptophyta; class Magnoliopsida; order Brassicales; family Brassicaceae; genus Sinapis; species Sinapis alba. Next base: position 15,632 of record MU105635.1, on the reverse strand, counting down.
TATGGCATTTTGCAACGTTTATAGATTATAACTAGGGCAATTCTTGTCACAAAAATAGCTCTCAAAAAATAAAATGAACAAAATAGACTTTTTTTTTCGAAATTTTGATTTTTTTTTTATTTTTTTTTTTGAAATTTGAAACCCTAACCCCAAATCCACCCCTTAACTCTAAACCCTAAAGTCCAAATTAGTTAACCCTAGGGGTATAAATACATATAAATGAATTTTTTAGCTTCAAAAAAAAACATTTTGGTCATTTTCCTCCTTAAAAGCTATTTTTGGGATAAACAAACAAAAAGAGGCTATCTAAGAGCATCTCCAACCCCACTGCAAAATTTACTGCAAAATGGAGTGGAAAATGCAGTCATGAACAAACAAAAAAGGCTTTTTTTGTTTGTTCATGACTGCATTTTCCACTCCATTTTGCAGTAAATTTTGCAGTAGGGTTATAGATGCTCTAAGGGAATTACTCTTATAACTATATATAATGTGTATAAGAATGTACGTACTTAGAGAATAAAATTAATCATAAAATCATCTCTTATGTAAAATTCTATTTTTTTGTAAGATATGAGTAATTCTATAATAAAATTAAGTTTTATTATAATTAAATTTTATTTTAAAGTAAAAATAGAGTAATGAACAAGCAAATAATATATAATTTCATATATGGAATAACTTCATTTTTGATTCTATTATGAAATGAAAAAAAGAAGTAAAGTTAAATAAATTTAATTCTAAATTCTATTTTAGAATAAAAATTGGAGTAATAATAGAAATACTCTAAGAACGGGTAAAAAATCGAGATATAAAAGAATCCAGTGGAAATTTGTGAACCACACGATATTTGTCTCTTTTTGACTCTGACGACAATGTTCATGATCATAAGTGTTTTTGGATTTAATCAGAGTATAAAGTTATCACGTTACAAATATATTCAAAAGCCGTTTTCAATTATTGCGAAAGAAAAAGAAAGAGAAAAATTCATAATAATTGGTACGGACAAATTTTTATAAATAGGCGAAAGTTATTTAAAGAAGGAAAGAAAAACTCAGACTTCTCAGGTGAGAAACCAAGCAGAAAGGTACAAGGGAGATAAAGTGAAGAGAGTCAGAAAACTTTTATTACGTGAAAACGAGTTTGGAAAAAGGATGTCGTCATGGCGTTATGAGAGACGTTGGATCTATCAGAGTGAAAATCGGACGGTGGAGAAGGTAGCATCAGCTTCTGATCGTTTTGATCGAGGGGAAAAAGTAGCTTTTGTGGCTACACTGACTAGTTTCTTTTAACGACTCATTTTTTTTAGCAAATGAAAGAAACATTCGTTGTTGCACAAAAAAGAAAGAAACTGTAATGCAGTGTCTTTGGTTAATGGACCTCTTACACGAACTTGACCATTCATTCTATGCAACGAACAATGCTTAAATTCTTTTTGAAGATTGGAAACTCAATTTCTTAAACATCTCCATATTCCACAAACCAGAATATTCTCAATATTATAACTACATCTGTTTAAAAATTATTTAAGATTATAACAAAAACGTTTTGAGAAAATTAGTTTGCACTTTCCTTATCTAAAGTTCATTCATTAACTTGATTTAAAAAGCACTATTAAAGATAAAACCTGAAAGTCAAAGTGTGTTTCTCAGTGGTCGAACCAAATCAAATTCAAACCAAGATTTATGTAACAAGATTGTCCATGTTTTATATCATTCATAGTTGACTTGAAATGTTCTAAGCCTGAAAGTCAAAGTGTGCTTCTCAGCTATTCCTCTGCTTCCACCTCTCTTTGTTTCTCCAAATCTCCATTCTTCTCCTCCTAGACAAGAGGAGGATTTCAGGTTTCATGTTAGTTTTACTGAGAAGAATGGATCTCAGCAGCCAATGGACCACAAGGAAGGCTGGCAATATTCAGCAAAGGCCGAACATAACAACCAAATTGCTCTCTCACAATGAGGATCTTAGTACTTAGGAATCGGCATGATGTTTCAAAATAAACACATATCTTAAGATGCTGTAGTAAGACTGTAAGAGACAAAGAGCTTTTGGCAATGTTAATTTCCCATCGTGTGAAAGAGTCAAAAGGTTATACGCCCTTCTTCAACCGGAAAAAACCATTTTTCTTTTTTTACAAGAAGCCAAACCAAGGTGCACTTTCCCATAAATAATCACGTCTTTCTCACAGAAGTTTGGTCTAAATTCACGAGGAAAAAGGAAAGACATTTTGGACATTGAAGGAGTGGCTTCTCCATAAGCATTGCTATTGTCAAAGATCAAAAGTCGAACTCGCCTGCTGCCTGGAAAAGTTAGATAAAAGAGCGTGTGTTAGTATTATCATCATCACTAGAATAAAGCTCCTAAAGCTTTGTTTGGAAGCACATATTACTTTGTTGAACAGAATGTCCTTATCGTTTATATGCATGATCCCGTCTTTCAGATTGCACTTCCACCTGCTCTTTGTGCGAGTCACCTAATTTTTACATACAACACCAAAACAAGTCTTACCGTGATTAGAGTTAAAGTGAAGACAAACACACACACTGTGTAAAATAAGAGTCAATTACCTTGTCAAACTGAGCCAAAACCAGATGTTGTGTGTTCATATCCTCACCACTTTCCAAGTCATCTAACTCGTCATCATCATCATCTTCATTCAACAGCTCTTCATCGTCTTCAATGATATCGTTTTGTGCAGCAGCAACAGGAGTGCTCGCTTGGATCTCTATTTCAGCAGAACATATTCACTTAGTTTCTCTATAAAAAAAATACTCCAACGTTTTTGTTAAAGGCTTCTCTTACCGTTTGGAGCAGGAGTTCTGCCCTCGTTTAAGTCTTCATTGGGTCCTTGATAGCTGTATATCTGCAACGCAGTTTCATCTAGTTACTAAACAGAAGTATATATATCTATAACAATTTTGAATACTCAAATGAAAAGTTGAAGCATTCTTTTCTTACGTTTGGTGTCGACAGCATTTCATCGTAAGGGTCAGGCATTGGCCCATCAGCTTGAGGAATCTTTGAAGATGAGCAGAGGAGATCTCGTGATACCTTTCTTTCACCAACAAAGGTTATGGAGAATGAATCACCCTCAAGGTTTACCTGCAAATTTGTGCTTATAAATCAGATCACTGAGATTTCATAAACTTGTGCATGCATTGTTCAAAGTATAAATGAAAATGTATTGTTCTAGGAACACACACCTGAGGCATATCATCGCTTGCACCATCCTGTTGTGGTATAGACCGACCATTTTGATATTGTGCAGAAGAAGAATCATCACGCTTTCGTTTCCCGGAAGGTGGTACAAATAGGTCCTGAAAGTATTGCATAGTTCAGGAATATGATTTAAAAAGATCTTTACAATGAGAAAGTACTTGAAAAGCACACTAATCAAATCAAAAATCCAAATTCACGATTCTTGATTTAGATGTAACGTAGAAGTACCTGCGTGAACTGCTGATTAGAGTTCCCTCTCTCAGGCTCATCACGGCCATCCACATAAGCTAGCAGTAGGTCAGACGTTTAAATCCCAAACAAAATAATACTGAGGCATTTCTTATCGCTGAGAAATCAAATGTTTGTAAAACTAGAACCTACCAACATTGACATCAGGCCTTGGATTTGTCCATGGAGAAGGTGGTTGCTGCAATAAAGAGTATATTCTTAGTTTATGAAAAACAAAAAATATTCAGAAAATACAAAGTCAATTGTCTGTTTTGCCAGTGAAAAAGTCTTCGTAAACACTAAAAACACAGACTCACAGCATCTATTAAAAGGTAGAGCTGCTCACCATATAAGGACTGGGTCTTGCTTTGACATCAGCATGGATTCCATTCTCGGTTCCAGGAGTTGGGTAATCGCTGGAGCCAGTAGGGATGTTATACATGGAGGAGTTATCAGCAGTCCCTGGAAGCGGCGTTGGAAGGGGAGTCTGCAACGGTGTCTGCCAACACAGCAACAAAGCAAAACTATTTACAACAACAACATCTCAAAGAAGCTATTCGTTTCTCAATCACAGACTCAAGGCTAGTAGTGTAAGCCTACTCACCGGAGGGAAGAGCATTTCAGCAGTGGGAGTCTCGTACTCCTCTGTCCCTTCATAAGGAACATTCAGATCATGAGTCAGTGGACCTCCAGGTGTTGACCTCTGAGCCGATGACCTATCGATTGGTCCAGACAAGACTCCAGCTTGCATCATCTTCGTCTCCCAAATCTATATGGAAGAAGCTCATTAAGCTCCAAAATAATGGATTTTAAAAAGAAACCCTAACAAATCCAAGCATCGATTCCACTAACAATCATCAAAGTTCCATCCTTTTCCAGTGAATAAAGAAAACCCTAATTGAAAGTTTCCATCTTTGATTGAAAAACTTACTCCTTGAAGCTCGGAGAGAACACTCTCGCCGGGACCTCCGTTGTTAATGAACTCCTCACGGACTTTGTTGACGACGTCCTCGATGACTTGGATATACACACCACTCGTTGTCGTCGTTGTAGCCATCTTCTCTACCTCCTAAATTAAACTCCGGCGAAAAACGACCTGGCCGTCTTTGAATCTGATTGTATCAGAAGCATCAATCATAGGGCAATTTACCCCCAAAATGCCCCCCCAAAAAAACTAAACCAACCCCGATAAGCTCACCTAGGGTTTGGAGGCGGCGGTGAGACGGAAACTGGCAACGATTTGGCGAGGAATCGAAGAGAAAGAGCAGAGGAATCCCCAGGAATCAGAGATCTGGAAGGAGCGGTCAAGACAGAATAAAAAGCTGCGAAGAATATAAATAGGTTTGGATCAGATCACATAGCAATTGGGACACGTGCCATCATCTCAGCCGATTAAGATTTTTCAGATGTTTTTTTTCCTTCAAAGGATCCATCCATGGAGTATTTGGATCCGGTCCAAATTTATTTGTGCCATTAAAAATCATCTTGTAATATGTTTTATAGTTGTAATAGTATAATTAATCAAATAAAAAATTAACTAATTCATTCAAATTTATATTTTTTGTACGAAATTTTATAATTTTTTTTTAAATAATTAAATGAATTCGTAAAAATGAGAGACATAATTTTTTTTTTTTTTTTTTGAGAGACCTAGTTTTGTTCTCTTCTCTCTTCTTAGGTTACTTACATTTTCTAAACAATTTTTCAACCACATGTTTAATAGTCCATATAGAACGCATCGGTCTTATCACTTCTTTTTTTCTTAATACGTTTTTTTTTAACTGATACTTTACAATGGATAGCAGGTGGAGTCTTCAAGGTATGACCGCTCTTGTTACCGGTGGAACCAAATGGATTGGGTTCGTCTTCTTCCTCTAAAATGCTCTGTTTCTTTGCTTCTTTTGTGGTTACAGTTTCATCTTAAGACACAAAGTGAAACAAACATGCATGAATACTTGAGGATTTGATTTTGTAACTTCAGGTATACGATAGTGGAGGAACTTGCTGGTTTTGGTGCAAGTGTTCACACGTGTGCCAGAGACCAAACTCTACTTGACGAATGCTTAAGTGAATGTGAATGGGCAAGTGATGGCATAAGGGCTAACTCTGTAGCTCCTTGGGTGACAAAAACTCCTCTCGTCCAAAAAGTAAGCTAAAACGTTTCTTCTTCTTTTTTTTACATTGAATCTTGGTTTAGTGTGGACTATTCAGCGTCTTGATGACAAGAAATATGCTGAAGCTATCTTCTCAAGAACTCCATTAGGCCGTGCGTGTGAGCCGCGTGAGGTTGCCTCGCTGGTTACGTTTCTTTGTCTCCCTGCAGCTTCTTATATAACAGGACAAACCATTTGTATTGATGGAGGTTTCACTGTTAATGGCTTCTCCTACAAGCCAGAGGTTTAAACCCTAAAAACACATCCAGAACAAAAATATTGTAATAAATGTATGAAAAGTTAGTTATATATGTTGTTGATTCTGCTGGTGAAACTTCTATTACTTGTTCAATTCTGTTAACAAAAAAAAAACTAAATAATATGAAGCTTATGAAACAAGAGTCGAGAATGGACTTTAAAACTTTGTCTTGGCAAGCAAGGAACTGGTGGCAAAGAATAATAAAATGTAACTACGCATATTTATCCAACATTTCATTTGTTTCTCTCTAATAAAATCAGAAAAGTAATTACATTTTATCAAAAGACCAATACGTTTGCATTTAGGGATCAATCAAATCATAAAGACCATAACAACAAGTGTGCAGATTATGATCAGTTTAATGCGTTTAGGGTTTGCAGTTGATGAATCCGAAGGAGTATCAAAAACGGGATCAAAGTCATCTAAATCAGATGGTGATGGTGCTGAAACTGAAGGAAGTAGAGTGAGATCAAACTCTTTTGCTTTGCCTTCTCTACTAAAGCTCCATCCAATAACGTAATGATTACTCGTTATGTTTCCTGTAGATGCTGAGAATCCGACATACATCTTGCCGTTAAAAATCTCTGTAAGATTCATCTTTCTTGACATGAGAGGAAGTTTAGGTTTAGAAGTGTCAAGAGGAGCCAATGTGACGTTGAGAACCATCTCCACTCCATTGTATTCGATCCAAGCCCGGATCGGATCTTTGCTAGAAAGCTTCAAGGTTATATTCTTGCTTTGCCGGTTTGAGAAAAACGCAGCTGGTGCAGATTCAACAGAGACCAAACCGTTGACGTCGATCCCCACGTGGTTACCGTCGATGTCAAGAAACTCGTTTGACTTCACCGTGTCAAACTCCACCGCTAGGATTCTATTAGTTGAGTTTCCGTTGTTTGAAGTGTTGAAAAGACCGAGAAACTGGCTAGCCATGGCTCTGGTGAAGTCCATGGAGGGAGAGATCATAAAGGTTAGGCCGTGACCTGGTGCGTTGATTGAGAAAACGAAACTTGTGGAGAAAGAAAGCGGGTTTGATGAGTTAGGGCTGTTGAAAGGTATGGGGAAGCCATGGAAGGCTTGACCCATTTGCTTCCTTGAGGTGTTTGTTAGCTCCAAGATACCACTTGGGAGGATCTTTGCAGATCCGTAGTTTAGTATATTGGCTTTTAAGAATCCATGGTGAAGAAACTCGGTTTCTTGTTGTTGACTTAACACGCAAGTAACGAGGTATAAGTTGGTGATAATGGAGAGAGCTATTGATTTGGAAGTAATTGCCATTGATGGACAATAAAAATGAAGAAATTAGAGTATAATCTGAATGTCTTCTTAATTGTTCTCTTGTAATGTATATGAACTACATGGAAAGAGACCATTTATTAAACTTTTTGTTAGCTTAATATTAGAAAGTTATATTTATTACCAGAAAACCAATCAGCTGCTAGCTAGTTCAAAACTTGACGTTCTGTCAGCTAAACCTTTTTGTTGACAAAAATAAACCAGCTAAATTGTCTTTAATATATAGAATCCATGTATTGTTAAAGTAAAGCTTAGTAAAAGACATAATATTGAACTGTTCAAGTGCTAGTCAGCTGATCGTGATAAAGTCATAGGGCCTAACTTCCCAAACTAGCCTAGTATACAATAAAATAGATGCAGGCAAGGTTTTTCAAGAACTACGTGCAAGTGAGAATCTATACGTATTGTTTATATAAAAAGCAAAAATAATAATTGACTAAAGGCTTGTCATCACTTTTAACTAATTAACAAATGTGTAAATAAAACAATCAGCTGAATGATAATATTATTGAGATTTCCAAACTAATTAAAGGCAATTGACGAAGTTAAGAGCGGTCTAATTCGTGCACCCAACAAACCGAAGCTGCTAGAAAAATAGTATTTTCGAAATACAAACTATTGTTTTATCTATCTATACATGCTCACTGATCAGTTCCTAACTCAAGGTTCAGTTAGAGCACCCTTAACCCAAAACCTCAAATAGGGGTGCTTATTTTTTTTTAAATAATTTTAAATTGTAAAAGTGATTTAAGATACAACGCTAAGCATCCCGAACATTTTCGTGCTCCAATGGGAGGTTCTTATTTTGGAGTTCTTAAACTTTTTTTTTTTTTGAAAGATGCAATTTATTTATTAAATAAAACATAAAAAGAAATATTTAAACATAGATTCTAAAATAAAAAATGGTGTGTCAAAAAAAAAAAGAACAAAAACAAAAAAAAATGGTGTTAGTTAAGTCATTTTCATATTT
>MU105634.1:255665-463487 GCA_012274485.2 Sinapis alba | reverse complement strand
ACAGATCTCGCGAACGTTCACCGTTGCGTAGTTAGAGACAGTTTGAGGGCAAATATGTCAACTGTGCCCAGCTTGCAGCGCAGGAAAACTCTCACGTGACATGCACACGCATATCTCTCTCTTCGGTATAAAAAGAGCCCCCATCAGATTTTTAATTAATGCGACATTTCGAAACTTTTTTTTAATATTTTTGTTCCCGTTCGTCTTTCTTCTTCCTTCGCCATCCCCACACACAAGATTTTCTTCCTGGTGAGAAAAAACAAATTCTACTGACCTTTTTTATATATTTCCGACTATCAGTTTCTAAGCTTTTTGCTGTTCTTATTTTTTCCAGAGAAATCGAAGGTGGAAGGAAATAAGTTAAGAGGAGGAATCAAGATCATGATTGTAATCTTTCTCTTCTCTCTCTTTCTTATAACGATCAAAATAAAAATCATCATCATCATCATCATCAATCGGTCTCTAGTGATGTTGATACTGTTGCCTATGTGTGCTTTCTTGTTAAAATCACACTCAAATAAAGAGTCGATTTTCTTTGTGCAGGAAGAAACGATGTTGGTGAAGAGGTATCCGTTCAGAGGATCTTCCGGCGGCAAGTACTCTTGGCCACACACTGTCAATGGTAAGAAGTGAAAAGTAGCAAGTTTGCATCTTCTTCTAATTTTGTTTCTCTGCTTGGTTACAGCGGCTGCTCACCTAAGAGTCGGATCTTATTACGAAATCGACCACTCTGTTCTCCCTCAGAGATCGCCGGAGCAACTTAAGTCCATCCGAATCGTCATGGTATCGCCGATTCTCTCTTACTTTATTAATCTCTTCTCTTCTTCTTCTCTCCATCGATGTTCCGTTACTTTGCAGGTTAGCAAAATCAGTGGAAGCGACGTGTGTCTCCGATACCCGAGCATGTACTCAATCAGATCGCGATTCGGGACTAAACCGGAGAAGAGGAGTCTTCTTCCCGTTTTGGACGAGAGCCACGTGGTGTCGTCGGAGCTAGCCGGGGATTTGCTTTACAGGAGAATCGCACCTCACCAAGTTTCTATGGGTAGAAACTCCTGGACCTTCTGGGTTTCTAGCAATAGTACTGGACTCTCTCGCGCTCAAGGAAAGTGCTTGTCGGAGCTGAAGTCGGGAGGGATGATCAAATGGGGGAAGAGAATGCGCGTGCGTTACCAGAGCCGGCACAAGGAAAGTTGTAGATTCAAGGAGGAGGAGGAAGATGGTGGGAACGAAACAGAAGGCTCTGATTATGCAGACGAGCAGAAACTCAACGGAACCCGTAAGAGAAAGCTGGTTGAATCCAGCACTGGAAGGAGACTCGCTCAGAAGAAGGAAACCCAGATCGTTGTTTACAAGAGGAGATCACCAAATCAATATATTGACAGATGGTCTATTGAGAGGTAAAAAGATCGTCTTTTGAAATTTGGATCCCTTGAGATCTGATTCTAATTTTGGAGTTTTGTATTGGTAGGTACAATCGAGCTGAGAAGAACATGTTGAAAGTGATGAAGGATAAAAATGCAGTTTTTGGCAATCCCATACTCAGGTCAGAGTTGAGGTTAGAAGCCAGGAAGCTTATTGGAGACACGGGTCTGTTGGATCATCTGCTTAAGCACATGGAAGGTAAGGTGGCTCCTGGAGGTCAAGATAGGTTCATGAGGAAACACAATGCCGATGGGGCAATGGAGTATTGGCTGGAGAGCTCTGATTTGGTTCACTTAAGGAAAGAAGCAGGAGTTGATGATCCTTTTTGGACACCTCCACCTGGTTGGAAGCTCGGTGACAGCCCTACTCAAGATCCTATCTGCGCTGGAGAAATCCGTGACATCAGAGCAGAATTAGCTATCCTGAAAAGGTAGCAAAAACTTACTCTCTCTCTCTCTCTTTTGTTGTCTTATAGCAAATTGTAACTCATCATGTCTGTCTTGGTCTTGAGAAGAGAATTGGAGAAACTCGCTTCAAAGAAGGACGAGGAGCTTGCTATCATGACTACACCTAATTCCTGTGTTACAAGTCAGAACGTGGACCACGATAATATGATGCCTCTAGCAAAGGTAACAAATTACTGAGATCTCTATCTTTTGATAGTCTTTAATTGGATGCTAACATCTGTGCTGCCTCATGTCAGGAGATCTATGCCGATCTGCTGAAGAAGAAATACAAAATCGAGGACCAGCTAGTGGTAATTGCGGAATCCTTGCATAAAATGGAGGTATATCCCCTTACTAAGTTCTGAATACAAGCACTCATCTTGCTAGTTATAGCTGAACCATTACTTCAATGTAAAGTTTTCTAAATTTGCTATGATGTAACTAGCCAGAAGAGATAAACCTCTAATATGTGTATCGGATGCAAGGAAACTCCCTTGGAGAATATAAATGATTCCATTACAACTTTGGTGATAATGAATGATGATGAAACATTTGTGTGTTTAATAGATACAAATATTGCAGGAAGATATGGGATGGCTTCAGAAGACAGTGGATGAGAATTGTCCTACAAAGCCAGACTCAACAGAGATGCCTTTGCTACTAGATGATTCACCAATGATGAAGAGACTAGAAGGAGGAGTAAAGGAAGTGAACAAGGAAACAGAGTCCCCTCAAAATGGCAGGAGATCACCATTTTCACTTATAAACAACACTGGTTTCAGAATCTGCAGGCCTGTGGCGAGTTTCTCATGGCCCAACCTGCCTGCTCTTGCTGCTGCTACTGATACGGATGAGGTTGCTTCGTTGCCAAGTCACCACCGACAATCTCGTTCGTCGACTACTTGTTCAGTCAAACCATTTGCAGCTAAGCGTCCTCTCGACTTGCCTTTTCCCTTCACCGTCACTCCCCCAGACCAAGCTCCCACGAATCTTTTCAACCTCTAAAGCTCTCACTGGATACTGCAAGTAAGCTCTGCTTCGGAAATAAGCAAAGCGATTAATTACTGTTCTTATATTATTCTTATGGAAATAATTGGAAATTTTGAAAAGTTACCCTCTTTAATTTAGGGATTTTGTCTCTGGTTAAGTATATATAGAGGGTGTATGACTTGAGTCGGCTTATCATAGGAAACATATATTGAATACTGGGATCAGGTGTTTCTGTATTTCGGAACATTCCTTTCAACAAGACGTTTATTACGATGCGAATTCAGTTCTTAAGAATTTTTAGTTTCAAATCCATTTCATGCAAAAGCTTGTAAGTATATATTAAGCAGATTAATTTGCTGCGCTAGTAAATAAAACAATATTTTACATAAAAGGGGCAACTCCAATCATAACACTAAATTAGCGTAAAACAAAAGAAATTTTAATCCTACCGCAAGTTTTATAACACTTTTCAAATATACCTTTAAAATATAATTATTTTCTTAGATACTTTTGATAAAAGATTAACTTAATTCTGCTACATCATTTATAAATATTTATGAAAAATGTATAAAACATTATAATTTTATAAATCTAACCCACCTTCTAAATATTACTCTCTCCGTTTCAAAATAATGTATATTTTAGAATTTTCACACTTATTAAAAAAACGTAAAATTTTGATAATAAAAACATTATTTTTGGGCAATTCTCTTAAATAGCCCCTTTTAAGTTTTTGTCACAAAAAATAGCCATAGAAAAATAAAATGACCAAAATAGCATTTTTTCTGAAATTTTCATTTTTTTATTTATTTTTTTAAATTTAAAATCTTATCCTCAAACCCACCCATTTACTCTAAACCTTAAAGTCCAAATTAGTTAACCATATGGGTATAAATGCATATAAATAAAAAATTTAGCTTCAAAAAAAAACTATTTTGGTCATTTTCTTCCTTAAGAACTATTTTTGTGAAGAATAAACTAAAAGGGGTTATCTAAGGGAATTTCTCTTATTTTTTGTGTTTAGCTATTTTCTATGATTTTTAACCAATCAAAATTCAGTAAACAAAATTAATGTTTTTGAAATTTACAATTTGTCTTTATTATATACTTTGAAAATATAAAATCTGGATTTTTTAAACAATTTTTTCTAAAACATGAATCATTTTGAAACGGAGGGAGACTTTAAACAATATTCACAAATTCTAAACACAAATATTAGATTTTTTTAACTAATTGTATTTTTGAAAATTGATATTTATAAAAATGATTATCATTTAAAGATAAATTTTTAAAATAGTATCCAATTTGTGGTAAATTGTAAATCTTTTGATATAATTGATAATACATATTAAGTTATATTAGTAGTTAAAAATATTTTTATTTTAGTAATGTGAAAATAAAAATAGAAATACAAAATGGTATGGTATATTTATTTTTAATTATAAATTAAAAACTAATTAATAGTATTTTCTTGAGAAAGAACCAACTAATTAATAATATTAATTTACTATAATTAAATGAAAATAATAAAATATATTATTTTAGTATTTGATGTGATAAATAGTGTTATACTAAATTTGGCGTTATGCTATTTACAAAACATCAAATTTGAAAGAAAAGAAAAATGTATCAAATTTGGTAAAAAGATATTGTTTTTGATGTTTTATTAAAGATGAAATTATATCATTTTTTCGTGTTTTGGACTCTTTTAAGAGTTTTTTACACTCATGTTCACATTCTAAGTTTTTATTATACAATAGCACACTTTCTGCTCTTATAACACTTTTCTTAACTTATTCCATCTGTTTTTAACCAAAGCATAACTAATAGGGATTCACTTCTCTTCATCTTATCATTTTCTTTTTCTTTCTTTTTTTTTTATATTTTGTTATACATTTTTTTCTTGGCCAAATTAGAGTCTCTCTGTATTGCACGCACTAAACAACCACACCCTCTTTCCTTGCTCGAGCACGAAACCAAAACGCAGAAACTGAACAGGTTGTCGTTGAAAGCAAATGTCGCTCTTCCGATCTTTAGCTCGTGATGCCTCCTCTTATCTACGTTGAGTATCGTCTTCGGATTACTCTCTTCCAAGATTCACAGCTTCGTCAAGCTTCATCATCAAGTCGTGTCATGGTGTTTTGGTCCAAATCGGCCACTAAATCGAGAAAGGAAAAAAAAGGGGTTAGATTTTTCGAGTTTAGAAGCTTGAAATCTGATCTTAAATGACATTTCCACAAACTTGAAAGTATAATAGGTAGGAAAAATGAAAACTGATGAATAAAGTGAAGAAAATGGCTGGCGGCCATAGAGAAAAATCGCAGAAAACCCTTATTGAGTTTTAGGATAATGAAGATAAATTACAAAAATACCACTTATTAAAAAAACCCTGAAAATTATACTAAATGTGATGCATAGGAGTCGAACCCACAACGTAGATGTAATGTTCTACCGTCTTCAACCACCAGACTAAAAACTCATTATGTATTCTTCGTAAGTACTCTCATATAGAATTATACCTATGCGATGTATTCAATTTAGTATACTAATGTGTGATTAGTTTTTGTTTTTCTGGGATGTTTTATGGAAAATAAGTAACATAAATCTGGTTTTCTATGTCTATATCTTTATATAAGGTATGTGTCATTTCTTGTGTACATATATTGTCATATATATACATAATATGTCGTACACACAATTTCATAATCAGCATGTACAACGATTCACATGTACATTATGTTTTACTATCTATATGTACATTGAATAAAAAATATCAACATGTACACTGGTTTAAGAAAGTTTACTTTGATATTTTTTACCCAAATCAATAGCTCACTAGACATCCACAAAATCTATAGTTGCTAATATTTATTTGTGACAAGATCATTTGTTTCTAAGATATAGCTTTTAAAAAGGAAAATTGCACCCTATAACCAAACAAAAACTCAAAATTAATTAAGTAACCAAAAATACAATCTCTCTCCTCTTTTCTCTTCTTATCTCTCTCTACCTTCTCTCTAAAAAACCAATTTCTCCTTTTTGGTTATTACACAAATAAGCCCTTTTAAAAATATATATAACTTTCCGAGTATTTTTTTCTTGATGAACTCCCATTGGGAAAGGACATTAGGAAATTCCAAAAAGAAAATTTATAAGCAAGCGCTGAGTGGGAGACAACTCATCGTTTAGTAAGTTTTAAATTCATTTTTATTTTCATTTAGTACTAATTTTGGGATTTTTCTTATTTCAAAAAAAAAAATCGTGGACGACAAATCTGCAGCATCGACCGACGCCTGATCAACATCGATCGACGGACACCGCAAAGTATCGATCGTCACTTAATTGTACCAATCGACACTCTCATAGAGGCATATACAATCCGTTTTTTTCCCAATAAATTTAAATTATGATTTGTTTTCCACACTAATCTTTGACTGAATAACACTGAAGACAATGTTGTTTAAGTATGGAGGAGGGATTATTAATACCATATTTTCTTTTGCGTTTGTTTTGAGTTTTTATATAAGTTTTTACTAATTTTATTGAGTCAAAAAAGGGATGATGAACCTTTTCAGTTTATATTACTACTCTAACCACTCTCTAGCTTCATTCTTTTGAGTTATTGACTGCAGGGTGTACTGAATGAAAATATCAAAGTGGATCACCTGCCAATAACATCCATGCTAGTTGATGAAGTCTGAAGAAACCAAAGCTGACTTTCAACCTTAATCAATCCAACTTGCTTGTTTTGGGGCTTGATATACATTGGATCGAAATTCTCCTGCAAGTATGGAAAGTAAAAAGTTTTGGTATTCCGGTTCCCATTTCAACTTTATTCAGCATCTATAATATAAAAGATTGAGAAGATTTCATGCGGTTTAGAGGGAGAGAAAAAATTTATGCGACCCTATTATTTTACTCTAAAGTAATGATCACACATCGTTGGAAGTGAGGGGTAGGTACATTACCGATGACTCCATTATTCGCCTACTTTGTCAAATAAAAGAAAAAGAAAAAGAGAAAAAATAAAAGGAATATGAACAAGATGGACTACATCAGCATCATTGTTCATTGGAATTAAGGTAAAAAAATTTAGAGAAGAGAGTAGAGAGGGAAAGAATCAGAATAAGACTACATGTTGGTCTAGATACTTGTTTGAGTTGAATCCATGTGTCCTTTGATCGATACTCTCAAGATGTAGCCTACACATTTTTATATGCAGAAATGAGGCCAATAGAGGGATATGTCAGATGGAATAAAATGAGCATTGAGCTGGATGGTTTGGTTGCTAAGGTTAAGCTAGTTGTATTTTTTCTAGAGTGAGCCGAATGGGAAAATTAATACCCCAAACACCCTTGCCAAGAAGCCATATATTCAAATTCAACAGATTCCTGAAGATGTAAAGAGTCTAGAGATAAATTCCAGGAAATTTCCCAATTAAATCTTGGTGGAAGATGAAGAACAACATGAATGTTTGGATCGAGACTCGACACTGAAAAGTGGTGTCACCGATACCCCACTAACATCGAACGAAGTCCTACGTGAAAATATCTGGAGACTTCACCAAAGGCTGATATCGATCGACACTCGCATGATAAACAACCTATCTGCGCAGAAGAGTTGACTGGTTTTCATAAAAGAGTGAAGATGATACATGAAGGTTTCTCATTTGAAAATGCTTACAAACGATATTGTTTCTTTCAGTTTTTTGAGAAATGTAGAGAGACCATAGAGGAGATCAAAGCATTGTATGATGAGGCTAGAAATCCAGTTATAGAGATGATATGCTCAAATTACCCTAGAGAAACTCTCTCAAATAAAAGATCAATTCCAGTGCTTAGAAATTGAATCCACAAGGACTCTAAGATTTCACCATAGACTTTGGTTTTCTAGTTAAGCTAAACCATAATGGTGAAAACAGTAAATAAAAGTGAGAAATGATTTGAGTGTAAATTATCATAATGAGGGGAGCTAAACTTAGGAGAACTCGTTGGTACAATAGAAATGCAAACTTTTGATTCTTTGATTGTACGGTTTCTGTTATTATTTATAGAAAGATAAAGATATTTGGCAAAATTATGGAAGAAAATTAGAAAACAATACGAATGCATGTTGAATGTGATAAAAAGAAAGAATTGATAATGAGAGAAATAAGAAGAGAGAGAAGAAGACACATACGAAAAAATGTATAATATGTGTTGGAGAAGTTAATGTAATAATTGCATATCTAATTTCTACGGCATATGTTATTACTAAATACTCATTAGTTATTTTATATCAAATTTATAAAACTTTAGAATTGAAAATTATTTTGCATTAAAATTAAATGAAATGATAGATGATAAGATAATCCCATGATTATAAAATGCTTTAAAGTAGATTTTTAGTGCCTTACATTAATATTATTGATTTTTCACATTAATATTATTGAATTATCATTAAATTTTATATTTGTAAAAATACAATACTGAAATTTTAAATTTTCAAAATATTTAAATTAAAAATATTATTTTATATTTTTAATTATTATTCAAAATTGATTACATTATATATATGATATATATTTTCATATAATATTTCGCGGTAACAACATAGTATTAGATTATTATCCGTGTATCTCTCACCCATATAATACAGTGTAACCTCGCACCGAAGACCCAGACTCACGCTCACCATATATACAACTACAATTGGTAATAACTAGTAATACATTTCTCCACCGCGTGATGTCCACACTCTTGCCAACAGATTTCTCTTCAGTCTTATCTTCTTCTTTAGCTTTGAATAAAGTCAAAGACAGATGATAATGTGTAACATGTTCCTCCCAGTTTTGTAAACTGAAGTGAAAAACCAGACTTCAATAGTGGTTTACATCAATCAGTTGCACAACCGAAACCCGCTGAATGATACAAGGGTTTGTGCCAACCAATACTCCGACAAAGTGTTGCCAAATAGAAAAAATAAGCCAGCACCAAAGAACAAAATAAAAATAGATAAAAAGGAAGAAAAATAGCAAGCCATTGATATAGGCTACAAACGCTACACAATTTCAGAAAGAGGAGGCACTAAAACGGAGCGCAACCCTTTTGCTTGCCTTACTGTTTTTTACGTTTCCACTCCACAATAGCTGCATACACACTGTGATTGGGCAAAAGGTTAATGTTTTGTAACGGCAAATTAGTCACGGGCGAAGTACGGTGGTCCTTCATCCATTCCTCTATGGCTCGTCGGTCATAAGTATAGCCATCAGCCGCAACACATGGTTCACTCATCACATCCTGCAAACATAATAAGAACATTCTTTTCTAAGATAACCTAACTCCTCTCGCAAGAAACATGTGACGTAAAGAAGAAGTTATTACCTTAAGTAATGGGCAGAGGAAATGGCTTGGAGGTTGCTTGGGCGCAGAGCAAATAAAGTTTCTTGCTTTTTCACCAACATTCTTAAAGCTCTCTAATGCTGGGAGAATGTGAGTTTCAAGATCAGGCCTGTCTTTAGCACGGATCTCTGTACAAGAGAGGGCCAAAGCGGCTAATTTACGGGTTTCTTCTATTGGCCAGTCACCAGCCTTTTTATCAAGAATCTGAATGAACTCATCATTATTTTTCTCCATGGCTGTTTCTACTTTATACGTCAGTGCTATAGCCGGGAGAGCGGTAAGAAGCTGAAGAATGATCATTCCAAAGGCATAGACGTCTGATTTGAAAGATAACATGCCGGTTCGTTGATACTCAGGATCGATATAGCATAATGTTCCCACGGGGCTTGTCTGTTTGTACATTGTGAACTGTGTTAATAAAGGGTCGACTTGGATCATTGTGGAGATGCCAACGTCCCCTACTTTGCTCACAAAGTTGTGATCAAGTAAGATGTTGGCTGGTTTAAGATCACGGTGGATGATTGGTGTCGGTTTTGATTTGTGGAGGAAAATGAGCGCTGATGCGACTTCCCAAGCTATTCTGAACCGGACAAACCACGGGATTGGTTGACTTTTGTTGACTTGGAACAGTCTATCTTCCAAGCTACCATTTTCCATGTACTCGTAGACTAGAGCCCCGTGCTCGGGACACGCGCCTAGAAGGAGAACCAAGTGTGGATGCCTGATCTTGCTCAAGATTTCAATCTAAGTGAGAATAAAGAAAAATGTCAAGATAGGTGAAAACTTCAATTAAGAAAAATGGTTAGGCTGTCTATGTAGTTACCTCTTGATCGAATTGCTTGGATAGATTATTTTCCAAGGAATGCAAAACTTTGACAGCGGCGAAAGTATGACGGAGATTGCATTTGTAAACAGCCCCATAAGCTCCCTTCCCAATCTTTAGATCTTCAGAGAATGATGAAGTTGCGGTTTTAATTTCTTCCCAAGTGAACTCCTGGTATTGCAGCTTTGGAGCCACAAGGGAACTTTCTCGAAGTTTCTCCTTCTCTGCTGCTTCTCTTCTCTGTGGAGCGTCTCTGTCTTCCCTTCTCTTCTTCTCAAACGTTTGTGTTTCCTTTACTGCTAACCCCTCCTTTGTTCCGTGCTCCGTTAGCGTTAGCTCTTCAAACTCAAGCTGATTCAGCTGAAGCCATTATAGAGGAGGGCAGATTTAGTAATAAAATAACTAAGAAGGTTCATGAAATAAATACAAAGTTATCCAAGAAGCAAGCGGACCTTGCGAGAAGCATCCAAGGTTTCTACTTGAGCCATTGCATACATTTTTTGAGCCTCTCTAAGTTCATCTCTCAACTTTGTTATTTCTTCGAGCGTCTCCTGAAATCAACGGAAACATCTCTCATTTCCAAATTCTTAAAAGGAGGAGGTATTTCTAATAAAACCTTAACGTACCTGGTTGTCTGTGAAATAATCTTCACCATTATCGTATTCACGGATGCTAGAAATAGAACTTGTACCGCCTTTTCTCTCATCAAAATCTCTTAGATAAGCATTCGAAGAAACAGTACGCGATGTTGCAAGGCTACTCCTCCTGCTTGCTTTCTCAGCAGCACCCGAAGACGTACTTGTAGTTCCGTATGAGTCAACAGAACTAGTTTCCATACGAACAGAAACCCCTCTTACTATTGTCGGGAGATGTTGCAATCTCTTGCCCGACGACATAGGAAGAGATCTGCATTTCAGTGCATTTGACATCGCATCTAAAGAATGTACAAAAGAAAAGAAAAGAAAATTAGACTCACTAGTTTCTGGTTAAAAAAAAATTGATGAAAGCTCCAAACCTGAGATATGTCCTGAACCAGAAGAACAGCTAGAGGAATCAGTAATCTGACTGTCAGAGTCTGTTATAGTTTCATTCATCTCTGTGTCTGTGGATGATTTCTCTTTAGAAAGAATGTAAACTCCTTTTGAGACAACATAGACAGTGCATAGGTTTGACACATAGGTAGATATCTTTGCCGTAATATCTTGATCCCTGGAATTAGCTAAAGGCATAAACTCAATCCGAGAAATTTTTCTTCAATCAGATAATCAAACCGAAGAGATAATATTTCAAGCCTTACCCGTAGAAGTCAACAATGTCAGATGAGCGTCCAATGACAAGTCTACTGATCGAATGCTTATCAACCTCTCTGGTTATCGCCACTGCAACACTATTTGATTCCAGCACTTGAAGTTCTACAGCAACCTATGTAAAGAAGATTCAAAAACAACCATTAGATATCTGATAAAGGGAGACCAAGAAAGAGAAAAAAACACAACCTTCTTCCGCTCGCACATCTTCTTGTAAGGTTTCAGAAGATTTTCTTTTGTCTCCTCCATCACTTGTCGCCTAAAAGTAGCCGCCACATCTTTTGGTACCTCAGAGATAGAGACTATGCTTCCCGCTTAGGAAGAAAAACATATACCGGTATCAGGCTGTTGTTAAATAGATAGTCACATAAAAGTCTCAGATAGAGATGGAACTTACAAGGTGTAGGTACAGAAGTAATCTTTGGAAGGACATGAATCAACTTGAAAACGACGTTTTTGTCAGATGCAAACTTTTTGAGCGCCCATTTAAGTATATTCTTGCTTTTGGTGCTCCCACTCAGAGCTACCGCAATGGTCAGCGACCGAGAAGGAGACGCGACATCAGAGCCGGCCTTCGTACGAAGCTGGTCAACCACCGGCTTGGGTTCCACCACTGACTTTTTGAAAAAAAACATTTACCCTTTTCCTTAAAAGCAGCTTCGATCCTTTAAAATATCAGCTCTGGGCTAGATGATCTGCAAAGGTTCTAGTCAGTACTCGTGTCTTATCTTTCTCCCAAAAGGAGGCACAGATGCTGCGTAAATAATCTAGATGGATTATATAATGATCAAAGTCTTATAACTCGAATCATTTTCTTAACAAAATATGTATTATTTGAGCACATAAAATTTTGACTTCACCATAAACACATCAAGAACATATGTATATAATCTCTGATAAACCTGAAAGTGAATAAAAAAAATTGACCTACCTGATCAATAAAGGATGTAGCTTCAATGCTGTACAGAAACTCAAACCCAAAGAGAAAAAGTTGTGGCAGACACACTCATTTTTGACATCTTGAAGACGAATAAGCAGCCACATTCGTGCTCCAAGTTTCAGAGACAATCAAGTCCTTTGAATAAACCATAGAATCTTATAAAGTTTCTTAATTTGTTATAACCAATAAAATTAAACTAGTCATGAATCATGTTCATCGTTAAAGAATCACTCTTTTATATATTTACAACCAACTATGTGTGTCTTGCTCACGAAACTTCGTTATTAAAGCGGCAGAGAAGAGGCTCTTTAGAAAAATATATGTCTTAAGGCTCTAAATTAGTTATCAAAATATTTTTTTATTTTCTTTAGCTTCAAGGGATTTTGTTCTTTTAGTCGTGGTCAAATTGTCAACATGAACGTGTTTGTTTTATTTTTAAAGTTTATGCATTCCTCAACAATCTAAACTAGTAATTGTAAGATTTGAAAACTGTCTGTTTTGGGAGCTCGTTTAAAAACTTGAATTTGAATGTAAATATATATTTCAAATTTAATCAAATATAAAAATAAGATTAAAATCACTAAAATTACAACTATCTTTTTATAATTAAACAAAAAAATTATGGATATTTTTATGGTTATAGTTCTGAAAAGTTTTCTGGAAACATTGAAGTTTTCTGGAAACTAGTTTTCTACAAGAAACTTTATCAAAAAGTTTACTCATATATTTAATCATAAAACTAAATTGTAATATTTTGAAAAAAATATTTTGATTGAAAATAGATTGAAATCATGGAAACATAAACAATTCTAAATTATATAAATTTAAGTTTAATAAAATTGAATTGTTTTCAATATAGATAAGTGAATATAAATTGTAAATTATGATTTTCTGTTGTTTAGTGTTTGGTAACATATATGTTCAAGTAATGTTAATATTTTTAGGGTTATATTTTGAAATTAAATTTGTCATATCAGTATTTAGTTTTGTATGTATTAAATATTTTATAAGTTTATTTTATGTTAATAAAGTGTTTATTTATATCTAGTTAAACTACTTTATTTTAGGATTTAGGGATAGATGATTTTTTTAAAGTCTGAAAAAAAAATTAAGCATTAGCAGACTTCTTTAGAAATACTCATTTAGAACATAAAGTAAATTCAGTGTTAGGATCTGCTAAATTGTAATGTGCTATTAGAGCTTTTGAAAAGTATGCTAAATAGTAGTGCAGTAGCAAATTTCTTAGAAGTCCTTTACACCAATTTATTTTAAAATAATTGAAAATTTTATCTCTTTATATAAAGAAAATTTATATGTTCTTTTTTTTTTAAATGGCTGTAATAAGAATGTGATGTTTCTTTCTTTAAAATTCTTAAATATTTCTCTAATCTCTTTGAATTTGAAGATACCAAACTTTATATCAATTTCTCATCTCTTTTTCTTATGTCTCTTTCACCATTTTATCTTGTGTTTTGCAGGTTTTTCATTTTATAGTTTTCATCCTCCCTTCCCAAAAAGTAAATCCATAAATTATAGATACTTATTTTTGGGCTTTTGTGTGTGTTAGATTTGAATGAAATTATAGATTCAACTTAATGTTATTATTTTGTTTATCATTTAAGCCTTAAAAGTTATATTTTTGAAGTTTTTCTCTATTTCGAAACCATTTTCACATTTTTGAATATGTAGATTTTCTGGATATGATAACAATATATCAGACACCGGACTTCGTTAGGAGAATTCATAAGCTGACTTCAGAAATCTGCTAAATTTTAAAACACTAGCAGACTTCTTGAGATTTTGTAAGATTTTGTTCTTTCACCAACTATTTTGTATTTTGATGTGCTAAGTATGAAAGAAGTTCTATATTCAACTTAATGTAATTTTTTAAATCATTTTAGCTTAAAATTGTTTCTCTCTAAAAATTAAGATATACATCTTTAATTTTTTTTTTGTGTGATAAAACCAAATAAAAATGTAATTTCGAATTCATTGTGGCGATACATTTATTGTTATTATTTTATTTATAAAATTACTAGTTTAAATTATAGAAAATAATTTTTGTTTTGTTTTCTTGGTGTTAGATTCAAATAAAAATATATTTTATTAATGTGTTGTATTTTTTTCCTTTTTATATACGTTTACAAGTTCTATTTTCTATGTTTTGAAACCAATTTTATTTTTGGATATACATGTTTTTCAGATCTGACGACTATATATTGACGTCATTAGCAGATTTCTCGAGCACGCTTTACTGAAAAAGTATTATTTAAGAGGACGATTAAAATTTCAACAAAATTTGACTGCGAATTAGAATTTATTATAGAAAAGTCTACTATTAGCAGAGTTTTAGAGAAGTCTTCTAATTCACGATCAAATTTTACTAAAATTTTTAATTTCCCACTTAGGGTTAGGCGACGTCTTTAGAAGTCTGCTAAGCTATAATTTATTAGCAGACTTCTCGACGAAATCTTCTATAGAAAATACTCTTAAATATTTTGGATAATGATATTCTCAATCATGTTTTAGTTTCAGCTATTGGATGTTTTTCACTTTCAGCTATTGGATGTATAGTGAGAAAGCATGTAGATAAAGCCTCTTGTTCTGATAGTTTAATAATGTTTAAACAATACCTCCACTTTGTCTCCATTCTATTAAAAAGTTTTTTTTGTCTAATGCTTTGTTCATTTTTCAAGTTTTTATAAGCATATATTATTATTTTCATTAAAAATGATTGTGCAACTCAAAGATGATGCTTATGTATTGTCCCTAATCAATTTTGTGTAATCTAAATGAATGATAAATATGATAACATATTATAGTTATTATACACAAATTTATAATAAAACAACATTTGACACAAGTTCAACATAACTAAATTTAAATATATCACATTTTTAATATCACATAAATTCAAACAAACAAAAAAATACATAATTTTAAACATATGACTCGTAAATTTAACACAATATTTCTACAAGAGACTTATATAGTGAACTTTTTTTAACTAAACTAATATGCAAAAGCTGTTATTAAAATATATTAACAAATATAAAACAAGTTTCTTCAGAAATTTTATCAGAACAAACTTCCCCAAAATTATACTTCCATTTATCTTGGAGGTGTTGAATATTTTATTCAACAGTTGAATCATTACAATGAGGGTGTTGAAAAATAAAATTTGATGATGTGAATTAAATGATGTTAAAAGGATTCAACTTGTTGAATAAGAAGAAAGTGGAGACCACTAACGACACATGTCATTTTCTAAGGATTTTGATATTCTCATATCCTCTTTATTATCCAAAACCAATAAACTCATTATAAATTAAATTATTTATTTTTATTTTTGATACTAAAATATATCTTTTCAAATTCTCTATCAATAGAGATTAAGTTTATTAAATTTGAATATATATATATATATATATATATATATATAAGATAATTAATAATTTATAAAATAGGGTGTTGAATTTTATTGAACAAAACCATTGTAGTGGATAAAAATTGAATGTATTGAATGATGAGGGGGAAGAAATATAAGATGAAGTGGAAGAAAGATAAGATGATGTGGAGTACTAAAAAATAAAGTGGAGGGTGTTGAATATTAAAACTATTGTACATAGTCTTACTAGTTAGACACATAAATAAACAAAAATATTGATAAAACAAACTAGAAAATATGAACATATTATGTTCAAAACTTTTATGAAAGCAAACTTCTTAAGAAATATTCTCTGATTATAAATTTCATTCATGAGCTTTAATATTGATATATATGCATGAATTAACAAAAAAACTCTAAACACTCATTTTAAAATTGGATAAAATGCATATTTAAGAAAAAATAACGGAGTGTACTTCTTGAAAAGTTTTTTGAGAGAAGACTTCTCAATAAATCTTTTCAAGCTCAATTCTACAAAAATCTTTTATTAAACTATATAAACTAAAGATCTAAAACTGATCTAAAAATTGATTTTAAATGCAAAATGTATTCCAAATTGAATCAAAAGTAATCTAGAAGGATACTAAAATTACAACCATGTCCTTATGACAAAAATAAACTTGAAATAACTTTTACGAATAATAACTTGAGAGTCTTCCGAGGTTTGTGAATTTTTCTCATGTATTTAATTAAACAAATAATTTATAAAACATTAAAAAAATATTTTCAGGGAAAATAAATTGAAATCATTTAATTATAAATATTTATAAATCATATAAATTTATATATACTAAAATTAAATTGTTTTCAATAAAATTGAAATTGGTTGTTCATGGAGGTTGGTGTATTGACGACAATGATAATATTGTAAATAAAAGAAGAATGTGAGGATGATAGAGTAAAACAATCATTTTCGAGAAAAAAATAATAATGACATTTTTGTGAATAACTTGAATTTTTTGGGTGAATAGAGAAAATAAAAATTCTAAAAGAAACACATGTTAGTTTTTCATTTGACTTCAAAATTTAGTTCATATTTAAAAAAACTCGCTAGAAACTTTGGCGAACAAAATGAATTTGTATTATAATAATATTATGTATTTAATTTAAAAATAATTAAAAGTAATGTGACAATTACATATCAATATAAGTATATAATTGTTGCAGTGTACATAAAAGAATATATATTTTAGTTGTTAAATATATAAGCTTTGAAGATTGGACAGAGATTAATTTCAAAGGAACATGTGAGAACTTTACAAGTATATAATGTTTTGCATTTAAGTCAAATACATGATAATATAGTAAATAAGGTAATGTGATGATTGAAAATGATTTTAAAATGGTTTTTTGGTTCATTGATTATATGGTTTGTATTAATATTTACAGAAAAATAAACATTTGGCAAAACAACAAGTAAGAAAATTAGGAAGACAGTAGTATTGCATGTTAAATTTGATTTTAAAAATGATAATGAGAAAAATAAGAAGAGGCTGAAGAAGATGCATAATATGTGTTGAAAAGTTAATATGATAGTTAAATATATAATTCCACACACATTTGTTATTACTAAATACACATTAGTTATTTTTACATCAAATTTATGGAAATTTTGGGACTGAGAATTAATTTTCATCAAAATAAAATGAGGTGATGGATAAGATAATACATAAATTATAAAATGATTCACAATATTCCTTTTTTCGTTCAATGATCATGAATTTATTAATTATTCGATTAAATCATGTAAAATAAATATTTTGAACACTTTGATTAATATTATTGAATTTTTATTAAATTTCACACTACTAAAATGACAGTATTGGAATTTAGATTTTCAAACAATTTAAGTTAAAATTTATACTTTAAAAGTGTCTAACTATTATTCAAAATTTATTGTGTTATATAAATAATATATATATATATATATATTATACCATATTTATACCTGCGAATTTGCGGATAACCACCCAGGGTTTGATAACATATATGTTGATGATAATTAGTTGAGATATGTCTTAACACCAAAAGTTTAACAAAAAACTTGAAATAAAAGTAAAGAAGACTTCTTGAAAAAACTTTATAGAGAAATTTTTTTAAGAACTCTACTAATAATTTAGTTTTAAAAATAAATGTATTATTTTTTTGTCAACTACAAAACTGACCTACATAGTTCTTGCGACACTTCAAAACTACGAAAAAGTTTTTAAAAGTCTTCTCAAGAGGTATACTCCAAGTAGACTTCTATAAAAGTCTTCTACGGAAAAGTTAAATTTCAGTAAATTTTGGTAGATTATAAAAGCAACATTTCTTTTAAGAGAATACTTCTACTCAATTTTTTTGCTTACAAAGGAAAGCTAGTAAACTTATCTAGAAATCTTGTTTGAAAACTCACAAAATAGTCAATTACAAAACTAACATATACACTGACTAGAAGATTTTTTTATATATATATATATTTTTTTTGCAAAACAAATCTCCGGTGAGAGCTCATGCTTAACTTCGCTAAACACACATCTATATTATTAAAACTGAAGTACAAAATATAACTTAGCCTTCTTCAACAAGTTATTATATTAATTGTCATTTCATTTTTTACTCAATTTAACAATTTCATTAATTATACTACTACCATAAAAATACGTCACATCATTATTTATATTACCATAATAATATTGGAGATTTTTATTTGTTAGTTAATGAACATTAACTTTGTGCCAATTATATAAAAAATGTAAAATAAACGGGTTTTGCATATGGTTAAAAATTCAGTTTAATTTGTTTTATTAATTTTTTTTTTATCTTAGTTTCAATCTGTGAAAAGCTACATAACAAAACACAATTCAAAAACACAATTTATGTGAACAAAATAATAACCTAAATAAAAATAATAAAAAATTATTATATTTATCGTCACTTAGTATTTCACTCCATATAACTATTTTACTATAAGTTTCATGCGCCATATGCAGAAATGATAATATTTAAAACAATATAATATTTATTATAAAATAAAATTTTAGTTTTAATCTATCATATTAAAAGAGAAGTACAAATATAAATTTTCCTTTAGAACTAACAGTTACTTACATGTCAATACCTTTGAAGTATTAAATAACCCTATTTTTAAGCAATCACTTTCTTTTTCCTTTTATTAAATCATTTCCTTAATCAAACCACAACATATCCAGTATAAATCTAAACTTAAAATAATAAATTTACAAACATAAAAAATTACACAATCTTAACTTTTATTATTTATTATTTTTGTTAATTAAAAAAATCCTAAAACATACCTAAATCGATTCAAACTAATTAAAGTTAAAAATAAAATTAAAATAAATAATTAAAAAACTTGAAAAACAATTAGTATTGACGGGTGTTTTTATCATGTTAAACGTAAAATGTCTATTTAATGCAAAAAATGTTTCGTTAATTAATAATTAATTAATATGATAAAATGTAATATAATGTTAAGGATAAAATAAGTAAAATGATATCAAATATATAATACTAAAATTTAAATACGATATATAATAATAATATCATACCTTAAAATTTTGATCCATAAAAAGTAAAACTACACTTGTGTGAACTTGCGAGTAATATTCTAAAAGTGTAGATGATACAATTGACAGTTTAAAAATAAAATAATTAGCCAATATAAATTATAAATTACTTTGTTTATAAATGTATTAAACAATTATTTAATATCGGCAACTAAATAACTACATACCGAAATATATACAAAATAAATATTTATATATAAAATAAGTAAAAACAAACATATGCATGGGTGCGCGGGTCAAACTCTAGTAATTTGTTAACAAAAGATTGAAACTCGTTTTCGACCAAAAAATATGAACTTGAGTAAGTCCAACAAACTTATAAATTTCAAAAGTGAAAGTTAGGGTTTTTGGGATGAAATGAGAGAGTAAGTGAATGATAAATGGTTTATGTGTGTTAGAAATAGGATATGAAGAAGTAGATGCCGATATTATGTGCATTTAGAAATTTGTTTTGGTTGTTAATGATAGTTGGTGTATTGATGATAATGACAGCTTGATAAATAAGTGATGAAGATGAGGATGATGAGTAAAATAAACAATTATTAATGAAAAAATTTAATAATATTTTTATAGATAATTAGAATTCTAAGGTAATAGGACAATTAAAAAAATCAAAAGAATTAGTTTTATATTTCACCATAATTTTTAAGTCATATTTCATAGAACCCTCAATATTTTGGTGAATTGCCGGAAATATATATTTCATAATATAAATAAGAGAAATATTCAAAGATACCATGAAATTAGTTTTTCAAAAAAATATAACAAAAGGAAAAAAGATCAAAATAATATTAATTACAAAATATAAAGATACATATGTCTCTAGGGTTTAAATGTCATGAATTAGAATTTATGTCTTTGGGGTGGAGCTTATGGTTTAGAATTTAATATCTATGATTTAAGGTATAAAATTTAAAGTAATTATATTTTTAAATAAATATTTTCTAAAAATTCTATATATAATAAATGTATGAGTCACTAATGATAATTTAATTTCTTACTCTTTCATGAATGATATTTTAGTAAATTTTTTTGTTAGTTGTTTTGTGACAAAATTGTTTTTTAGAAAAACTGCACTATAAAGAAGACATATTAACTCATTTAAATTATAAAATGTAATAGTTCAAAAATATACATCGTATCACATGTTTTTCCATGTACTCTAGGTGGTTTCATGGGCCATACACAATGATATAAATTTATTAAAAATATATTATGTTTAAAAATAACGATTCAAATTTTCATTTTGGCCATTTTTCAACTTTTAATATTTTAAATTTCTTTTTACATTTTTAGTATAAATATAAATTACATTTTCATGTATTACATTTTCATAAGATATATTTCTTTTCGTTTATCATTTTCTTTTTATATTTTTAAAATTTTAAAATAGAAAACAATTTTATTTATTCTATTTATGATTATTTTTGAATATAAATATATTTATATTTATAGGTATATTTAATGTATATATTTTAGTTTTTTAAATTTAATTAAAATATACTAAAATTATTGACTATTATATTAATAAATTCAATAAAATATGGATTATATTTAGGTTTAAGTGATATAAAATAATTTATTAATTACTTAAAGTATCATCTAAAAATCATCTAACAATTGTTTTAAGGTGATCACATACAAATAAATATAAAATTTTGTAATTTTATTAGTTGATTTCATACCAACCAATGAATTAAAGCATAATTTAAACATTTATTTAACAATATCTATTCACTATTAAGTTTCACAAATATAAATATTTAAATATTTTATTTTTAATTCTAAGTTAATGTGAAAATTTTATATATTTATAATTATTTAAAAAAATTCAGTAATGGTATTACATATAAATTATCGTTATATTTTTAGAATCTTACCAAATATGTAAAAATTCATAAATAAATTTCGGCATATCATAGTAAGAATTAAGACATGTCATCATTTTCATAAAGCCATATCATCTTTTTTTCTTAAGATTGAATGTAGTATTGACACTTAAGCAATTTTTTAAATCACTTCATAAATTTGATATGTCATAATAAGAATTAAGACATGTCATCATCTTCACAAAGACATATCATCTTTTTTTTTCTTAATATTGAATGTAATAGTGACACATAAACAATTTTAAAAAATCATTTCATAAATAATGTTTAGGGGATAAGAAGCATTTTCAGAATTGGTAAGAAATGTTTGAGAATGTACGGAACGAGTCTGCGCCTGTTGAATGTAGAGTTGGTAATCATTCTCTAAAAGAGATGATGAGCTTTTATTCATTCATGTCATCAGACATCCTTTCCGTTTTGGGTCCTTGTTGATCATTTTTTTTGCATCATAAAAATTCTTTGACTCCCGCGGAAGGTAAATGAAGCTCTTCTATGCATAAATTAAACTTGTAGTGTTTAACTTCTTTTTTGTCACTTGTAGTGTTTAACTACCATATATGAATGATGAGATATCAAAAGGAGTAGGATCGAGACTCTCTGTTCTACCCAATTTTAAGGTATAAATGAGAGAAGTATTCACCTTTTTACCTTTTAGGGAGATTCCTCATGCCGATCTTCCTCTAGTCTCTCTCCCTCCCCTTCTATATTTATAAGGGAACCACTTGGTAATTAATTATCCCTTATCTTGAATTTTATATATGTTTTATGTTATTTTGGGGAGGTTGCAATATATCGATTTGGCGGATCCTACCTATATTTGCGAGACTTCTTGTAACACTATTGTAAGTCATGTTAGCCTATATCAAGTTGGTTGTTTTTCCGGGATAGATTTGATGGCTTATACAAGGATATTTCCGGCTATGTCAATTGTCACATCTTATGATCAGTGTTTGCAAATCAGTTCCAGTATGAACTTTTGTGACTTCCTGTCATTATTATGTTGTTTAAATAAAACTTTTTTTGTTTAATCTGAAGTATCTCACACCTACTGAAAAATCTAGACTAATTTTTAAGTGGATGTGTAATCCATGGATGAATTCTCTCTTAAAGTATTCAAATGAAATCTAAAACATGATCTCATATATATATATATATATATATATATTACCATACGGTGAAGTGTAGTGGGATGTCTTCAAATCCAGATTGATAACACCATAAATTTGTGTGGTCAAAGGGTAGGCAAAGCCTGACTTTCGATTAAAAGTGTTGTTTTGGTTTTAATGCATAGGACGATGGCGACGGCGACGAGTTTCTAGGTTTTCATGAGGTATAGAGAATGGTTTCTTGATTTCATTGGGGATTCATGGGGCCCATTATCAGATCAAGAGGAGGGCCAGATGGATGCAAAACGGAGGAATCGAGGAGTTCAAATAATATCGATTATGGAGATACGATGGCACGGATCTGGGGATCCTCGTAGAGGGAGATCCGGGGTGCGAGATTCGTCCTCATCAAGACGAAATTAGCAGTTATAAGAGGTAAGGATTCTGATTTCAAAAGGAAATCAAGGATCTTTGGTTTTGGGACTCGAGATCAAATCTATAGATCACTGAGCTTCCACCTTTGGAAAGTTTGGTTGGGGAATCACGGGATTGAGGATTCATCATTTACATTATCATGATTCGATTTTGTACTATTGATGGGGGAAATCAATTATATAGGATATGGTTTAATGATATGGCGAGTAGTTCTTTTGGTCAAGGGACTATATAATCGGAGAGGGAATGGTGTTAGTTTACACATATTGAACTGGTTCTTATTTCTATTTGAAGATAACAAGGATCTTTCTTTTCTGTTCTTTCTAATGCTTCAGAGTCAATTGGTGACATCGTCTAGAGATATGAAGAACGGTGAAGGAGTTCAGAAATGGTTGAAGATTTCAGTTCCCCACTTCGACAACTCCGATCTCATCAAGGGTTACTCGAAGACTCATATTGGGAGATGCATGAATCCAGAAGAGCAGGATATCAAGGCGTCAGTAGTCATACTTCTGAGGATTTGGAAGCTGGAGAATCGGGTCATAGGGGCGGATCTCGGACTTGGAAAGTTCAAAGTTGACTTCGAAAATGAAGAAGACATTGAAGCTGTTATGAAGATGCATCCGTTTCACTTCGATTAATACATTCTCTCTTTAGTTCGCTGGCAACCAAAGAAGACTCATAACTACCCATCAGAGATCGAGTTTTGGGTTAGAGTGCTGGGTTTCCCTTTGGAGTTTTGGGCCGTTCCTACCTTCGAGAGTGTTGGGGATGCTTTGGGAAGAACTGTCGAGGTAGATTTGGATTTCAGAAGAGTCAATGTGATTGTGGATGGCTTCAAGGAATTATGCTTCAAAATTACAGTCGTGTTTTCGGGTGGGGAGTTCCATGAAGGGGAGGAAGCTCAGATTTCATTAAGGTATGAGAAACTCTTTGGGTATTGCCAAACTTGCTCTAGTTTGTGTCATGATGTGGAGAAGTGTCCTCTGACTAAAGAAAATCCTTAGAAGCGGTAGGATATCAGAGAGGGGTCTAATGGGAGACATGATGATCGTGCAAGAAGCTATAAGGGAGTGGTCATCAAAGGTAATACGGGACAACAAGATATGGAGAGAGGTAAACGTGACAACCATGGAAAGGGAAAGGGTAAGATGTTCGATGATCAAAAGATAAAAAACGATTACATCATCCCCGAAGTGAGCATCGAGAGGAGGAGGGTTCTTGTTATAGAAACTACCGAGGGGAGCTTACGAGAGAAAATCCTCAAGATTACCGTGCAAGAAACACTCATGATCAGAAGAGAGGAGGAGATATCCGCAGTGGAAATTGTGAGGCAGCAAACATGGAGACCTGAGAGGAGGGGAAGGTTCAGATTGCAGGTTTGGATAATTTGGTTCATTATGTCTCGGATATACTTCATGATCAGTCGTCCGAAGCTTTTCAAGCTGAGTTGGTAAAAACCAGAGCTCCCATACAAAGACATGTTTGGTAACTATTGAGAAGGAAGCTGATATGGATGTGGTGATGAAGGTGTTGGAGGAACAGCATGTCTCTTTACTTGAGAATGTGCTAGAGATGGAAGAGATAAGTGACTGTTTGATCGAGGATAAAGATCTTGAGAACGAAGAGAAGGAGTTTCAGGGCCTTACGGATGAGGAAACAGGAGAAGACGGTACATGGGAGAATGGAATAGGAGAGATTGAAGCTTCTCAAGATGGGAATGGTGATGAGTTTAGTAGTGATACTGCAGTTACCAAACAGGATGAGGTACTCGAGGAAAGAGTCGGATTATGGGAGAGAGTGTTCAGAAACAAGGGGCGCGGAAAAAGCTTTTTAAGCCACTAATAACTGGTGCAGGATCGAACAAACTGAGGTTGGTCCATGCGCTTGCATCTCCCCGTAAGCGTTCTTTTGCAAAGAGCAGTACTCGTCAAGGGGATAGCCTCAAACAGATGGAGAACAGGGGTGCATCAAACCCTCCTCCTGGATTACCAAGGCCTTAAATTTTTATGGATTCTGACAGCATTATGAGAGTTTGTTTGGTGCAGCATGGGGGTCTTCATTTTGGTTTGTTTCATCTAATAAGCTCTATGGTCATTTTAGTTTTTTTGTTATGTTTTTTTTATTTATTACTGGTATAGTTTTAATGTATTGGCTAAGGGATGTGATTCTCTTTAAAATAAAGTATGGGAATAAAATGAACTTTTATGATTATTGGAGTATGCTTTGGATGGTTATGAAATTTGAAAGTAGGAAAAGCTTGGTCTTTTGCTATCATAGCCAGGATATACGTTCATTATGGTATCTGGAAATGGATATAATGTATGGAATATGGTACTTGGAGAGGAGGGTTTGGACTCTCATTTGGTCACTGGAGTTGACCTATCTACACCAAGTAGAAAACAAACATCGGTTCTGTATGAGTTGTTGGAATAGTCTTCAAAGGTTAGTAGGTAATCCCCTAGGAGGAAAGTCAAGGGTATGTACCAGTAGTGTTGAGTGGAGATTACTGAGAGGTTCTCATCTACTGCGTCAACACTGGACTTTTAGTATTATGATCACTGGACTATGGAGAGGTACTGTTGATCAGTCTGTACAACTAAAATTCTTTTTATGAAGGTACTCAGCTGGAATTGTAGAGGGATGGGAAGCAAGTGGGCTATTAGTTATCTCAGGAAAATATGACATAAACACAAACCAGATTTCTTATTTTTCTCCGTAACGAAACAAGATTTTGATTTTGTTAAACAATTTCAATCTCACTTCGGGTTTGACAATTTGGTAACGGTGCACCCGATTGGTACGAGTGGGGGTTTAGCCCTTTATTTCAATAACGAGTATCAAGTTAATATCTTATACACTAGTAACCGTATGATTGATGTGGAAGCGGTTGCGCTGGGGAAAAAAGTGTTCATGACATTTGTCTACGGGGAGCCGGTACATAAGTTAAGGGATCAAGTTTGGGAACATTTAACTAGGTTTGGCCTTGCGAGGTCGGACCCGTGGTTTATTATTGGAGATTTGAATGAGATAACTGGGAACCATGAAAAAGAAGGTGGGGCTTTGCGAAGTGCAAGATCTTTTTTATCTTTTAATAATATGATCAGGAATACTGGTCTTCTGGAATTTCCGGCCGGAGGAAATTAGATGTCATGGCAAGGGAGAAGAAATAAAGTATTGGTTAGATGTTGAATGGACCGAGCATTAGCAAATGAAGATTGGCATGCTTTATTTCCATGTTCCTACACAGAATACTTAGGGATGGAGGGCTCTAATCATAAGCCGGTGGTGGCTTATTTAGAGAATAAGACGTTAAGACGACGAGGATAATTTTGTTTTGACAAAAGATGGATTGGACAAGAGGGATTATTGGAATCGATTGAGAGAGGTTGGGATAGATCGGCAGTGGGGGACCCGGGGGAATCGGGGGAGGTAGTATCAAAAATTATTAACTGCCGACATGAGATCGCTATATGGCAGAAGACCCACCATATGGAAAGGAAAAAATCAGCGAGCTTCAAAAAGCTTTGGAAGAGGTACAAACAGATAACAATAGAACTCAAAAAGACATTCTGGAAGTATCTCGAAAGTTACAAGAAGCATACAAGGATGATGAAGATTTTTGGCAACAAAAGAGCAGGACTATGTGGAATACATCAGGGGATCTTAATACTAAATTTTATCATGCTTTGACCAAACAACGGTGTGCTCGCAACCGAATTGTGGGGCTCTATGATACTGCTGGAAACTGGATAATTGAGGAACAAGGAGTAGAAAAAGTGGCAGTCGATTATTTTAATGAGTTGCTTCAGACAACTTTCCCAACAGATTTTGAAGGTTTTTTAAGTGAGATTTCACCTACTATCACAACCCAGATGAATCAACGGTTAATCCAGATACCAACTGAGGAAGAGGTACGACAAGCGCTGTTTATGATGCCTCCAGAAAAAAGCACCTGGACCAAATGGAATGACGGCTCTTTTTCCAACACTCTTGGCATATAATAAAAGGAGATCTACTGGATATGGTTAATAATTTTTTGATCTCAGGAAAATTGGATACAAGACTAAATGCTATAATTTTTTTTTTGATTTCTAAAATAGAGAGGCCTACAAAGATGACATAATTGAGGCCAATATGCTTGTGCAATGTAGGATACAAGATAATTTCTAAGGTGTTGTGCCAGAGATTAAAGACTTGTCTTCCATCTCTTATCTCGGAAACACAATCTGCCTTTGTGGCTGGAAGATTGATCTCAGATAATATCCTCACAACGCAAGAGATGTTTCACGGATTGAGGACTAACAAATCATGTCAGGAAAAGTTTATGGCAATAAAAACCGATATGAGTAAGGCTTATGATAGAGTTGAATGGATTTGTATTCGAGAACTTCTCACTAAGATGGGTTTTGATCATCATTGGATCCAGTTAATGATGGAGTGTATTTCTTCAGTACAGTACATAGTTTTGCTGAACGGGGCACCAAAGGGTCATATTATCCCCCAGAGGGGTCTTCGGCAGGGAGACCCTTTATCTTCTTATTTATTTATTTATTATGTGTATAGAAGCTTTGATAGTGAATATTAAAAAGGCTGAGCAAGAGAAACAATTGATGGGTATAAAGGGTGCAAGAGCCTGTCCTCCAATCTCTCATTTGCTCTTTGCAGATGATAGTCTTTTCTTCTGTAGAGCACAAAAGGAGGAATGTCATACAATTTTTAGGATCCTAAAAGAATATGAAGGAGTATCGGGGCAGCAAATAAATTTTGATAAATCTTCGATTCAATTTGGTCATAAGATTGGAGAACTAATCAGGCAAGAGCTACGGAACAGTCTAGGGATACAAAATTTAAGTATAATGGGCTCATATTTAGGAATTCCTGAGAATTTGGGAGGGTCCAAAACTTAAGTATTTGGTTGTATTCAAAATCATTTAAATAAAAAGGTGAATGGTTGGACTATCAAGTTTTTTACCAAGGGAGGGAAAAAATTGATTATCAAATCGGTGGTAACAGCTCTGCCAAATCATGTAACGTCATGCTTTCGCATACCAAAATCGGTTACAAAAAAAGTTGACGAGTACTGTGGCACAATTTTGGTGGAGCTCAAAGGGTAATACCAGAGGTATGCACTGGAAATCATGGGATAAGTTATATCACCCCAAGGACGAAGGAGGGTTAGGGTTTAAGGATCTGTCTGACTTTAACACTGCCATGCTTAGAAAACAATTTTCGGAAATTAATTGAGAAACCAAACACATTATTCTCTCGTGTGTTAAAAGGAAGGTATTTCAGGAATGCATCACCCATGGAGCCTATTAGATCATACTCGGCATCCTATGGCTGGCGTAGTATCGTCTCTGCTAAATCTCTGGTTAGCAAATGACTAATCAAAAGGGTGGATCAAGATCATCTATCTCATTCTGGAATGACCATTGGCTCCCGTCCACTCGCCCGAGACCAACAAATAAAAATCAACATAATCTTTACCCAAAACTTACAATGGATTCTCTCATCAATTCAACCTCGAGAACATGGAATTTACAGGTAATTCAAAACTTGATCTATCCTCAAGATGTGAAAATCATTGAACTCATATGGCAGATCATGATGGATGACACTTTACTAGTACAGGGAGATACACGGTTAAATCTGGATATCTAGTAGAACGAGTGTACCCGGATAAAGAAAGAACGGTACCAGAGTATGGCCCTTCGGTTATACCATTGAAGGATTTCTGTTGGAAAATACGTTGCCCACCAAAGATGAAGCATTTTCTATGGTAACTGGTATCTGGTTGTATAACAGTTAAGAAAAATTATGAGCACGAGAATTACAAGGAGATGTGACTTGTAAAAGATGTAGACTTGCTGAGAAATCCAAAAATCAAGATTTTAATCGGATATCCGATTTGATCCGTGTAAATAAAATAAAACTAAAATATAAATAAAAATATAAAATAATAATATTTTATTACAAAACTAAAATAATATTTATTTTCTAATTATAATAACTATTTAATTATATATATATATATATGCATATAATGGATCAGATCAGATATTTATTCTTAAAAATATTAGTATTTGTAAAAAAGAAATTTATGAATATTTTATATTAGTATTTAATTTGCTTCGTAAAATTATGAATGATCAGATATTTTGGTTCAAATTGAAGTGGATAACGAAACAGATCAAAATTTACGGATGTTTTGCCAAATCCTAAACACATTACTTAGATAAAGAGAAAACAAACATTAAAACCTTGAACTTTCAAATTAAATAAAAAAAACATTCAATTCATGTTTGAGCCAAAAAAATCTCAAACTTTCAAAGATTGGTCATTTTAACTCTTATATTTCGTTGACTCGGCCATTTAAGAAACTTGAATAGTCAACTAATAAAATCGATTAAAAAATAAATGTTTGTTAACTTTCTAAACGACATCATTTTAAAAACTGGTTAAAACATTGATCAAACGACGTCCTTTTGCTTCTGTACACTTAAAATACCTCTTTTGTGAAACCATATTGAAGAGGATGAAATTGATTTGGGGCTATGGTTTCACGAAAGAGATGCTTTAAGTGTTTACATAAACAAAAGATGTTATTTGATCAATGTTTTAATCATTTTCTAAAATGATGTCATTTAGAGAGTTAACAGATATTTATTTTTAATCGATTTTAACAGTTAATTATTCAGATTTCTTAAATGGTCGAGTCAACAAAATATTAGAGTTAAAATGACTAATATTTGAAAGTTCAAGGTTTTAATGACTATTTTCTCTTTAAATAAAGATTGTATTGTATATTATATGTGAACTAAAAAATATATGCACCGTCAAGTTCTAAAAAAAAAAAAACAAATATAATTTTCCGAAGACTAGTTGCATGCTTAATGCAACTAACAATATATATATCCATTTTACTAATTAATATATCTCAGTGAAAATAAAAAGTTTGTGTCCTTATATTAATGATTTGTATATGAAGTATTAGATTCGAGGTATTTTACCCAAAAAGAAGAAAAATAAAGTCGAGATTAGAGAATACTAGTTTATGTTAGGTTCAGGACATATCTAGATATCTAAAAAATTTAAGGTATTTGGAATCAAGTCTAGCAAATACGTAGATTTTGATAGGGAAAATTGAAAAAAGGAGACATTTTCAATTTTGATTTGTTTCAATAAAATTTCTAGGTGATTTTTTAGGAAACTAAGATTTTGATTCTTTTTAATATCATAATACCCTTATTATACCTTTTTATACCAAATTAATTTGAATTACAAAATAATCTATTAATATAAATTAATAATTAAAAAAAAGACAGTTCAAAAACGAAAAAAGAAAACTCATAAAAACGAAAAGAGAAACTCTAAACAAGCCCTAAACCCGAAATAAACTCTAACTCTAAAAAAACCCTAAATCCCAAATAAACCCGAACTCTAAAAAAATCCTATATCCCAAATAAACTCCAAACTCTAAACAAACCCTAAATAAATCCGAAACCCCAAATAAACCCAAATTCTAAACAAATCCTAAACCCCAAATAAACCCAAACTCTAAACAAACCCTAAATCACAAATAAACCCAAACTCTAAACAAACCCTAAAACCTCAAATAAAC
Organism: Sinapis alba; assembly: GCA_012274485.2. Lineage (NCBI taxonomy): Eukaryota > Viridiplantae > Streptophyta > Magnoliopsida > Brassicales > Brassicaceae > Sinapis > Sinapis alba. The sequence goes on along the minus strand of MU105634.1, from coordinate 433,105 downwards.
CCCAAACTCTAAACAAGTCCTAAAAAACCCTAAAGCCCAAATAAACTCAAATTCTAAATAAACCTTAAAGCCCAAATAAACTCAAAATCTAAACAAACCCTAAATCCCAAATAAACCCCAAACTCTAAACAAGTCCTAAACAAACTCTAAACCCCAAACTCTAAACAAGCTTTAAACAAACTCTAAACCCCAAATAAACCCAAATTCTAAACAAACCCTAAACTCCAAATAAACCCAAACTCTAAACAAACCTTAAACCCTAAATAAACTCAAACTCTAAAGTGCTATTGGATTAATGCATTCTGTATAGGCAGTTCTCTAAAGTGCTAACGAAGAGAAAATATTGTGGGAGGAGGAGAAAATATTCTTTCAAATATTTAAGGTAGATTTAGTTTAGATTTAGGAAACATCTCTAACATAATATGGAAGTTTCCATATTTTTCAGATTTCCCGAGAATATGTAATCTACCTTACGTATAATAAAGTAGAGTAAGTATGATATAAGTTGTATCATAAACGTCACATGAGGTAAAAGGCAGAACATGTTACAACACAAACTCTAGATAAGGTAGATTAGTGAGTTGGGGTTATAAATCATTATCAAACTGTAGGTAGACCTAAGACATTTTTCTTGATTATAACGTAATGAATTGTATCATAGTTAGAATATGCAATAAATGTTAGTTTACGTTTTATATCTTAGATATACCTATGTAGAAATTTTAGTATCTCATTTCTAAACTAAGTAGATTACCAGAATGCGTACTCTAACCATAGTTAAAATATAAAATAAAAATTTATTCTACTTTAAAAAAAAAATTAAACATATATATTGTCATACTTATGTTTACAATACTTTTCATATTTTTTTACATTTTTAGAATTCAGTTTACTATTTTTTTCATAGAAGAAAGGTAAAACTTGTCCAGAATTGCCAAAAATATGAGAAGTCTTATAAAGACAAACAAAAATTCAAAGTGTCTATTTTTTCTAATTTTCCCGATTTAATATTCTGATCCTAATTAGTAATTTCTTGATATCCAGATTTCAATATCCTTCTAAATATTTTATTATCTGTGTATTTGGATCCGGATCTAAATCTTTAAAATAATGATACATATTAAAAATAAATAATAAAAATCTTAAAAATAATACATAAACTAAATATTTATACAAGATTTATAAATATATATATATATGTATATAATATTTTATAAATTAAAATATAATATTATAAAACTAATTTTATCTATAAATATTAATATATCAAATATAATTATTAACAAATTAAAACTTTAATATATTTTAAAAATGCGGATCCATATATCCTAATTTAAAATTAAGATGTTTGAATTCAAATTTGGTATTGAAAGAACCAAAATTTTACTATCCGGATTTAGATCCATGCATCCGATTATTTTACTTTTGGTGCAATCTGCAAAAAATCTTGGATAGGATCCAAATCCCGGATTATAAATTTCAGCCCTATTTTATTAGAGTATTTTAACTATCCCTAAATATAAATGGACCTTTTTCATTTGACATAGAATTACTTCAACAATATCCAGAAATTTTCACTTCCACTTGCACTTGGTGTGTTTAAGGTTGGTTTACGAACTAAATTAAAAGTAAAGAAATATATAATGCTATATATTAACTTTATATTTTTGAGAAATATATTATTTATAATTCTATATGATTATTTCGTACCCGTAGGCCGTAGTTGCACGCATGATCTATCTTGTCCTCACGTTTTTTTTTACCAATAACTCACGTCTTTTTTGCCTTCACTTTAATATTGATTTTTGTCATGTGAACGTGTATTCTATATTTGTTTTCTTTCTAAAAACCGTGTTGTCTATAATTTTTTTTCTCCCTTTAACCCAATCCGTTTTGTTTTTCGGTCACAATCCATTGATCTATTCAGAATGTGTACAAATATCATTTATATATATGAAGTCGAGAACGTTCACTTAAAAGTAAACAGATGAAAAAGACAAAAGCATATGCTTTTCTTCAAAAGCCAAAACATATGAAAATGTGAAATATTCGGGTTCTCAAGCCCTTAAATTTTTGACGTATGCAAATAAATTAATTGCCCTCTTCAAATACCTATATTATTATACTTAAATGCATGTCGACAGTTTAGCCTAGCGTTGGGCATTCGGGTTTTCGGTTCGGGTCGGTTCGGTTTATTCAATTTTCGGGTTATTCGGGTTGGGAAGTTTAGGAGCCGTTTAGGAACCAAATATTTTTTGGATCGGTTCGGTTTGGATAATGTCGGATTCGGGTCGGGTTTCTATTTTTTTATAAAATCCAAAGTGGAACCAAATTAAAAATAATTCGGGTTTGGTTTGGGTTTAAAGCCCCCAAAAAACTGAAAAACTCTCAAAAACTCCCAAAAACTTGAGTTAAACCCGAAAAACCCCAAAAAATATTCGGGTTATTCAGGTAGTTCGGATTTTTTTTATTTATAAATTAGATTTTATATATATTAAAATTCAAAATAATTAAAAAATTTAATATATTCAAAATATTCGGGTACCAGTTCGGTTTTGGTTCGGTCCCGGTTCGGTTTTGGTTTTTTGGGCTTAGAAATATAGGAACCATTCGGGTTTTTGTAATTTTCAATTCGGTTTCTGTCTCGGTTTTTTTGGTTCGGTTTCGGTTCGGTTTTCGGGTTACGGATAATATGTCCAGGCCTAGTTTAGCCAGTAATCAAATACAAAAAGAAACAAAAAAATCATTTTACTAATCATTTTTGAACCACAAAAATTCAAGATATGAAAACTGAGTTGGAAAAAATAAAATAAAAATAATAGTATGTCACGATTTGTAACATTCGTGTTATCCTCTTGTCATAATGTCTTTCAAATGACTCAGTTTATTAAATTACCACTTCATTATTAATAATTATTGTCTACATAACCAAAATAAAACTGAAATATAAGGAAAATAAAAAAAAATCGAAAAATAGTCGCAGAAGCACCAATCCTTATAGATAATATCAACTCGTTATTTTCGTATAAAAAGAGGGAACAAATAACAGAGAATTAATCAGTATATTATGAGATACTAAATATACAAACTACTGACTCAATTATAGCATTCTAACCGCAAACATTTTGACTGAAACATGAATAAACACATCACCTAATGTACCATATATGACAATCAATATAATAATAGTAGAGTTGATTTCTCTTTATGACACATTTGTGTTTTTTTGACACTATAAGACACAATGTGCTGAAAGCACATTTTCATGGTTTCCTAGATATATTTTTTTTTGACATAAATGCCGTTTCACCAATGATAGAAGACAAAGGATTGTAATTATTTTGTTTTATTTGGTTCGGTGGCTAAGAAATTAATTTGGTATATAGTTAGCGTTGAAAAGGGTGACTTGTAGGACTTATTAAGTGAAAAAAATTACATGTGTAGTCACTTGTTGAAGACACATTCCACTTGCAACACACTTTTACCATATTTTTTTTTGTCTTTTATGCCATTCTTCCCAACTTTCTAAAGCTAACATATCTTTCTCAACTAAATTAAACTCGTGACTAAATCTATTTCTCTTCCATCTCAAATTAACTTTGTCAACTCAACCATAATTCCACTTAAAACAAAATTGTTTTAAAAAGTGTTTTGTACATCTCTAATAGAGTTATCTTTTCGATATGTTCATGGTGAAGCATATTGGATCTTTAAAATGGACTTCTGCATTCTAACAAAGCCAACCTCTAGCACGGAAACCATTAATGTCTCACACGAATTCAAAATTAGCGGCGACTCTCTCTCTAAACGGATGGATATAGGCAAATACGTCCCCTCTCATACGTTCATGGTTGGCTGAGAATCTCGCTTGTGGTGAAAAAAGTGATTCATGGATCAGAAACAATGACATTAACTGTGGCGACGAATTCATAAATTGTGGCGACAGATTCATAAACGGTGGCTTTGACGGCAACTATTCAAATTCGATTATGGGTTCTCCTCCACTGTCACTAAGAGAAGAAAGAGTCAAAGAGATAATAGAGTGAGAGGTTGAGTTTTTCCCAGGAGCTGATTACCTCAAGATAATCGCCATAGGTCGCATCCTCGTTTATCCAGACTCCAGTTCCTTGTCGAATTNGAGCTCTGATACCAATCTGTAATAGTAAAAAAGCTCTTTGTTTAGAATGCTGAAAACGTACTTCATTCGATGGAAATCATGGCTTTAATATAGCCTTACAATAACAAGTAAACAACAAGAAGAAACGAAACTTGCGCAAGTGAAACAGAGTAACATACGTGAGCCTAAATACTCGGACTCCATTATTGACTCTAAACAAAGACTGAATCAAACTTAACTAATCTAACGGCTATGAGACCTTTATTCAAACCTTACTTCATGATCAATTTGCTCCAACAAACCCTCCCTAAACTAAGCTTGGTGAACCAAACTTAGCTTATCCATAACCGAGCAAATTCCAAGCTGACTTCTCAATCTTTCAAACGTTTCCAACTTCAAAGGTTTTGTAAAGATATCGGCCACTTGTTCTGCTGAACCACAATGCTCCAATTGTATCTCTCCATCCTTTACCATGTCACGCAGGAAGTGGAAACGAACTCCTATGTGTTTGCACCTTCCATGAAAGACTGGGTTCTTTGATAGCTTTATTGTTGAGGTGTTATCGCAATAGATGACAGTGCTTCCCTCTCCATTGTAACCCAACTCTCCCAAGATCCTCTTAAACCATATGGCTTGACAAACACACACTGAAGCTGCAACATACTCCGCCTCTGTCGTGGAGAGTGTAACTATCGGCTGCTTCTTTGATAACCATGCCACAGCCGCATTGTCCATGAGAAATACATATCCTGAGGTGCTCTTCCTGCTATCGATGTCACCTGCAAAATCACTATCAGTATAAACCAATAGTTCTCCAGCTCCTCCTCTCTTGTACCAGATGCCATAGTCCATCGTGCCTCTTAGGTAGCGTAGGACTCTCTTGGCAGCCTGAAGATGCAGCTTTGTTGGTTTAGACATGTAGCGACTCAGTAAGCTTACAGCAAACTGCAGGTCTGGTCTCGTCGTTGTGATATACATGAGACTTCCTATGATTTGCTTGTAGAAAGTCTCATCGATCCTCTCTCCATTATCATCCATGTCCACTTTGCTTCCAGGCACCATTGGATTACGCACTGCTTTGCAATCTTCCATCTCAAAACGTCTCAAGACCTTCATTGCATACTTTGTCTGCGACATGTGAATTCCCTGACTTGTCTGCAACACCTCTATGCCCAGAAAGTATCTCATCTTTCCAAGATCAGACATATCAAATTCCTTCTCCATTGACAGCTTAAACTCCTTCATCAGCAACACATCATCTCCAGTGTATATCAAATCATCTACGTATACACTAACGATGAGAAGATTACCTTGCTTGTTTCTTTTGATGAATAAAGTTTCTTCATTCTCTGACTTCATGAAACCTTCTTTTGAAAAATATTCCTCGATCCTACTGAACCAAGCCCGTGGGGCTTGTTTCAGACCATACAAGGCTTTGTGCAGCTTGTAAACCTTCTCTTCCTCTCCTTCTATCTCATACCCTTCTGGCTGCTGAACATAAACGTCTTCTACAAGTACTCCGTGAAGAAAGGCTGACTTGACGTCGAGCTGAAAGATATCCCATCCTTTCTGAGCTGCGGTTGAGACAATGGTTCTAATGGTATCCATGCGTGCAACAGGTGCATAAACTTCCGTGTAATCAACTCCATGCTCCTGTGCATATCCTTTTGCCACCAGCCGAGCTTTGTACTTGCTCACCTCTCCAAGCTCGTTTAACTTCGTCTTATATATCCACTTCACTCCAATGCACTTTGCTCCACAAGGTAAGTCGGATAGCTCCCAGGTGTGATTCTTCTCAATCGAGTCTACCTCTGCATTCATAGCTTCTCTCCAGTTGTTACACTTATGAGCTTCTGCAAAGGTTGATGGGTCGGAGGAATTTATCTGAACCATGTTTACCTCATCATCCTCACCAAGTGCTTCATCTTCAGTGACATAATCTCTGAGATAGTTAGGAGGACGCGTCTGTCTTCTTCCCTCCCTGACTGTTGCTTGCGGTTTTTCTTGAACATCTTCTGCAACAGTCACTGGTTCTCCAACTTCTTCCTCTCCATCGCTATCATTTTCTCCCCATGGTAGATCATCATCGTTCCATTTCAGCTCAGGCTCAATGTGCTCTTGATTCTCATTCCAGCTCCAACCTTCGGATTCCTCGAAAACCACATCCCTGCTCACCACAATCTTCTTTGTTGTTGGGTTGTATAAGCGGTAACCTTTTGATTCTTCTGAGAAACCCAACAACACACATGTGCTGCTTTTGTCATCAAGCTTCCCTCGCTTCTCACTTGGTACATGCGCATGTGCTAAGCATCCCCACACTCTTAAGTGTTCCACGCTTGGTTTGACTCCACTCCAGGCTTCTTGTGGTGTGGCATTTTTAACAGCAAGGGTTGGACACCTGTTTAAGATGTAGAAAGTCCAATTGACAGCTTCTGCCCAGAGAATTCTTGGTACCTTTCTCATTGATAACATGGATCTCACCATGTTCATAACAGTGCGGTTCTTCCTCTCCGCCACTCCGTTCTGCTGCGGTGTGTAGGCAGTGGTGAGCTGTCTTCGAATTCCATGTTTCTTGCAAAAATCAGAGAACTCAATGGATGTGTATTCTCCTCCACGATCTGTTCTTAAGCATTTGATTTGCTCTCCTGTCTCAGTTTCTACCTTCTTTTTGAACTCCTTGAAGTAGTTAAATGCCTCTGATTTCTCCTTTAAGAAATATGCCCATGCTTTCCTGCTGTGATCGTCTATAAAGCATAGGACATATCTGACTCCACTTGTAGTCACAGGACTGATAGGTCCGCATATGTCTGAATGCACCAGCTCAAGAATTCCTTTAGCTCTCCATGAACTCTTCTTAGGTATAGGATTCCTAGACTGCTTCCCCACTAGACAGTCTGAGCAAGTGAACTTCTGGACGTCAAAGTTTGGCAAGCCTCTCACCATCTCCTTGTTCTGCAATGTTTTCATGCCGGTGTGACTGAGATGTCCGTAACGCTCATGCCAAAGTTTTGGCGTGTCCTCTGTGGTTGTTTGCAGGCAACGTTGTTGACTTGACTCTCCAGTCTGATCGAACAACATGAACATTCTGTTAGAGCGCATCTTGCTCACTGCGATAAGACCTCTTTTATCATGAAAGATTTTGCAGACTCCTTTCTGTATAACGATCGCCAGCTCCTTTTCTTGAAGTTGTCCAAGACTCAATAAATTATTTTTGAGCTCTGGTATGTAGTACACATCAGTGATTGTGTATGCTACATTGTTCAGCATCAACTTCACCTTGCCTTTGCCAATAACCTCCATCTTCTTGTCGTTTCCCAACTTCACAGTGTGTCTGAAGTCTTCATTCATCTGAGAGAACAAAGCTCGATCTCCACTCATATGATTTGAACAACCAGAGTCGAGAAACCATGCTTTCTTTCTCATGTTCTCATTCTTCCCAGCATATGTCATAAGCATCCTCTCTGCATTTTCTTCAAAACCTATGTCGGTCTCTTCATCTTCAATGTATGCCATTAGCAACATCTCTTCCTTCTCATCAAAGTCAGCATAATTTGCTTCCTCATCCCACATTGGACACTCATTTTGAAAGTGTCCTAGACGATGGCACTTGTAGCACTCCACCGTGCTCTTGTCTCTTCCGCGGCCTCTTCCTCTGCCTCTCCCATTGAAAACTCTTCCTCTTGACGTCATTCCCCTTCCACGGTATGAGCCAGTTCCTTCATGAGTCACTTTCAAAACTTGATCATCAGTTTTATCGATCTTTTTGAACTTTTGTTCATGGACGATGAGGGAGCTTTGCAGTTCATCGAGGTGAATGCTTTCAATCTCCTTAGATTCCTCAATAGACACCACCACATACATAAACTTCTCGCTGAGAGTCCTAAGAATTTTCTCCACCACCTTGGAATCATTCATGAACTCTCCATTGCTTCTCATCTGATTGGTGACCGCTAGTACTCTTGTGAAATACTCTTTCACACTCTCAGATTCTTTCATCTCCAGAATCTCAAAGTCTCTTCTCAGCTTCTGCAGCAAGGACTTCTTCACTCGATCGTTCCCACCGAATTTCCTTTTCATTGACTCCCAAATGATCTTGGAGGTTCTCCTATCCAAGATCTGCTCAAAGGTCACTCTATCTATGGATTGATAGAGATAGTGCTTCACCTTATGGTCATTTTTCTTGGCTTCCTCCAGCTGTTGCGTCTGTTCTGCCGTGAGCACCGTTGAGGATGACGACTCCTCGAAACCAGTCTCAATCGTATGCCACAGACCCTTTGATCTGAAGAAATTCTCCATGACCTCGCTCCAGTGATCCCAATGCCCATCAAACTGTGGCAACTTCATTTTCTCGTCTCCCATTTTCACTTCTTATGGTTTTGAAGCTTCGGCTTCTTCTCTCAGTTTTCACACGTTAACGGAGCTCTGATACCAATCTGTAATAGTAAAAAAGCTCTTTGTTTAGAATGCTGAAAACGTACTTCATTCGATGGAAATCATGGCTTTAATATAGCCTTACAATAACAAGTAAACAACAAGAAGAAACGAAACTTGCGCAAGTGAAACAGAGTAACATACGTGAGCCTAAATACTCGGACTCCATTATTGACTCTAAACAAAGACTGAATCAAACTTAACTAATCTAACGGCTATGAGACCTTTATTCAAACCTTACTTCATGATCAATTTGCTCCNCGAATTCCGTGGCCAGACCTTGACCGTGCCGGTGGTCCGGGTCCTTTCCACCATGGCCAAGCTACACACGCGACGTCTCCCTGCGGCCAATCTCCAAGATATCTACAAAGTTTCCGCGGCTAATCGCCAATCTCCAAGCTCCATGTCACCTTCCTTGTGCCGTGGACCGAGATCTTGATAGAACTTCCAATAGCAATTTCTTCATATTTGTATAGTTTATCCTTGAAAGTCTAATTATTTTTCATTGTGCCTGAAACTTTTAAATCGCACAGAAAGGTCCTTTTGAATCAACCAATGACCTCTAATTTTACACACTCAACCTTCTTCATAATTGCATAATAGTTACTCCTTTTTAATTTTTTCTTTTTCGATTCGGCGACAAATTTTAAATGTACAAAATGACTGATATGTGTGGAATATGTGTACACAACTTGTCTATCCACAATCTATTCATCCATACTTTTCTCATATAATTTATTTTATAATTATATATAATTTGTATATATGGTTAGTGTTTATTTTTTGTTTTTCTATTTAATATATTATTATATAATGTAAATTATTAAATTAATACAAAACATATTCAAAAACTATCAGCATCGTCCACATCCACAATATGCTCATCAATCTTTTGTCCATAACATCCACCAAGTATATGTCCACCAAAATTATGTATTCATAATTCATGAATCTATATTTTTTTATCTATCCATAACATATATGTTCATATTTTTTTCTGCAAAAAAAAAAAAACTTAATCCACAAATCTGAGTTTTGTATTGATATATTTTTGTCCCATGTTTTTTCCAACAAAATTTTCTTTGTTTTTTTTAATAATTAAATTGCTAAAATATACAACTATTTATACATCTTATGAATGCACACAATCATAATGTTTTTATCCACAACTTCTTTGTTCACATCGTCCATACTGTTTTGAGTATATATTTTAAAATATTATGTAAGTTAATCATATCAAAGTAGATATCATATTATAGATAATAAAAAATATTTATTATATCAAACAAAATTTTCATATATATCTTTAACATTAAAATAAAGAAAAAACAAAATATAAAGGGATAGAAAAAAAAATATTTTTCCTTTGGTTTGGTTTCGATTACGTAAATGAGTGTAATATATAATAACTATATAAAATATAAATACCTAAGTGCTATGACTAGTTAATTATTGTTCTTGTTTTTTATAAACAAAATGTTTATACTCTATTTTGGGAATACGGGTAAATATGTCAAAAATCTCATCAATTCAAGCATAAAGTGCTTCTCATGTGGAATATGTCTTTGTCTCTAAGAAAAGACACAAATATGCTCTTGTGTATAATGCACTGGTGTATAGGAGAATGTGTCAATTTATAGTCATTGCTTTATATTTTTATTATTATTCATTCTATTTTCTATTTTATTTGTTTTATCAGATTTTAAAATACACAAAGCAAAAATAATTGGTACAATAAATTGTAATTTTTTTCTTCTTCTATATTTTGAGATCTATTTTCATTTTTATTTTAACAAATATATTAAAATGCATGGACATAAAAATTGTGGATAGGAAAAATCTGGACATGTATAAATATATGTAAACAAAAAAAAATGTGGACATGGATATATGAAAAAGGTGAAAAAACTTTAAAGGACTCCGACACAAAAAATGGTTGTGTTTATAGTTGAGGAAGCCAAGCTAAAAAAATTCTTGTGGACGAATCTTGTTTCAAGAGTTGGAGGTTATAATTTTGTAGAACAAAGCTTTTAATGGTTTTTCTTTTCCTAGTCAATATGACTAAATTTGTGGACATGGATAAAAAATATGAACAAACAAATATTGACATGTGCGGAGAACACAAAATAGGAAAATGCAAACATGATCGATGAAAAAAAAAATGATCAAAAAGACATAGATAGAGAAAGATGGGTAAGTTTCTACGTACAAGTTGCAGGGACATAAAACGTAGATAGAAAAACATGTACAAACACTATGTGAACTGACAGTTGTGGGTACTTAAGTAGTGGGCATAAGTTTGTGGACAGACAAATACTCAAAGAATGAGTTATAAACCTTCTGATATTTTTTACAATTCTTCAGCTTCATCAGTAGCACGAGCCTTTAAGTTGATTCTCTCTTGATTTCATTCTATAAACCTCTAGTTTCATTTGTTCTTGATTGTTTTTTCTGAGTCCCTGCACTCTCATCCTTTTCCCTATCTTCAAACATGGCCACAACTTCTGGAGCATTAGTTTATGTTTTCTCTATTTAAACAGCTGCAGAGTTGTTGTGTCCTTAGAACAAAACAAAACAGTATATGTTTAATATGTGGATACAACATCTCTCCGGGTTTACTTACAAAATGTCTAGAGTTCGTGAACTTGTGTCTCTTCTCCTCTTCTTTCATTGAGTTTTTACACACCCTAAATCCAATTAACCAACACAAAGATAACATGTTTAGTAAACAGAGGGGGACAGAAGGGGGGGGGGGCAATTATATTACGAGGCTCTTATATAAACACTTCAAAATCAGGAGGAACAGTTTATAATAGTCAACAAACAAGAGCTTACATCATCCGTAAAATCTTTAATAGACACATCACAAAACATAATTACAAACTCATTGTGTAAAAAGAGAAAAAGAATTTGTTTTTTTTTTTGAAAGCCTGACACAAAATCACAAAACATAATCACAAAGAAGAATCACAAACCCATGTGTTTCGGGTATATGCCTGAAGAAAAAGAAGAAGAATCTGGGGATTTTTGTATCAGAGTTATCGTACCATAATTCAGATTAGTTCTCACGCTTTTCTTGTATGTCTTTGGAGATGTTCAAGGGATGGAGGTGAGTTCAGTGACTTTGGAGACGTCACTTTTGATTTGACGAATAAGATTTGGTCGATTCCATGGCTGCATCCATGGCTGAGAGATGGAACCAAAAGTAAAAAGAGCTTGGTGATGAAGATAGGACTCGGGAAAACAGATTTGGACGGCGACGACTCCGTTACCAGCAACGTCAATAGATCGGTCGTAAGGAGAGGAAAAAAAGGAAATCGATTTGGGTTCATAAAATTGGCAAAGTTATTTTGAAAATCAGTCATAAATCGAATAGAAGAGAGTATATACCTTTTTGAATATTTTTATTTGTCTAGTTACAAGGACAACTTTGTTTCGTTAGAAAAATAGAAATGTGTTGTGATAGTTTAGTTGATGGTAGAAATGACAAATCACGTAGAAAAAGTGTGTGTCAAGTGGAAGTGTTTTTATGTGTAAATAGAAAGTGAGAATGTGTCTATAAGTGTAATTTTTTCATGATAGTACATAATTTAATCTAGAGTGAATTGAGTCAAAATCCATAAAGAGTTCAGTAATTAGCAATCTACCCAAACAAAAAAGAAAATATTACACTAAGAGGCAGATTTAAGTTTGAGATTTTTTCACTCAGGGTCACTTTCTGAGTTTATTTTACATTATAGGTCACTTCCAGTTTCTAGCACACTTTCTTTAACGTATTCTTTTCGTTACTAACAAAAATATAACTAAAGTATAACTAATAGGGCCCACTTCTTTTACAGGTTCTTTATCTTCTTATTTTTTAGATTTGGTTTTGCATTTTTCTTTTGACGATTGACTTAACAAACTATAAAATCACTAGCCATCTGATTTTTCAAGAATTATCGTCGAAGCTCTAGATTCCAAAAACCAATTATCATCCTGTGACGAATCCAAAATTTTCTCCTCTGCTTCTAATATCTTCAATTCCTTCCATTATTTGAATCATGCTTCTCCTGCTCCCTCTGTATTAAAAAGTTACAGATTCATGTTCTAAAGTTGTTCATATGGCTTGACATATCTTAAAAGATAGATTGAATAATAAAAATACTGATTATAAATTTATTTATTTTACAAAACGTTTTAGAAAAAAACAACATCATTTTATAAAACAAAATGAAGAACTTGAAAGAAGAAAACGAAGAAGAAAACGAAGAAGAAAACGAAGAAGAAAATACATGGGACCCACTCTATTTTGTTTGATAGGAAGAATCGTGTTTGCTAGAATACTAGTTTGGTTAATAAGCAACTTAGTTAAGAGTAGACTAATTTATTTAGGAAAGAAGTGAATTGTTAAAGAAAAGTGTGATGGTAGCACAAACTGTCTTTTGTTGTTATAAAGAACTTAAAATTGACCCGTAGTGTAATTTTTTTTTTTGAATAGCGTATAGAAATATGTGATTTTTTTCCTAAGTGATGAGAGAAGGGTATAATTGGAAGTTCATGTTTTCTTTTGTGTTGAAACGTTGGACAAAGTGTCTGAGTAGAACAATGTGTCTTATTATGATATTAAAAGATGAAAAATGACTTTGGATGTAATTGTTTCTTTATAACACAATGAGTCACTTTCCACTATCAAAACACTTTTTTCAACTTTCTTTCTTTTTCGTTACGTTTACTGGTTGAAACCAAAACAAATTATAACTAGTAGGTCCCACTTCTTCTTTCTCTTTGTCTCTTCCTTTCTCAAAACTAAAATATTTTTTTTTCACAGATCAAAAAGAAATTGAAATCCATAGAACACAATAATTCCAAACAAGGATTTCTTCTATGACGAACAATCATTCATTAAAATAGAACAAAAAGAGGATCAAGATCACTTTTGGAGTAGTGAAAAAACTTTTGATTTCTTCTCCAACGAACAATCGTCGTTTCTTCTCAAATGAAAACTCCATTCTCGGCGACCTCAAACCCTAAGCTTCATTCTGACATAGCTCTACTGCTATTTGCATCGAGGTTAGATCATCTCCTCCTCGCCGTGGTCGTCATGCTCAAGACTAGAGTTGTAAACGCTGGAATCGTCATCGCTTTAGTCGTAGATCGAAGAGAAAGCTTCACTGGAGCAACAATGGAGAAGTTTTGATTATTTACACATCTGGGCCTCCAACTCTTGTATATTCTCTAAATTTTCTCTAAATTATATTATGTTCACAAATATTACCTGAAACTTTTAATTGTAGAATCCAAACTAAACGAATGTTTTGATTTTACAACATTGGTCTGTGGTGTTTTGTGTTATTTTGTTTATGCCCCAAATATTTCTGATTTGCAAATTAATTCTTTTGATTTGGTCCCAAATTCATATGTTCACACTGATAAATTATCTATGCTACTTTGTACACAAAGTATCATTGATGTTGTCCATAATAGAAGCAAATGGAAAACCCCAAAAGAATATCAATGATTTTGGGTGCCCATGTAAATACTAGCTATATTATGGATGATTGGTATAAATGATTTAAATGAAATTCTAAATTGTCATTTTTATCCTATATCATAAATTGAGAAATGTCTACATGTACATGTGATTTGTCTTCCTTTTTGGGCAGCTACACTAAAAACTATTAAAATCATTATCATGACTTAAGCAATATATAAATAAATCGGTGTACATATTTCTTGGTAAACTAGCACTACTTTAAGTAGGAAGACCTACATGTTTCATGAATATATATGAGGATAGTAAAATTATATGGCGTTTATGTATTATTGTACACATTATTTATGAACATGTGAATTAATGTACACGTGGATAATAAAACATTTGAGTACATGGTATAGTGTACACATCAAATAACTTCAAAAGTTTTAGTTTCATTTCTTTTGTGCATTTTGTAAAACCTTAGTAATACGTTTGTGATATCTTTTATTTTTGAAAAATAAAGTTTTTAAAAAATTATTGTTCTATAAAGATAATTTTTTTGAATATTCATTGTATTCTTAATATGCGTGAATATATTATTTTTAGCAACATGTTTAATGTTTATGTATACGAGGATAGTGACATTATATAGAGTTCATATACTATTATACAAGTTATTTGTGTACATGTGAATCAATGTACATGTGGATAATAAAATATTTGTGTACGTCATATAGTGTACACATCAAATAGTTTCAAAAGTTATAGTTTCATGTGTTTTGTGTATTTTGTAAAACCTTAGTAATATGTTTGTGATATCTTTCTTTTTTTTAAATAAAGTTTTTAAAAAATTCTTGTTCTATAAAGATAATTTTTTTGAATATTCATTGTATTCTTAATATGCGTGAATATATTATGGACGACTGGTTTAAATGATTAAAATAAAGTTCCAATTTTTATTTTTATTCTATATGATAACTTGAGCAATGTATAAGTAAATCGATGTACATATTTCTTCGGAAATTGGTATTGTTCTAAGTTGGAAGATCTTCATGTTTAATGCTTATGTATACGAGGATAGTGAAATAATATGGTGTTCATGTATTATTATACAAGTTAATTTGTGTACATGTGAGTCATTGTACATGTGGATAATAAAAATTTATGTACATGAGCTTCAAAATAAATATTTTGTACAGTATACGTCGTATAGTGTACACATCAAATGGCTTCAAAATAAATATTTTAATATACATTGATATTTTAGAAAATATTTCTTTTAAAAATGGAAAGAGTATTTTGCTATTTTAGCTAAAATAAATATTTTGTATGGTGTGTACATGTCAATCATTGTACAAGTTGTTTGTTTTACATGAGAACTATAAATATGTGAATAGTGAAATTTTATGTACATAATGTCATATACATTTAATTACATACATATATATATATATATATATATATATATATATATATATATATATATATCATTATAACATCATACACAATAAATGAATCATACCCGATGAAAAAACATGGGTGTGCTTATTTTCATATAACAAAGGCTAAAATGCACATTACTAAGTTTGGGAGTATACTCAAAGGTCATTTCTGCAAATCTGAAAGTTTAAAGTAAAAAATAAAAAAATAAAAACTTGAAAGACTAAACGTGCAAAAATAAAAACTTAACCATTGTTGTTCTCAAGCTTTCACTCTGTGACAGAGAGGACGACCCACAAGGATTCCAGACAGTAACAACGGTAGATCTGAGCGCGGCAGAGGTAATTATTCGATGACTAATAAGGCAATGGAATGGTGATTCACCGTAGGATCTTGCCATCCGTCGAGCAATGACAATGACAGAGGGTGTGGCTGTTTTTGATTTACATCAGCTTCGCACATGAGAGCTCGAGCAATGATAGAGGGTGTGGCCGTTTGGTGCTCGCAGTATAGATCTAACTCTAATTTGGCGGCTAGGGAGAAAGACGTAGACGATGGTCAAAGAGGTGATGATAATTTTGTTATCGTTACACTTTGTTACCGAAGAAGAAAATGAATTAAATGAAAATTTATTCATGCTCAACTTCTTCATCCTCTTTTGTCATTAAAGTCATTGTTTTACATATTTCTCTGCAATTTTTTCGGCCATTAAAGAGACAAGGAAAATAAAATTAAAAGTTATAGGACCCATTTTGTTAGAAAAAAAGATTTTGTTAGCTTGTAGTTACAAAAAATTGACTTAGGAACAAGATTTGTCTTATAGTGAAATAAAAAAATCATAAACTGCCCTGCAGTGTAAATGACTCAACCAAAAATGATGTGAGCTTTAGTAGAAACGAATTGACAAAAATGACCCTCTGTCGCTTAGGATACGCGTTAATTTAGGTGATGTTGTGGGTATTTTATATCACTTCTCAAATTAAACCTATTTCCCAATTTACTCTCTCAAATAAGAGGTTCAATGTAGTACTTAGGGATCAAATCCACAAAGACTCTAGGATTTCACAATAGACTTATTGTTTTCGAATTAAAGCTAGACAAATTATAATAATAATAATAAAGATGATTTCAAGATTGAAATAGTTTGTGAAGATTAGATTAAGGGATTAGACTTAGGAGAAACTCTTAGGTAGTATCAGATAATGCAAATTAATAGATTGCTAGGGTTTTATTTAGGCGTCGTTCTCAAACTCAAACCTAGGCGTTCATGAGATCGCTCTCGCGCATCTCGATTGAGTGTCGATCGATACCCACAAGGTGGCGTCGATCGATGCTCATTCCAAACAATACTAGTTTCACGGTTTGATGGGTTCTCTAAACTTTTGATTCAACTCTCGTTTATTACCAGTTATTTAGATTGTTTAAGATAGGTTCAGGGTCATAACCATGCACGCTTATGTTATGGAACCCTAGTTTCTAAGATTGAGGTGATCAGATTCAACCTAGCATTTTAAGAACAACTTAAACAAAGAACCAAGAAGATTACCCTAACAATTCTATAAAATCAACAAGACATTACTACCATTGAATAACCCTAAATCTAACAATGAATTACTCAGACATAGCAATAAAGAACATGATTAAAGTTTGAATAAATTGCATAAAATAAACTGAGTAATAAGAAAATGACTTCAAGATCTTCTTTTTAATGATGGTCAGATCTCTCTCTCCAATAAACGTAACAAGGTGTTCCAACTCTATTTCAGCCTCTCTCTTCTCTTGCTGCTTGCCTCTCCTAAAACTAAGATAGAAAATCCTAATAAGTAGTCTAAATTTCGGCCAGTGACTTGTCTTGCAAATGATGAGACTTTTGGGTAAAACTTGTAATTTATCAAGTCTTCATTAATCTTGCAGTCGACTTGTCCGTCGATCGACGCGCAAGGTGTGACGTTGATCGATGCTTCACGCATAAACTGGATCCAGCATTGAATTTCTTGCTGAGCATCCTAAAAGCTCCAAAATAGCCCAAAAGCTCCAATTGCTTCCAATAAGTACTTGGACCTGTAAATACTCTAAAACATAGTCTAGACGCACATAATAGACCCTAAAAGGAGCTTATAACATGCCCTAAAACTGGTAATAAATAGGATATATCACTAGAGCTGAGGACTTGAGGAGCATGATTGCTATATTTACATAGGAGCCCACATAGTCTTTCATAAGCTCTTGGATCAGATTCAAATCTTACCAGAAGGATTATCCACACCATTGATTCAATGAGGTGAAGCTGCTAAGCACCTTCTCAGACACATCAATCTATCCTATCAGATGGCTCTAGATACAATTAGTGAGGGAAACTTCAATACTCGTACTCCAAAAGAAGCTACCAGACTTATTGAAAACCTGACATCTAGCAATAGCACCAATAACACTGACTTTGAGAGTAAGAAATTGGCTTCTGCATTGAGCAAGGAGCAGATTGAAGAAGTTAAGGCAAAGCCGTACATTGTTTATAAGTTTCTCAAGAAGCAAGTTAGTTTCACAGAGGATGTGGAAGAGGCAGAGTCTGCTAGTGAAAAGGGGACAAAGAGAATGTGAACTACATTGGAGAGAACAGGAACTCCTATTGTAACAACCCTCACGAACCAATGAATTTTTGATCGAGAAAATTTCGCTCGACCAGTTTGGAGTTGGTCGATCAGATATAAAAAATAAAAACCAATCCGGAGAATTAATGTCTCGACGGGACCGTCATGTGGTCGAAAGACCTTCCCTTGATAGCTATGGTTGAGTTTTAATTATTATGGTAGAGTTTCATTAAAGCTGAAAGAGTATCTTAAAGAAAGACGAGATCCGATGGACGGGAAATGTTTGGTCGAAAACTGCCCAAAATGACCGTTCAACTACTTGGCCGGTCATGTGCGATGCACATGATTTTCACTTGTTTGCTTGCTTATGTATTAACTGGCAAATGCAAGTCACAAGCTGCCAGCCTGCTTGCTCATTAATTCAGTCACATGATTGTCACCAGCTGCTTCAAGCTTTTTTCATGGGAGGGAAAGGTAAGCAGCTTGCTGCTGAAAATGCTGAAACAACTCTCCACCTGTCCAGTCCCTGCTTTACTTTGTTCTACGTAAAACCCTCACCTAAAGTAACTTCCTCAGCTATTTAAATCCCTCTCCACTAGCTTGGTCGTCCATTACCACAAGAAAAACAGAGAAATATTTTCAGAGAAAAACAGTGAGAAAGAAGAGAAAAAGTGTGCAAAAATTAAGAGGAAAAATTAGAGAAAACTAGAGAAGACCTTGGACGACTCTCTTTCATCCTCTAGATTATTTCCCTGATGTATAGAAGATAAGAAGGTGAGAAAGTCCAGAGAAAACCCTAGATTATGTTATGTTTTGTGATGAACCGATTTTGATTTCTTTTTTTTAAAACAGTACAGTCGCAAGTTCAGTTTAAAGGAGAGGATCATCTGAGTTATTATGTCTGTCAGTTGTTGTGGAAATCTTCATCTCCTTGCCTCAGACTTGTCTTTATCAGAGCTGGTTAATGTTCAGCTAAGCTCTTGGTCAGATCAGTTCTTTAAGTGATTATATGGTTCAGTTTGTTAGTTTTGGTTTGAATAAATTTTCTGTAAACCGGTAGCTAACTGATGTGAACTGTCTAGACCTAAACTAAACCAAACTTATCCTGTCCTGAATCCACCTTATCTGAACTGAGATGATCTGATATAGGATGAGTAGAACAGAGCTTGAACCGAATTGATTTAATTAGTTAGCTTGAACCAAACTGCCAGAATATTAATGTTCTGAACCAAACATATTTGATCTTGCCTAGTACTGATCTGAGCCGTGCTGTCTATGATCTTAACTTGTTTTGAACTGTTCTGGTCTGAGTAGAACTAAGCTAAGCTGTTGTGAACTGATTAGAACCGGACTTAACTGAGCATGAGCTGAGCTTTTATAAACCGATTTAAGTTGTTATAGCCTGAACCGAACTGACCTTGAGATCAAACCACTCTGTTTCAAATCAGTGGTCGAGAGAAGCTTGAAGGATCAACCAGATTCATCAAGTAGAATCATGTTCTGTCTAGGTAAGAACTTGATCATGGATTGATCATTTTCTTAGAACCGTTAGTGAACTGATATAAGTTGATGATCTGAGCTGAATTTAGTTTCTGTTTGAACCGAACTGAATAATCTTGTATCCAAACGTCCTGTCTTGGTTCAGTTAGTCGAAGAAGTTTGAAGATCAGTCCGGGTAACCTTCTGGACGTTCTGAATCAGGAGTAAAGTGGAGTGTGATTAGCTTGAGCTTGAGTCTAGTCTTTCTTAGCCAATCTCATGGATTCAATGGTGAGTCTAGATAGATGACTGATGAGTTATGGATGAGTATAGCATTATTGCATACTAAATATGTTTGATTGATTAAGTATTTTCTCTTGATCTATATTTAATTGTGAAGTGTTTACCTTGAGTAAACACTTAAGAATTACTCAGAATAATTATTTGAGGTTTATCCTGAGCCTTAGTACTTGTTCTGAAGTACTAATATATAAGTATATTATTAAGTATATTAGTATAATCATGTGAAGTCTTATTGTATACTCATGCTCCCGAAAGTCCCGCATTACCGTGATTTGGTCTTGCGATATGGAACAAGGTCATGAAGACACGATGATGGGGTCGCACCCTGGAGGCCATTTAACTGCATGCAGCGTTAGATCTTTGATCTTGGAATATCTGATGGAGATGATAGTTATATTTATTTTCCCACTAGGCTCGGTTAGTCTTGGTGGTTTTCCGGGTTTAGTATATATATATATATATATATATATATATATATATATTATAAGTATGAGTGAATGGCGGGTGTTGTGGAGGTGATGTTTAAAATAAGATTCACATCAATAGAATGATAGGCCTTATATATTTTTATTAGTTATGGAATATATTTCCACCGTATACAAATGGAGTTCATTGCTCGGAATATTATTAATATGTGTTGGGGTGCGGCATTAGACTCACTGAGTAAACTAGTTACTCATGACTCATTTGTGGCAGGTTACCAGTAGGTGGGAGACCTTACTCTAGGACGGGAAGGAACATCATTAGCTAGTGGTAGTTTTATTATCCTTGCAAAAGTCGTTTAGATTTATCCTATGCATAAATTTTATTTAACAAAAATCTCGTGGTTAGCCTTTAAAATTTTTGTAAGATGCTTTTGAAAGAATAATTATATAATGTATAAAGATTGTTTTTAAAGTACGGGTTCCATATGATATTAGTCCTTGTCCGGGATGAACTAACTATTGGGTATTGATTGGTCAGGTTGAAAAGCCTTAAGTGATATCTGATAGGAACGTCGATGTTCTCAGATTGCTAGTCCAAGGAACTTGGAAATATTTGAGAACCTTGGATCGGCTTTCGGGAAGAATCGACCGTGTCATTTCCGGTTATACGATGCTTGAATGTGATTTTTTCAAATGTTTTTTGAGTCAAAATGAGTCGCAGGGATAACTAGGATATGCTGGCTGGTTCCTTCATCTTAGGATAGATAGTCACGGTTAGTTACCTTACCGTTAACTTTCATAGCAGATGTACCAAAACAAGCTCGATGGGGTGGAGCGTACTAACCGATTGTAAACCCGTCATGCTTCAGTTTGCTATCGTCATGCTCGGGTTTGGTATCGTCATGCTTTTCCTGCCTTGTTGTTGGGTTCTAATCTGTATATATTTTAGAGAAATATAAGGGACAGAGTCGACACATCGAACACATATATGGACATATTTGTTATCGATGTCAAAGCAGACGTTGATTTTGATGATTCAGTTTTTGGAGATTTTTCTGCACATGATCACGCAAATGCATATGTTCTTCCAGATGGTCAAGTTTATCCAGCTTATGCTTAGACGTTCCAGAACCAGAGTTGTACAAGCCTGATTGATTCAGCTTTTGTTTCAAGTTTAACGTTGGTGGCTGAGATAGTTCAACTGTTGTACAAGACGATGGACGCACCAGCACCATTCTGTTGCAACGAGACATCTTGAAGTTTGTGAAGAAGATAAAGAAGTTGGGATCAGAAGATACCAAGGAAGGACTAAACCATTTGATGTAGACTTTGGATTGAGGAAGAATTCGAATGCAATACTGGGAGCAGAACGACTGACGTAGCCCCTTGTTCCGAGGATTGCAAGAAGGATATTGAAGTATACAATATCAAGAAGGATTCAGTGAGTTAAATGTCAAGCGTCAAGCATCATTATGGGAATGTTAATCCAAGTTAGACATATTTCTTTCAATTAAGAAGAAGTATTTTCTACTCAAGGCATGGGACATATTGAAGATTCTTATAGAGTTGGCACAGTGAGATGTTCTGCCAAGATTTTGAAGTCGAGTGACTCTGATTCATCCATTATGGTTTGGAGGATGAGCTGAAGATCATCAGTGAATTTCTATGGGGACAGCCAATAATTTTGGAGCAAACAAAAGACCATGGAGTTCTAGAGCTTTGAGGAAATGGTGGAGTATGACGTGTATGTTAAGAGAGCTGTTACTGCCAAGGAAGCTTCTTCGTGCTATTCAGACCATCTAAAGGCTACCCCTTCAGATCAAAGGCAAGATAATCATTCAAGGCAGTCGATGGAGATGATTTGGGTTTGACGTTTCTTCAGATCAAGATCGAGTACCCCAGTTGTTATGGTTGTGACTAGCCAGGACAATATGGCCGTGCTTCATGCTTAAGGAATCTTGGATCGTCTGCGTCATTTGCACTGTCGTCGTTCCTCTGAAGAGCAAGGATGATATTCTATCCTTGTCAATGTAGTTACCCAATTCCATTTACCTATACCTAGGGTACCACTTGTAGAACATGCTCGCTTTTCCTTACCATTAGTCCCTAACCAAGTGCTTGGCTATTTGGGTAGAGCCTACCCTTTAGATTTTCCTGGACCGTGAAACTCCTGAAGGTCCATCACAAGTTTGTTTCTTATTCCATTGTGTGTTGTGTGCATTTTTAAAAGATTTATGAATGATTTAATAAATAATTAAATGTGTGATCAAGGTGTCGTTAGAGACCTTGCCTATGGACGAAATTTTTGCCCATATTGTATTTGTTTTGGGAACAACACATAGTTGTAGTTCCCGAGTAGTGTCATAGTTTTAGGTAAGATTCACTTTAGTGAATTCAAGTATACCATTCTTATTTGTGGAAGTACTGGCTGCCATTTAGAGTTATGGTATGCTTTCCCCATTCTTTAGTACTTCCATTGGAGCTGTATGTTTCTATCTAGAGTGAGATTGGCTATCTAGTTATTGAGCTCAATTAGGATGTTGTTGAGGAATGAAGCCTTTGGAAGAAGACCAGTCACCGTTGGCCTACCATGGTATTCTAGCAAGTGTTGGAGCATCTCTCATATCAGTCTGGAGAGTTGAAAACCTTTTGGGAAAAGGTGATGGTGTATTCCATTATCCTGATCATTGGGGGATAGAAGATAACAAGGAGCAGAGTATTGAGGACCGTTAGATAACTAGGGAGCATGGAGATGTGTTTGGGGAATTGGAAGTATTGTCAACATCTAGAAGTGACCCGTTCAGTATTCTTCTTGAACCTAGATTTGCTGCAATAGCCTAAGCATCTTGCCAAGTGGTTCTAGCTTAGTTCAAGTAGTAGTTAAAAGAATTATTTGGAGAAAGGTTTCATTTGACTTAGTTCTTTGCCGTGAAGTGTACTCATGTCAATGGTAAAGAAGAAGAACTAGAATTTGTGGTTATGATCGACTAAAGTTGAATCAAAGACGTGACCATTAGGGTCAAATATCAACTTTATAGGATTGATGAGTTGCTAAGATCAGTTGCAAGATACAATTGGTTTCAAGGAAAATTGATGGACGCTTCACGTTGTAGTAAATGCTTCGGTAGGGAGATAAGAAGTTGGATTCCTTAGTCAGAAAGTTGGAACAAAGAGCAGCTGCGGATTTAGAAATGGTCGCTACTATTGCAGAATGGTCGTGTCCAATCTCTGTTATCGAGATTAAAAGTTCTTTGGATTGTCCGGTTACCGTCAGAAGTTTGTTCAAGAGTTAGAAACCATGTCAACCGCTAAGCTGATTGAATGATAATGGTGTTACCTTTGAATGGAGTAAAAGTATTGGTGAAGTTTGCAATCAGTTAGAGGAAATCTCTACGTCTATGTACATCTTAGCTTTGCATGAGCCTAACCAGGCATATACGGTTTCATGGATGCATCGTGTGTTGTTTTAGGTAAATGCTAATGCAAGACGATAGGGTCATCGCTTATGCATTAAGGGAACTAGAGAAGAATAAGGTAAATTATCCGATGCATGAGATGGAGTTGGCGGCAATTTTGTTGTACATCAAATTTGGTGATCATTTCAATATGGAGAAGGAATCCAAGTGTCCACTGATCAAAGAAGCCTTAGGAAAAGCAAATTAGGTTGCTTATGCTAGAGGAGGGAGACTTCGATGTCGATATTGAGAAGGATCTTAAGAATCATGAAGCAGAAAATTGAGTGATTTATTAGGCTGCCTTATAAGGAAGGAATGAAGAGTTTTCAAGATTGAAAGTAGTAAATCAAGAGGGCTTATCCATTCATATCTGAGGAACTCAGTTAGAGGATTAAAACTTAAGGAAAACTTAGGAGGAACATAATCAAGATAATTTTAGTTGAAGATATGAGGAGTTCTCTGTACACATAGTTAGTCTAGAAAAGACGGGGAGAAAGAACTCAAGTTCTACCAGAAGATTAAAATGGATAATTAGAAAAGAGATGTTAAGTGAACGCTGAAGAAGATTGATGAGTGCAAGAAAAGGTATGATCGTAAGGCATATGGGAATGCCAAGGATGTATCAATACATAAAATATGAATTCGTCGTACAAGAGTACTCAGTTGGTTAATTAAGCTTGGTATAGACGAACTTGTTGAATCCTCAGTTGCTAGACAGAAGAAGAAATCAGAAAGCAATAGAACTAGACTTGTATAAGGGAAACATCAGAGAGATTGGGTTGTTCATAAGATTATGAAGATAGTCTCAGATAGATCAAAAGTGTATAGAATACTGTAAGGGAAATTATCCTTGGAATGGGTGAGTGTGTGTATTTGAGGGTAACACCCTTGGTCCGAATCATGTTAGTGTGATTGATCATGCATGCTCTTATTTGATTGTTGCACGGTTAATCAAGTTGACATTGACCAGACTGGAGATGTTACCTTCATGTATGGCACATCACCTAACGTGTTCCACATTTCATGTTTTTGGTATTGGAGAAAGATAAATATAAATGTTTCAGAAGTGATGGTATTCAGAGACTCAAAACCGTCCAAAGAAGTATGCATACCGCAGTATATGAGAGTTATGTGATGTAAATAATTGGTTATCTTCAAAGTGTTTGCTCAGAAAAGAAATGATTGGATTAGAAAAGTTGGAAAATTGGCAATATGCTATATTGATCTGTACCGAGTACTGAGTGGTTATCAGAGTTGGGAAGGTTATCCATTGACCGGAGAATCTTTCAGTTAGGCATTTGAAAATCTGTGAGCCAATGTTGTGAAATCCTATATCAGACACAGTATGATAGAATTGCTGAGACCAGAAAACTTTCAACCTCAACTCGCCTAGCCTAAAGTTCCTTTACGGATAGGTGAGCACCATATCATAAGATTTGAGATCAGAAAACTTGTCAAGATCAAGTATTTGGGTAACAGCCATCAATTGTTTTGACATGAGAAGATGAGGATAAGTTTAAAGCTGATTACTAAGAAGTCTTTGCATAGCCTCCAGTGTTCAGTAAAGTGTATACAACTATGTTATGAGAATTTGGGGACGAATTCTTTTGAGGGGGGAAGAATGTAATAACCCTTACGAACCAATGAATTTTTGATCGAGGAAAATTCCGCTCGACCAGTTTGGAGTTGGTCGATCAGATTTAAAAAAATAAAAAGCGATCCGGAGAATTAATGTCTCGACGGGACTGTCGTGTAGTCGAAAGACCTTCTCTTGATAGCTGTGGTCGAGTTTTAATTATTATGGTAGAGTTTTATTAAAGCTGAAAGAGTTTATCTTAAAGAAAGACGAGATCCGATGAACGGAAAACGTTTGGTCGAAAACTGCCCAAAAAAACCCGTTCAGCTACTTGGCTGGTCATGTGCGATGCACATGATTTTCACCGGCTTGCTTGCTTATGTAGTAACTGGCACATGCAAGTCACAATCTTCCAGCATGCTTGCTCATTAATTCAGTCACATGATTGTCACCAGCTGCTTCAAGACTTCTTCATGGGAGGGAAAGGTAAGCAGCTTGCTGCTGGAAATGCTGAAACAACTCTCCACCTGTCCAGTCCCTGCTTTACTTTGTTCTGAGTGAAACCCTCACCTAAAGTAACTTCCTCAGCTATTTAACTCCCTCTCCACCTGCTTGGTCGTCCATTACCACAAGAAAAACGGAGAAATATTTTCAGAGAAAAACAGTGAGAGAGAAGAGAAAAAGTGAGAGAAAATTAAGAGGAAAAATCAAAGAAAATTAGAGAAGACCTTGGAAGACTCTCTTTCATCCTCTAGATTATTTCCCTGATGTATAGAAGATCAGAAGGTGAGAAATTCCAGAGAAAACCCTAGACTATGTTATGTTTTGTGATGAACCGATTTTGATTTATGTTCTTAAAACAATACAGTCGCAAGTTCAGTTTAAAGGGCAGGATCATCTGAGTTCTTATGTCTGTCAGTTGTTGTGGTAAGCTTCATCTCCTTGCCTCAGACTTGTCTTGATCAGAGCTGATTAATGTTTAGCTAAGGTCTTGGTCAGATCAGTTCTTTAAGTGGTTATATGGTTCAGTTTGTTAGTTTTTGTTTGAATTAATTTTCTGTAAACCGGTAGCTAACTGATGTGAACTGTCTAGACCTAAACTAAACCAAACTTATATTGTCCTGAATCCACCTTATCTGAACTGATCTGATATGATATAGTATGAGTAGAATAGAGCTTGAACCGAATTGATTTAATTAGTTAAGCTTGAACCAAACTGCCGAAATATTAATTTTCTGAACCAAACGGATTTGATCTTGCCTAGTACTGATTTGAGCCGTGCTGTCTATGATCTGAACTTGTATTGAACTGATCTGGTTTGAGTAGAACCAATCTAAGTGGTTGTGAACTGATTAGAACCAGACTTAACTGAGCATGAGCTGAGCTTTTATAAACCGATTTAAGTTGTTATAGCCTGAACCGAACTGATCTTGAGATCAAACCACTCTGTTTCAGATCAGCGGTCGAGAGAAGCTTGAAGGATCAACCAGATTCAAGTAGAATCATGTTCTGTCTAGGTAAGAACTTGATCATGGGCTGATTCTTTTCTTAGAACCGTTAGTGAACTGATATAAGTTGATGATCTGAGCTGAGTTTAGTTTATGTTTGAACCGAACTGAATAATCTTGTGTCCAAACGTCCTATCTTGGTTCAGTTGGTTGAAGAAGTTTGAAGATCAGTCTGGGTAACCTTCTGGATGTTCTCAATCATGAGTAAAGTGGAGTGTGATTAGTTTGAGCTTGAGTCTAGTCTCCTTAGCCAATCTCATGGATTCAATGGTGACTCTAGATAGATGACTGATGAGTTATGGATGAGTATATCATTGTCTCTTACTAAATATGTTTGATTGATTAAGTATTGTCTCTTGATCTCTATGTAATTGTGAAGTGTTTACCTTGAGTAAACACTTAAGAATTACTCAGAATAATTATTTGAGGTTTATTTCGAGCCTTAGTACTTGTTCTCAAGTACTAATATATAACTATATTATTAAGTATATTAGTACTAATATAGATATCTTATTCTTGTGTGTTTCTCTCTAAAAAAAGCTTAGAAAATAATAGAAAAATAGAAGAAGATAATATATGTAGGTTCCTGGCGGCCGAGAGAGAGAAGAGGGACAATTAGGGCAAATCCTGAGTTATTAGTGGTTTTCTTAAAAATTCTGCCGCGGGAGCAGACACTCGGTTGCTCGCTCGATCGGGAGCACCCGTCTGCTTGCTCAGGTTTGCTTGCTCCCTTGCCTTCTTTTGGGCAGAAAAGATCCAAATTGCATCAATTTCCTCATGTACTCCTCCAGTAGCCTTCTAACATGTTTTAGACCTGAAATGACTCCAAAAGACTAGGAAAACTCTATGTAAGCTTGACAATCCTTGAGAAAATAATATGTACAAGGGGTCAAAAACACCACATATCAATTCCCCCAAACTTACATCTTTGTTTGCCCTCAAACAATCAAGTACCCAGAACAGGGAGAAAGGTTTGAAAGTGTGGGAACTTTCCTATTCTTAGCAACCATACTTTAACCTCAAATCTCTGAACCATACAAGTAGTAAACTAGGACAATACACCCTTACCAAAACCCCACTGACTTGCTGTTCAGGTCGGCTCCATACTCTCTATTTCCAGACCAGACTCCTTACATTCAATTAAGAGTAGTGTGAGCTTCTTATCATGGGAATTATTCAGGGTAGACGACGCTAGGTGTTGGAACAAGCTGTTTAGTTGTGGAGTTAGGTGTGTTTAGGGTACCTTTTTCTGTAAGGGATGCATGATATCGCACAAAATAGTAAGAGAGGATAGATCCATTGATGTCCACAGCCCCTACTCGTTTTGCTTGCTCTCCTGCCCTTGCTCTCTTTCGTTTTCTTGCCTTCACAACTCGCCATCCACCCTTTCTGCCGGACCATCCCAGTAGCTCATGTCAAATTTATTTCTTCCCCATCTCCATCACCTCTATCTTTTTTTTTTTTTTGAAGACATGAATGATGATGTGATATGACAGAGAATGAGGTAATACATGGTGAGTTCCGTGCCACTGGTGATTCTATTCATTCGGCCATCTGGTTCTTTCGCCCTTGCTCTCTTTTTCTTTCTCTACTGACAGAGCAACCATATTGGAGCAGTCGCTCCTAGCTTTGCCTGCTCTCTTCACTGATCTCCTTTCTTTGCAGCAATAACGAGTAAGAGGCTGCGTCGATCTTTTCCTCTCCGACCTTTTTGCACATATCTGCACATATGACACTGAAATAACATAATGCATGAAGGTGGAATGAAGGCTAAGGTGCAAGGTGGGAACTAGCTAAAGATGAGCTAGCCACTAAGGATCAACAAGATTGATATAAAAGATTAAGATGACCTGAGTGTAATTTCGTTTCCCTAATCTAATGCCTACAACAAGAAGAATTTCAGTCAATATTAAGGTCAAATAAAATGGAGTTAGGTCTTTCCAATATAACCTCAACAAGCCGAAAAATCTTCTGGAGAAATATGAGATAAAGTCATGGTGTACCAGGTCCACATGTGTGTCTTTCTTCACTGCTAAGGTCACTGAATAAGATAACTAAAGAACAAGGTGATTAGTGATCAACACAGAATAAAGTCTTAATTCCCACAAGGTTTTGACTGATTCGATCCTAAAAACTGACTCAAAAAACTCAAAATCAAAACAAAAGAAAGAACGAGTTAGTAAACGACGAAGACCCTCTCCCGGACTTACTTCACAATGTCTCGGTGTGAAAATAAATCAGAGAGAAGGTGAAAACAAGAATATGAATTATTTTTTTGGGTCGAGATACTTACCTAAGTGGAGCCTCCGTTGGCTTGCTCCCTCCAGGATGCTCTGATTTTGGAGAAAAGTATCTCAAATTTTCTGGGTTTTAACTGAAACACGAAAACTAAAACCAAAAATAAGCAAAACAAAACAAGACCAAATTATATTTACACGTACCAGTGGGTTGCCTCCCACCAAGCGCTTGAATTAAGTCACTAGCTTGACTTGGTGACAAGGATAAGAACGGGTTCCAAAACAAGCTCCACAGTCAGACATGTTCAACTTCAATACTCTGCTCAACAACCCTTTCACAGCAAATTCCCTTTCCCTTTCATCTCATGTGTGGGAATAACTCTAATTTTAGAGAAAGGTTTAGAGGTACCTTTTCACTTCACCTCATACTCAATGGATTTCTCATCACACACACAAGGTATTAATGTCATTGTAGGATTACCCTTGATCCTTTTCTTCTGGACTTTTTCCTTCACCCTTGCATTCCCATTGAGCTTCTTGGTATAAGCATGAGGATCTCCATCCAGGACTTCCTTGATCTCACTCTTTTTACCAAGCTCCCTCTCCGGAACAACCTTCGACCTTGCTCCGCTATTTGGAACAACCTTCAGTATTGCTCCGCTGATTACTGAGATGCAAGATGCGTGTAGTGTGGGAATTATGGTGGGAACAGCCTCGTAGAAATTTTTCTTGTTGATGTTGGAGAAGGAGACTCTCTTATTAGGCATGTCGATGATTTCTCCCACTGTAGCCATGAATGCTCTTCCAAAGATCAAAGGCATCTCATGATCCTTACTCATCTGAACAACTTGAAATTTAGTATGGATCATATAATCCTCTACTAGGACAGGGAGATTGTGAATGGTGTCATTAGGGACTGTTGTGGAAGAGTTTGCAAAAGCCAGAGTCATCAGATAAGGTTCAAAATCAACAATACCCAGCTCGTCTATTATCACCTTTGATACAAGATTCACAAAAGATCCAGTGTCACAAAGAGCTTCCTTGAATTCCACTCCAACAATGGAACATGGAAAAGAAAACTTTCCAGGATTATCAACTTTAGGCAATACCTTAAGAGCTGGTGTAGACAGTGCTCTGGTATAGAGGGCCTTGATCTCTTCTTCAGTTTCTCTACAGTTTTTAAAGAACATGAGCAATGGACGAATCTGTCGAGCATCTTCGAATGCAAGCTCTTTAGGAAGCTTTTTCACCATCTTGTTAAACCCAGCCAGCTACTCTGCACTAATGGGATCCATCAGATGTTTAGAAGGAATTGGATAGGGAACCTTAGGAACATAGACTCGCACTGGTAGAATCTCAGTAGGCTCGTCGGGAGCAGTCACTTCAGAGCTAGCAGAGTGATCTGTTCTTTCTTCTGCGCGAGGAGCAGTCTCAGCAAATGGCTGCTCTGTTTTGTTTTTCCTCAGACCTCTCACATCTCAGCTCTACTACATTACAGTGTTGGGCCCTAGGATTTTTATCAGTTTTTCCAGGGAGCATCCCTTTGTGCCTCTTGACACTCTCAGCTGTTTGAGCAAGCTGAATATCAATCCTCCTTATGTGATTGCTCACAGTATCATACTTTGTATTCAGCTCAGTGAACATGTTGTCCATCCTGGTGTTGATGTATGTGGTAACCTGATTCAGTGCCTTGACCTGAACTTGCTGGCTCTGCAATAGATGCTGCATCATATTGCTCAGATTTTTCAGTTCATCCTGTGAATTGCTCACGAAAGATGAAGCATCATGTTGGTTGCTCTGCGGTTGTTGCTGGTTCTGATTCTGATTTTGACCCACGAACCGGTTCTAAGCCTGACTGAAAACAAAGGTTTTACCCTGAAAGTTCTGCGGGAAGCCTTGCTGATACCCTCCTCCTTGAGCCTGGTTGTTCTGCATCTGGTCACCAGTGTTCTCCACGTTGTTGCTCCTGTAATAGAGCAACTGCGGGTTGTTCCTGATGTTGGAGTTATGGATGTAGTTCATGTTCTGTACATACCCTTGTCCATTGATGTAGCTAACCTCTTGCTGGTATTTCCTTTTCTTTTCAGCCTCGGGATCAACCTCTTGAGTGTTCTGAATTTTCTCAGCTGTAGCTTCTTCCGTGATGAAGATTTGTCCTTGGTTGCTCTTCAGCAGTAAATCAATCTTGGCAGATAACTCCTCCTTCCGTTTGGTATCGACACTGTTCACATTCATGGAGCGGTCATTCTCTTGGTTCTTATTGGCAGAGCTAGCAGCCATGTTCTCAATCAGTTTGAATGATCCAGTAGTAGACTGTGTCATGAAATCTCTATTGCTCGCAGAGTTCAGAGCATTGCGAAATTCCCAATCAACTCCATCATAGAATATGCCCAGAATGTAATCTTCGTCAAAACCATGGTGAGGACACTCTCTAAGGGTGTCATTGAAACTTTCCCAAGCATCACAAAATGGCTCATTAGCATGCTGTTTGAAAGAAGAGATCTTGTTCCGCAGAGCAGCCGTTTTTGCCTTGGTGTAGAAGTGGCTCAGGAAGGCTGATCGCACTTGTTCCCATGTGGTAAGAGAGCCGGTTGGCAGTGACTTCAACCATCTTGAAGCCTTGTCAGCGAGAGAAAATGTGAACAACATACACTTGATAAAATCAGGTAAAATCCTATTTGATCGTGTCATAGCGCATATCTCCTCAAATGCGTCAATATGTTCCATTGGAATTTCAGCCGGAAGACCATGAAACATCTTTCTCTATACCAGATTGATCATAGCAGGCTTGATCTCAAAATCTTGCCTTGCACAAGGTGGTGGAGCAATGGCAGAGCGAGTAGTGGGGAAATTGCTTGGCATGTTTCTCTGCCCAATCGGAGCAGCTTGCTCCTGTTGTTGTTGCGCAGCCTGTAGAGCAGCATGTTGATGTGCTTGGATGGTCTGATGCATCTGTTGCATCTGGAGCATTCTGGCAGCGAGATCCTCTTGGTGGCCGTAATCACCCATTGTGGTGTTGTCTTGCCTTAGTCTCTGTCGATTGATCCTTTCTAATCTTGCTAGCTCCTGGTTGCTAAGTGTCACTAATTGTCCTGGTTCGTTTCTTCGGGTACGTCTACTGGTCATGCACCTAGAGCATTAGTTGTGGCAAAAAAGATAGAGCAAGTTAGAAGTCTTAGACTAAATAAATAACCGAAAATAAAGGTAATGGCTGGTCCCCGTCGCAACGGCTCCAAAACTTGATACACTAAAAATGAATCCTTGCTACTGTCAAGTTAACAGTGGTTGTTGTAATACTTTAGATTCAATCCAGAGGACCAGTTTACACTTTATCTTTATAGGATCAATATCAAGCTAAGACAATATGAGTTTTGAAACTAAATAAAAATAACAAGCAAGTAACACAGTTGATTAGTTTTCGGATGATTAAGAATGCTAAACTAGGGTGGTTCAGTCAGGTGTCAAATAAATGTGAGTCAAACAATTATTCAAGTTTTATTAAAGACTGGTCTAGAACTCGGAGCAAGCAACTCGGAACAGTCTACTTTCGCAGTGCTGCTCCCTACGCCAATCAGCCTCAGATCCTAAGCTTTTGCTTGGTCTGAGATCGATGGCGAGCAGTATAAAACAGGTTCGATATGTTCACAAAATACCTTAATATCTACTTTTGTTGATTAGGGATGCAATGCTCATTCAAGTTATGTCTAGCAACCTAAAACACTTTTGATGAATAGATTAAACCTGAAATCAGGCACTAAGCGGTTAACTTGAGGCAGGCTTAAAGAGCAACAGTGAATGAAGATAATTTATTTAAGACTTATCTATGTTTAGCTCACGGATCTAACACCCTAACACCCTAGACTAAACAAGGCAACTACTCAGCCATGAAGCAAGAAAATACAGAGACTGAATGTGAATAATATTGCATATAGATAAGAGAGAAAGAAGAGGGTTCAGGGGGTTCTTCTCTATGGCAAGAGAGATGGCCTTCTCCCTTTACAAACTAGCAAATCCAATGATAAAAACTCTAGTCTTGTTTCTCTCTCAAAAATAGATTCCAAACTAATAGAAAAATAGAAGAAGATAATATATGCAGGTTCCTGGCGGTTGGGAGAGAGAAGAGGGACAATTAGGGAAAATCCCGAGTTAATAGTGGTTTCCTTAAAAATCTTTGCCGCGGGAGCATGCACTTGGTTGCTCCGCTCGATCGGGAGCACCCGTCTTCTTGCTCCGGTTTGCTTTCTCCCTTGCCTTCTTTTGGGCAGAAAAGATCCAAATTGCATCAATTTCCTCATGTACTCCTCCAGTGGCCTCCTAACCTGTTTTAGACCTCAAATAACTCCAAAAGACTAGAAAAACTCGATGTAAGCTTGAAAACCCTTGAGAAAACAATATGTACAAGGTGTCAAAAATACCACATATCAATACCACATATCAATAACATTAGGGACAGTGTTGTTTAAGTATGGGGGAGGTAGTTACTGATATTTTGTTTTATTCTTTGAGTTATTTTTTATTATTTTATTAAGTTTTATTTAGTCAAGAAAGAGATGAAAACTTTTTTTTATCAATTTGACTAATTTCTAACCACTCTCTATCACAATTCTTCGAGGTTATTGACTGCAAGGTGTATTAAATGGAAACGCCAAAGCTGATCACCTACCAATAACATTCACGGTTGCTGAGAAAGTCTGAAGAAACCAAAGCTGACTTCCAACCTTAATCAACTCAACTTGCTTATTTTGGGGCTTGGTATATATTGGATCAGATTCCTCATGTAAGTCTGGAAGATAAAAGTGTGTGTATTTTTTCTCATTTTGTATAGAGTTCATTCTAGCATTCTTTATGATCGCTTAATTATGTCTTAGTAGTTACTATGCTAGATTTAGGGTTTATTTGGGTTTAGATAAATTATTGATACGTAGAACTGCTAGTGTGATTTATTAGGATCTTTCACAGAATTGATGTAACTGGTTGTGTTCTAAAGTAGCTAACTAGAACCCTGAACTTAGGATAATTGACAACTGTGAAGGTAGGTTTATTACCTGATAATAATTCTGCTGAGCTAGGTTGACAGTCGCATGCGAAAGCTGGTTTAATTAATCTAGTGAATAAATTAATCTAAGCGTTAATGCTTGCCTAAGGAAGTGTCGATCGACACTCGTTCCTTGTTCACATGCGAGAGATGGAACATAGGACTTAGTCATCTGATTAGACTCGCAGCGAGAGTTGGATATCTTACTATTGCATTTGAGTTCTAGGACGGTTCATCACACACCCTTAGCATTTATAACTCTTAGTTTTGATAACCTGAAACACTAGGTTAAGTTTCTTTCTCATATTTCTTAAAACCAACGATTTACTTGTTTAATACTTTATTTACTGCTTTATCAATTACTTGCCTAAGTTAACATTGATTTCTATAATTTATTGTGTGTCAGCGCTCCATGTAGATTCGATCCCTAAGTACTACAATTCGGTCTCTTATTTGAGAGAGAAGATAAGCTCTAGGGTAACTTGAGCTTGCATCAGCAACTCGTCCTTAACCAGCAAAAGTAGATGTTAGGGAGTGTTGTGAACCGATCGAATCTGGGGATAATGTTTGTCATCATATTACAATCCAAAAGACAGTTTAGGCATTGATTTTGCTTGATAAAAAAGTAGATTCCACGAAAGTGGGTCGATCTTGATGTGTATTTGTAATTCTAGACTTGTTTTGAATAGATCCTTGAATAGTTATTTTCTCATGATCGCTTGACACCTGATCTATCACCCTAGGCTTAGATCCTTCATAATCTGAAACCAATTCATCTCTCTGTCTTATTTTCACGATAAACGATTTGTCTTAGCTTTATATCAAACTTAAAAAAAGCAAAATGTATAAGCGGCCTT
This sequence comes from Sinapis alba, assembly GCA_012274485.2. Taxonomy (NCBI): domain Eukaryota; kingdom Viridiplantae; phylum Streptophyta; class Magnoliopsida; order Brassicales; family Brassicaceae; genus Sinapis; species Sinapis alba. The sequence continues at coordinate 398,196 of MU105634.1, read as the reverse complement.
CTGGAATTGAATCTAAAGTATTGCAATAACCACTATTAGCTTGCAGTAGAAAAATCCAATTTTAGTGTATCACGCTAAGAAATTTTTTGCAAACACGAACATCTTGCTGAATGTCGCACTCATAACATCATACCACTATTCCAATAAGATGACATAAGCTGTGAGGAGTCACCTCCCTGAATGCGAGTTTTGGGCGCACAAGAAACGGATAATATTCAGGTACTGGATCCATTGACGTGTTTAGAGATTCACGACCAAGGCGTAAAGTCACACTTGTAACCCTTCGTCTTGAGTTACTTTACGACATTGAAACAATATTTCAGATAGAATAAGAGTGAGAATAAGGAGAATTTTACCATTGAAAATTCTTGAAAAATGACATGTGGTGAAGAAAGAATAATGCATTCATATTCATAGAGGGAGGAAGGTCTACACCACTCATGACCATCCAAACACGCCTAAATCAAGTCAAGGAAGTCCGGATCGAAAGCATGGAAACTTCAGTCATATAAGTGACCGCAGCCGAGAATATCTGAGACTCTAATGGGATACTTAGCTATCGATCTTTCTTAACTGTCTATCATCACCTCATCGGAATCACATATAGTTCTAATGATCTAGAGGGCTAACTGTTGGGATAAAAATCAGTCCTAAAGATATTAAGGGCTAAAATCACTTTAATATAGCAAAATGTGTCATAGATGTAACATGCCAGAAATGTTGAAAGAATAATTATGCATACTGACGGTACATCAGAGTTAGCTATATATGACTCTTCCAGGAAAATGGAACACAATGATTTTCACGAACAAGAATTTTCAGAAACATTCCTTCAAAGGGATTTAACGAGAATAACATTTTTATTTGATAAGGTTTTACGAAACAAATATTCATGAAATTAAGTTCAATAATGTTTTACGAAACAATTTTATAAAATGAAACTAAACATTTTATTTACGAAACAAACTATCGTAAAACTAACTTCGGCGACGTTTCACGAAACAGCTTCCATAAAATAAAACTACACAACTTCTTTACAAAAAAACTTCCGCAAAACCAACTTTGACAATATTTTACTAAACAACTTATGTAAAACAAAACTACACAGTTTTTGTGAAACAATTTCTGTAAAATTAACTTCGGCAATGTTTTATAAAACAACTTCTTCAAGCTAAAATTAAATATTTTTTATGAAACAACTTTCTAAAATCAAGAGAAACTCAAAATTTTACAATATAATCTTTGGAGAACTAAACGAGATGACATAGAACAATCAAGGGGAGAAGAAAGACAATGAGAAGGACCAGCAAAAAGGCATGCTCGCCCAATTCTCTCTCTCTTCTTTCTCTCTCTCTCTCTCTCTCTCTCTCTCTTTTATCCTCTATCTTCTGCTCACCAAACTCTCTCTCTCTCTCTCTTTTACCCTCTATCTTCTGCTCACCAACCTCTCTCTCTCTCTCTCTCTCTCTCTCTCTCTCTCTCTCTATCTATCTACCTCTCTATCTCTAGCTGCTCGCCTACTTATCTCTCTCGTTCCTCAAGCCAAGCTTCTTGTCTATTCTCTTAAGCTGCTTGCCCACTTCTATCTATCCTCCCTCATGTAGATCTTCTCTCCCTCAACTGCTTACCCATTCTCCTCGTCCATTATCTTTGTCTCTTTGTTACTTCACCCTTTCATGATTTGCCATTGAGCGGTTTGTGATTTTGTATTCAGAAATCCATGATTTTCACCCCAATGGACAAACATTGAGTCTAAAATTGTTGATCATAGACATCAAATGAGTTTTCAAAGAAACACAATTGGTTTTCATCATTTCGTAAACCAACATAACAAAAAAAACATGACTAAGACAGAAAAGACAGAATTGCAAGAAGTCATAAAACGGCCCATAACAGCCTTAAACATAAAAAGGCCCAAAGATGGTTTCTGTACTTGCCAAGGAATAAAAATATTAAGTCATAAAGAGCATCACAAAAGAGTAAATACGCAAAAGGAAAGATCTGAGAGAAAAATGGAAACTTCCGAGGACAATCTCAAAACGAGAAGAATGGATAGTGAAAAATCTTATAGATAAGGAAAAATTGGAGAAAAAATGGGAAGAAAATAAACTCGAGTCTAGAGAAAAGCGGGAATTTGGCCGGCCTATGAGTCCTATATAAAAAGGAGGTCGAGACAAGAGCAAAGGGAAACAAACATTGATACCAAAATTTTATGCACTTAGAACTTAGGCTTTGTTTTTGTCTTCACATTTACGAGTTGTTACTTACATAGTAACTTTTAGGCTTATATGGCGTATCTTTCATGTTGTAATCTTGCTTCTATACAACCCTCTTTTACGGTTTTGCCTATGAAATGCTCTTATGCAAATTTAGAAAAAGTTTAATTTGTTTTCAATTTACTATTTTCTGATTGCTTGTTGTTTAATATTGGCTATCACAGAAAATCCGACTCCCGTAAAATTTATGTAATTACAAGTTTTGATTGTGCAATTTTTGTCCCTCACAATTCATCAGTACCTTTGAAAGACACAAAAAAGTAGATGTAAACTTTGTTTCCCAATTTGACACAATCGTAACAGGCACCCAATGCAATCTGACAATCACATTGATTTATTTTTGGGCTAATCATTCTGCTCCATCCATCTTAATTGGTAGAAGATTAGCTGACTTAGTGAGTCGGCCACGATTACCCATATGCCATTCATTCTGCCATTTGTTGTCGTGATACGGCCTTGGTTAGAAGCCTCGTCCCAAAAAACACTTGAAGGTATGGTATGGGTGAATCCTAGAGGCCTCGTGTTGTTTGGTTCAGCAGCTTAAGAGTGTAACCTCGTTTGTATCTCTCAATATCACTTTAATGGAGAATCACCTCCTAGTGAATAAGGTTCTTCAAGATGAAAAAGATAAAGATGTCTCATTGAGACAAGTAGCCAAAGCTTAAGTGAATTAAGCTGAATGTCGTGTTAACATATCACCCTTAGGCTTACCTAAATAGAAAATCCCAAACGAAAACTATAATTAGAAAACCATAATCCTCAACCATTTTGGTTTATGAAAATAAATCATAATTCTAATTCTAATTGGTTCATAGAATACAAAACCATAATCCTAGTTCTAGTTGGTTTAATATTACAAAATCCTAAATACACAAAGTAGCACAATCGGCCAAGCCTTGAACCAAGGGTGGTCGATCCTTCCTACTTATTATTTGCTTACTTCACATTTATGTAGTACCAACAAAGTACATACACAAAATTACCCAAACACTTTGTAAATATCTAAACAATTTCTAAATTTCTAGAACCAAACATTAAAAACCGAAATACCAAACAAAAACTGAATGTTGATGATTAATAGTACATCTACATTTAAATGGTGCGAAGAAAGCATTCTCTTTTCACAAATTATTTAACTCTTGTTAGTAGGTACATAAGTTGTTTATAAACAAATTAAAATATAAGCAGTGTTTTCATATTCGATTTGGACTTGTGGTCGAATTGGTAAATTCAGTGACCATATATTATCTGATTTCGATTTAATGAAAACTCATTAATTAAAAATATGATAAAACCTAAAAACATGTCATTAACATGTGAACCAATATCAGTTGTTATGTAAAACCCCAGAATAAATCTGAAAATATATTTTTTTAAATTGATTAAACTTCTCATTTTTTTAATAGCACATAAAATTGAATAAACTATTTAATTTGTCATATAATTAGGTAAATGCATTCTATTTATATTATGCATTTTAATTTCTAGATTACGTAATGATTATCCTAAGGTTACATTTGTTAATTTTGTATTTAAAGTTATTACTAAATTAAGTAAAATTGAGTTAACTATAAATGCTAAACATATTTTTTTACATAACTGATAATTTGATTGTGAAGGAAATAGTTTGGATTCAACTTATATATATAATTACACGTTAATATTAATATTATTTGTATTTTTAAATACAATTATTATTACTACAATTTTAAAATAGATAGTTTATTGTTTTTGTTCAAAGCATACAATGGATTTAGGTATATCAAGAAAATTAAATTTATGATTATTGGAATGAACTTTTTTAACGGGTTATGGATGTAATGATAAATTAATGGCTATGTATAATCTTGAGCTCAAAAACTAAAAGTCTTAAATATCACTAGTGAATTTTCTTGTAAGAGTAACTAGAATTTGACCCGCGCTTCAAAGCGCGGGTTATGTTTGATTGACAAATTTTCATTTTATTTCATGATAATTATAAATCTTTATATATATATTATAATTTTTATTCATGATTTATATTTAACTTTGTATAAACAAATTATTTTTTTAATGTATTATTTTTAAAGTTTTGAGAGGAATTGATGATATGTATTATATTTAAAATTTTATAAGAAATCTATCTTATTAAAGTATCATTTTTGAAGTTTATTACAGTTGTAAAAGTTTAATTTTTCAATCTTATATTTGTAAACAAATACATATTTTGAGATTCAAAAGTGTAATTTTAAATATAAAATATAAAAATATATTTACAGTTATGTTAAGTTCTAATCCATTTTATCATGCAAATTAGTAATTTTAAAGGAAATTATAATATATTATTAATAAGATAGATATTATGGGATTTTGAAATTATACTATAATTGTAGAGATATAGTGTAATCTATACTATAATTATTCTGAAATTAGATTAAAAGTTGAAGCCTAAGCAAAATATTTATCAATATATAGACAGTGATAATAGGCTGTGGTTTACAGATTATTATACTACATTACTACTATATATTTAGTGTATGTATTTACTGCTTTGATTCATTGTAGTTTATATTATAGGAGTTGTAGGTATTAAAAAGCCACTTGGCTAAATGACTAAAGATGCTTTAGTTATAGAAAAGAACTTGGATACGTAAAATATAATATAAGTTGTGGTAGGAGATAGTTGAGTAAATAAGTTGGTTATATAAACTATTTTAGTCATGTAACATCTAAGTGGTAAGCGATATTTGAGGTTTGTGAATCCTTATTTAGTGGGATTTAGTGTAACAAAATAAGTCGTTGGTCATTTACATGTGTTAGTATACAAAACTTAAATTATATCAATAATGACCAAAAAAATAAATAGTAATAGATAGGTCTAACTACTTATTATCAGTAGATAAAAAATGTTTATGTTTTAATAGTATAGATGGCTTTTTTGGAAAAATTGGATTTTTCATTAAAGCGGAAAAAATAAAGAATGATCATATTTTAATAGTAGTGATACAAATGTTCCATCAAAATGATTTCATTGTAGTTTGCAAGCTTAAAGCTATTTGTAATACAACTTTTCAAAATTTAACCTTATTTGATAGAAAATATTTCATTTTTCTTTTACCATGCGCAAGAAATGATCCAAAAGGCTCCAAACAAGAAAATGACGTCTGACCACCTGAATGAGTTGATGACGACATAACAATATTGCATCCGCCCCACTTACCCTGTATTCTCTAGCCGCCCATCGCAGATTCTTCCAACCGACACAAAAACCTATAAAATAAGATATCTGCACTATTTTGTCTAGAATATTTTCAACAAATTTACTCCATAGTAATTCTGAGAATATTTTTTAAACAAGCAATTCTGAGAATACTATATACATGGAACAGCATGTCATATGATGTGAAACGATGTATATTTTTTAACTAGGCAAATTTGTTTCACTTATAAAATTTCAAAGATTTGATTCATCCTGTTCATATTATGAAAGATCTTTCTGGCTGTTGGCGATAAAAGAAAAAAAATAGCTTTTAGAAGAGACACTTTCCAAACCTAAAACTTATTAGGTAAGTAAATTGGCCCTTCATAAGATTGTCGAGGAATGCATAAAAAATTTCAAATAAAATAAATTCACTTTCGTGTTGACTATAATGACCGGTTAATGGAATAATTAATGAAGGAAAATTCTTGCGAGAGCAAGAAAGACAGGGTGTAGTAAATATCAAGATTCAAGAGTGATCCTTCAACGATTATCATGAGTCGTTACTTAGTTGGCTTATTTTATATTAATAATAATATAGGAACTTTATAAGACTCAATGGTTTATTTACAGGACATTCATTGTCTCTGAAACTTGGAACACGAATGTGGCTTCTCTTTGCGTTGCCTCTGTGAGAATACAAGATTCAATCGCTTATTTGGCTTCAAAATGTCAAACTGAGAATGTCTGCAACAACTTCTTCTCATTGTGTACAAGTATAGCTACATCTTTTATTGATCAGGTAGGTAAAAGTTGTGATTCCTTTTCAGGTATATTATAGTATATGATCTTATTCTTGATGGAAAGTTAAATCTATTTGTGCTCAAATCATACATTTCGTGTATTGAAAAAGTTCCCTAGTTATTAGGCTTGATTAAAGTTGCAAGTCTTGCAAATTTGTCTCCAGTTGCGTTGTCTAGTTGTCCATCAAAGTAGACTTTTGAAATGTAGCTTTGTGATAACAATGCATCTTCTTGATCCATGCTCTATCTGTTTGAAATCATCATCATCTTGTCAAAAGCTTTACAGTCATTATTTCATCAAAAGTGATATCATTCTGTTTACTGTTCTTTGGTTTCCTCATTTTGGTTTTGACTCAAGAATTTTGATTTGATCTCCCTAAATGGCTTTGCACAGAGTTTAGTATCTCATTTGGTCGGAGGAAAGGCAAGCAGCTTAAATGGAGTTTTTTTTCAAAAGGTCGTTTGTGGAACCCAAGCAGGTACTTGACCATCTTCCTACGAAGGCCGGCTCTGATGTTGTGTCATCTCCTTTTCAATCGATGGAGACCATTGCGATAGCTATTAGTGGGAGCAGCAAAAGCAAGAATATAGTTAAGTGGGCGCTTAAGAAGTTCTCTTCTGACAAAAACGTCGTCTTCAGGGTGATTCATGTCCATTTAAAGATTACTTCCGTACCTACACCTTGTGAGTTCAAAATATTTCATATCTACCTGAGACTTACTTAATAGCCCCTGATACCGGTTTATGCTTCCTTTCTAAGCTGGAAAGATAGTCTCTATCTCTGAGGCACCAGAAGATGTGGCCAATACTTATAGACGACAAGTTATGGAGGAGACTAAAGAAACTCTTCTTAAACCTTACAAAAAGATGTGCGAGCGGAAAAAGGTTTATCTTTCTTGCTCTTATTTTATTATATATCTTACAGCTATTCAAAGAGTTTAAAAACAAAAAAAAAGAATCTTTTTCACATAGGTTGCTGTAGAACTTCAAGTTCTTGAATCAAATAGCGTAGCAATGGCAATAACCAGAGAGGTTAGCAAGCATTTGATAAGCAGGCTTGTCATTGGACGCTCATCTCATGTTGGCTTGTATAGGTATGGCTTGAAACGTTATGTTTTTGGTCTGATCATATAATGTTTCTTGATGAGTTTATGCGTAATTGAGACAATATTGCATATATATATACAGGAATCGTGATGTTACCGCGAAAATAGCAGCCTATGTGTCAAACCTTTGCACCGTCTATGTTGTCTCAAAAGGAGTCTACATTCTTTCAAAAAATTCATCGTCAGATGCGGAGATGAATGAAGAAACTATAAGAGATTCTGGTAGTGAGATAACCGATACATCTAGCTACACTTCTAGTTCGCGACATATCTCAGGTTTGGAGCTTTCATCAATCTTTAACTACAAACTATATTGTATGATTCATGAGTGTAAGTTTTCTTTTCTTTTGTACATTCTTTAGATGCGATGTCAAATGCACCGAAATCCAAATCTCTTGCTATGTCCAATAAAAGATTGCAACATCTCCCGACAATAGTTAGAGGTGTTTCTGTTCGTATGGAAACTAGTTCTGTTGACTCATACGGAACCACAAGTATGGTTTCGGATGCTGGAGAGGAATTTAGCAAGAGAAGTAGCCCTGAAACATCGCGTACCATCTCTTGGAATCCTCCTCGGAGTTACATGTCTAGCAACGAAAATGATACTCAAGGTGAAGATTATTTCACAGACAACCAGGTACATTTGAAATTTTCTTAAACCCTCTTGCGAAATGGAAAGCATTTGGAAATGAGAGGTTCTTTTCCTTGATTTCAGGACACGTTCCACGAAATTAGAAAGCTGAGGGATGAACTCAGACAGGCTCAAGGAATGTATGCGCTGGCTCAAGTAGAAGCCTTGGATGCTTCTCGCAAGGTCCGCTTCTTGGATAACTTGTACTTATTTGATGAAGCTAGCTTCTTCTTATCTATGGGTTTGTGTTTAATATATTTTCCACCTTTATGTGTGTTAGCTGAATGAGCTTCATGAGTTTGAAGAGTTAACGCTTAAGGAACATGTAACAAAAAGGTTAGAAGAAAAGGAAACACAGACGTTTGAGCAGATGAGAAGGGAAGCTAGAGAGGTCGCAAAGAGAAGAGAATCCGAGATGAATGCAAGCAGTGAAGCCAAAGAGAAAGACAAGAATTCCCTTGTGGCTACTAAGCTGCAATACCAGGAGTTCACTTGGGAAGAAATCATAACCGCAACATCATCATTCTCTGAAGATTTGAAGATTGGAATGGGAGCTTACGGGGATGTTTATAAATGCAATCTGCATCATACAATTGCTGCTGTCAAAGTTTTGCATTCCTCGGAAAATAATCTATCCAAGCAATTCGATCAAGAGGTAACTACATAGACAGCCTAAGCATTTTTCTTAACTGAAGTTTTCACCTATCTTGACATTTTTAAAAATTATCGCTTAGATTGAAATCTTGAGCAAGATCAGGCATCCACACTTGGTTCTCCTTCTAGGCGCGTGTCCCGAGCACGGCGCTCTAGTCTACGAGTACATGGAAAATGGTAGCTTGGAAGATAGACTGTTCCAAGTCAACAAAAGTCAACCAATCCCGTGGATTGTCCGGTTCAGGATAGCTTGGGAAGTTGCATCAGCGCTCATTTTCCTCCACAAATCAAAACCAACACCAATCATCCACCGTGATCTTAAACCAGCCAACATCTTGCTTGATCACAACTTTGTGAGCAAAGTAGGGGACGTTGGCATCTCCACAATGATCCAAGTCGACCCTTTATTAACACAGTTCACAATGTACAAACAGACAAGCCCCGTGGGAACATTATGCTATATCGATCCTGAGTATCAACGAACCGGCATGTTATCTTTCAAATCAGACGTCTATGCCTTTGGAATGATCATTCTTCAGCTTCTCACCGCTCTCCCAGCTATAGCACTGACGTACAAAGTAGAAACAGCAATGGAGATAAATAATGATGAGTTCATTCAGATTCTTGATAAAAAGGCCGGTGATTGGCCAATAGAAGAAACCCGTAAACTAACCGCTTTGGCCCTCTCTTGTACAGAGATCCGTGCTAAAGACAGGCCTGATCTTGAAACTCACATTCTCCCAGCATTGGAGAGCTTGAACAAGGTTGCAAGAAACTTGATTTCCTCTGAACTGAAGCAACCACCAAGACATTTCTTCTGCCCTTTACTTAAGGTAATAACTTGCGAGAGAAGTTAGGTTGGGTTAGCTTAGAGAAGAATGTTGTTATGTGTTTTTTTTTTTTTTTTTGCTTAACATTTGAGAATGTTGTTATGTGTTGCAGGATTTGATGAATGAGCCATGTGTTGCGGCTGATGGGTATACCTATGACCGGCGAGCCATAGAAGAATGGATGGCGGACCACCGTACCTCGCCCGTGACTAATTTACCGTTACAAAACATTAACCTTTTGCCCAATCACACTCTTTATGCAGCCATTATTGAGTGGAGACGTAGTAATCAGTAAGTCAAAACGAAAGCGCGCGCTCCGTTTTGGGGTCTCCTCTTTTCTGAAACTGCATATCTAGCGTTTATAGCCTATATCATCGGACTGGTGTTCTCATAGCCTCTATCTTGCGATCCTTTTGGTTCGACATCATTTCATATCTCCGATACCTTCATACAAGATTACACCTCAGTCTCTAACAAATTAAACGTAACCATATTGATACATCATTATCGAAATGTCACAAGATCCCAAAGAGCACGTGTTTAAGCTTATTCTATATGCGGTGTGGTTAAAGTCTCGAGGTCTAGGAGATTAAGATAAAGAAAATGAAACAAGATGAAAATTGTAACGCACGCCTCCCTCAAAACCGATCAAGGTTTTAAAGTGCGGGATTAGGGCACATGTTTACGCCACAAGACAAGTCATTGCATCCCACTAATGTTTGAAGATCCTAAATGTGTTCCTTTCTGTTTAAACAACTAACCCAACTATATCCACTATTTCTATTTACAGCACACACAAAGAATATAAAATAAGATATGAATAGATTTCAGTGAGATGTTTTCTAAGCCCCTTATTGATTTTTAGTCCACTGACCTTTAAATACGTGGATAAGGTGATTCATCTGACAATTTAAAAAATATTTCAGAAAACACACTAAACAAACGACGAACTTATATTTATGAACAACAATTAAAAAGCTTAAGCAACGGCGTGCACCCATAAGTGGTCCCGACATAGAGACATTTCGAACCCATAAATGCAACCAAATATTACTTTTTCTCTACTTCAAGTACACGAAGAACCCGAGTGTATTGAAGAAGATTCAGGCAGTTCCTTTTTCGCCTATTACCATAAATATCCAGTTAGTTTTGTGTGGCAGATGAAGAAAGTGGTACTGTCTTTATATAGCTAAATATCAACACATACTACCGGAATTATTTTCATTTTCTAATAAAAATCTACAGAATCTTTTCCAAATCCCTTCATTAATTACCCACAGCTAACCTCCCCATAGGACACCATCATTTTGTACTGTCTCTGACAAACGAATACAGTTTGCCCCCTAATTTTATTATTTATTTTTAATAATATCATTATCCTTCAAATTGTATGCCTAAAGTCCTCCAAACCTCTATAATACTCCCTCCGTTTCAAAAAATACATATTCTAGGAAAAAAATTTGTTTCTAAAGAATCCAGTTTTTATATTTTCTATGTATATTTTGTCAACTAAAAATGAATAATTGCAAATTTTGAGAAAATTGATTGTATTTGTTGAATTCTAATTGGTTTAAACTTATGGGAAATAGATAACTACAAAAAACTATACATTGATAATTGAGATTTATTGTATTTTATTAATATGTGCGAAAATTCTAGAATATGTATTATTTTGAAACGGAGGGTGTATTTTGTACAGTAATAAACGGGTTCCCCTTCATCCACCAAACCGACCAGGTTAATTAGTCGCACATGTTAATTTTGTTCATTAGCCCATCTATATATATTTCCAACTTTGCTTTCTTCTGTTAATAGTGAGTAATATTATCTTTATTGAATTTGTAAATCCTTATTTAGTAAATTAAGTTTCTTCCTCAATAAAATCATATGTTGTGCGTCAATCATATTATGGCTCAGCAACTTCACATCTCTTTAAGTTTCACTATAAACACACATATGTAAGGAAAGTATATATTATTTATTTTACAATCTCGGGTATTAACATAAACCGGCAATACACCCTTTCTGGGTTTTATTTTACAATATCATACATTATTTTCTGCCCAATAACAGACACTCTAAACTTGCATACATTGGTAGTGTGTATAGGCTTGTGATCTCGAGAGAGATACAAGAGGATACTAGGCTTAATACTCTGGATTGTGGAGATTAAAAAAGGGTGGTTGGGAGTTTATTCATCAATATACATCAAAGTTCTTATCATTATCACAGTGTCCGAAACATGGCCTGCTAAACCCTTCCACATCTTCTGAGAGGTTGGTTTCTTAGGATTTAAGAATCTTATGAATATAATCTGTTCTGTTGTTTTTTTCTGATTTGTTTCTTTGAATATACTAAAACCTATAGTCATGCTTTCTACAAATACCTTTTATTTGGAGATATCACGACGATGTAAGCTCTTATGCTCGCCTTACCTAAGGTTACTTATGTTTTAATTTTTTGAATAATTAGTGTACTCGAGTCTTGACTCTGGAGTTCAAAACTCAGATATCCTGAATAATTGGTGTACTAAGTATTGGTTGGTTATTATTGTTTTGGTTATATACACTGTTAGGTATCTGATTTTTTCACAAGGTTAATTAAAAGGGTTGCTCCAAAGAGTTACCAGCAAGCTGCTGGAGAGTATTTGGTCACACGAAAGTTCTTAGAGAACTTTTGCGTCGATCATGTACAGGAAAATCTTTACGCTATTTTGTGTTGGTTCCTGGTTGCACTTTCAAAACTATGTACATTCGTTTATGTGGTTGAATTACTAAAGTTACAGCTTTAGAATATTTTTTTAATGACTCTACTTCACTTTCTTTTTATCTGGTGCGTTTCCAGGCACAGTCTTTTGCAGTATTTGGGAATCACCTTGGGCAGCAAAGTCATGGCTTCCGCGCCAAGTCAGTGTTGTAATACATTCAACAATTGTTTCAACCAGTTAGATGTTTAAATATCCATTTGAAAGCTAAGGACATGTTTTACAAGTTTGCATAGTGCATCTTCTCAACTGCTCATTGATTCGACCCTCTGTCTCAGTGTGTGTGACGGACAAACGTTAGGGTTTAGAACCAACAGCCCAAAGAAAACTTTTTAGTTAATAATATTTTGAGAGTGTGTGTTTGTTGTGTTGTTCAAATATTGGAATCATCTGATATGAATTGATGAATGCTTCTTCTAGAGGGGAGGAGGAGATGAAGAAATTCATCTTCGAGCTCGCCAGTTTCTTGATCTGATTCATTCTGATTGCTCATGTTTATTAACTAGAAACATCCAACTATTTTATACAAATCCAAGTATCCAATATCATGCGAGCTTTCACATCAATGGATGCTTTCACGCAGCACACATGCATATATTAGAGCACAAGCCCAAGTTTATGAAGTGAAGCCCAAGACCCATATATACTAGGGTTCTCAGCAAGATAGTTTTGTTATATAAAGGTTGTGTTATGGTTTTGTAATGGTTTAATTTGGCTTCTTCCTTTATCTCTGTTTTGCATCACAATAAAGCTCATTTGAGCTATCTCTTTTGTGTTTCAATAAAGCCTAAATACACAACTCTATCTTGTTCTTAAAATATCTTCATGGTATCAGAGCTTCAGTCGGTTCTCATGGGTTACTATCCTCTTCTAGCTTATGCACACTCAGTCTAAGCCATCTCAATGTTGAAGCTTTCATCAGAACAGAGTATCCTATTTGTGTTAGATAACTAGAGACAAAGACGTCGTAACGGCTAAAGGTGTGACCTTTGAGTTCGTGGGAGAAATGTTCGCTGCTCAACACCACATTCAGTGAATCAGCACTAGCACTCAAACTGACAAAACAGTTGTCAACTCTGTAGTGGTAATAGCAACATGGTTTCAACATGGTCTCAACGAAAAAAAAAAAATGAAAGGTAACGCTTATGTCCTCTCCTCTCTTTAAAGACAGAACATGGAGTATCTTATTGTCATAGCTTGAGAAGAACGATTGTTTAGATTTAGAAGTATGGAATCGTGAATCTGAATGAGTACATGGTTTTGGTGTTTGATAATTATGGGTTTATAGCTGCAAATTTTTGGAACGCTCACTAAGTGTTTGGTTTATTGCCAAAGAGAAAGACACAATGGTAGAACACAGTCTGTAGTTGGTTTAGTGATGGGAAGCAAAGAGTAAAAAGAATTTTTAGTTGTGGAAGAAGACTCACATTCATTATGAGACAGATTAGGGGAGTTAAACGAGGTAAAGAAACCCGGACTCTTCGTGGGATAAATAGGCTACAAAGATAGACCTGAATAGATCTCACACTATATACTGATCTTATGGTGAAGTGAAGATATTGACTACTCCAAAAGAACACTTTATGCTCTCTTTCCTTTATCAAGCCGCTGCATTTGAGCTTCCAAACTTAGCTTCACACCCTACATTAAGTTTGCGGGGGAGTATTAGAGCCCAAACCCAAATTTATGAAGTGAAGCCCAAGACCCATATATACTAGGGTTCTCAGCAAGATAGTTTTGTTATATAAAGGTTGTGTTATGGTTTTGTAATGGTTTAACTTGGCTGCCCAAATGTGCAGCCTCCCTCTCCTTTTATGAATATCATTTGAGAATCATTTTGATCTTGAAGACAATCTAAAGCTTCTTCCTTTATCTCTGTTTTGCATCACAATAAAGCTCATTTGAGCTATCTCTTTTGTGTTTCAATAAAGCTTAAATACACAACTCTATCTTGTTCTTAAAATATCTTCAGCATATACACATATTATAAGAATTGTAACATGCACATCTACTTTCTAAGGTGTTGTACTTATGCTATATCCACATACTTGCGACAGAGGACTCATCAGAACCTATATCCAATACATATAATATATAGTATTAAATCATTTTTAATGTTTGCTACGCAAGGAAGAGATTGTCCGCGAGGGTTATGGAGATGATAGAGTTCTAAGAAAATAAAGAAGAGGTGAATAAAGCATTAAAAGAAAATGTGTACAGGAAATCACAAAGGAAAACTGAAATGTTTTCTAACCATAACTAAGAGTTACTTGGTAAATAATACATATAATTTCTATAAGACAGAAGGTTCTTCACAAATAGGCTACATTTTGCGCAAATGACTATCGTAGATAGAAATTTTTGGATACTTGTGGCACAATCAAAGTATCCAAGATTTAGCAAAGTATATACTCCACATTCACCTAATGAATCCAACTTTTGCAGCTAACAAGTAAAGGTCAGGTAGTCTTTTTAGAGTTGTCCGATTCATGATCCTAAGGGACTTGAGACTTCTTTGTCTGCCTTATTTCTTGCAACCGTCATGGTAACCCTTTATAAAGCTTGGAAGAGCATCTTTATAATTAGACTTTGGGTTGTACACACGATGTAAGGTAGGCATTAAAGTCTCCATGGCACCTATTGCAGCTATACGGCTGTACCGAACGGTAACAAAAACAAACAAACAAGCGATCGTGAATGAAAGGATAAACTATTGAGTACAGTAATTTCTAAATATAAATTTCTAGCTTTCTATGAAAATGCTTTAAAAAAACTGGGGAGTGGTTGGAAGAAATGGAGGAAACAAGCTACTCTTGAAAGAGCCATCGGCCAATGTAATTTTGTCAGATTACATTTCATCTGAGACTTAAAGAATGTAAAGACAACGTATAAATTCGTTTAAAATCCGTTAAGGTCCAAATACTTAAAATTTTCACTCATTTTATAGTTATTTTTACAAGTTTTCAAGTATTTGTTTTTAAGATTCGGTAAAAGCGACAAGTTTAAAAAAAACATATAACAAACATAATAAGAATAATAAAAATTATTACTTAATACACACAACTTACACAGTACAAAATATTCTCTCAACAACCTTAATATAATTTATGTATTATCAACAGTACAAGAAACAAATTAAAAAGACAAATAAATAATAATTCGCAATGACACAACAAGCAACACAAAGAATTGTAATAATCACAATACTAAAACAGTTTAATCTTTCATAAGTTGAGAACAATGCCTACACAGTTCATCATCACAACTTTAATCCTATAACAATAAAAAAAATTGAAAAACAATAATCAACCTAAAATGTAAATTTCACAACTACAATAACCCTACAAATATTAAAATAAATAAGAACTTTGTCTATGACCTCGCGCTTGCGCGAAGACAACGCCCCTATCTTCGCCCCTAGTAAAACTAATCATTTAGAATGTCCCTCCAAAGAACCACGACCAAGCACCATATTTACTATTGCTTTATCTAAAAGAAGCCAAGAAAGAACACAAATCCAACTCGAACAGCAAATGTTATCATGTTATTAAGTATTTGTAATCCTTATAATTTATATCTCAAAAATAATCTTATTAATTTTTTTAATTTTAATTTTAATACATAATTATATATCTTATAAAATAGTTATATATTATCTATCACATTACATTCAAATAAAAATATAATAATATGAATATCTAGAACATGTTACATAACATTGAAAATAATTTTTACACAATATTATGTTAAGAAGATTTAACATAAAATTCCTGCATATTTATATTTATATATTACATAAATACTTACACAGATTAAATTACAATAAAAGAATTTGTCATGAATATACAAATATTATAAGAATTATTTTCGGTGACCAGAATATTTTATATAAAATTTGGAGTATGAGATTTAATTTTTGTACATATATAAAATATTATTATCTTATAATTTATATTTAATAACATTCTATGTATATTTGGGGTATTTTGTATAACTAGTTATAAAATTTTATGACTATAGTTAATTATGGTTGATATAAAGGACTATAATGCAAAATATAATTTTATTTAAAATGGATTTAAAGATGTACAACTGGAGAAAAAACAAAAAATATTATAAATTAGAAACACCCTTAAAACAAAGACGTTGAGATGTAATAGTCAATATTAAAATGATTGAATATGTCCCGCATATGTTTTGCCATGTGAACATATCCAAAGAAAATAGATTAAACAGATGGAAACATGTATTTTATATTTAAACAGTCTATATTGACTATGCCAAAGTGAGATAACAGAAGGTTTGATTCAAAATAAGTAATTCATGAAAACATTATTGGTTAAACAACTTCAAACTAACTATTTAACAATCAATTCCCATAAACACTGTTTTCACGCGTACCTTGCGTGCGTGCAAGTATCCGTGTCTATCGCTATTTAGTTTAATTATTAAAGTTTGAGTTATGATCTTATCTAAATTATATAAAAGTGTGAAATTCTGTCAATCCTTTGGAGATTACTAAGAAGTTTCCTGCACATTGCACAGTTATAATAATTTTTAAAATAATAATATTATTTTCATTGATATTAAATATATAAATTTTATAACTTAATTCTATTGACTTAAAAATTTAAACTATAAAAATAATTATTTGTAAGTTGATTTAACTATTTCAATATAAATTTATTTAGATTTAGAAAAATTGTTAAAATTTAAATTTATACTTTTAAAAATAATAATTATATTACATTTAATGACTATATTTATTTTGATATCTAAATATAGTAAATATGATTTTTGTTTTCTTTATATAAAATAAATTAAACTGATAAAAATTAATCTATTAATTAATATAATTAATAAAAACTAATCATTTAATTTAGATATTTTATCACGAATAAATTAACAGAAACTTAGCAAATATAATTTTCATTCTATCAAAGTTTAAATAAAATAAATAAACCAAATCAAAAGAAAAAATAATACATATAAATATATTTTTGATTTTATCTTCTAATCTATGAAAATTAAATAAAAAAATACACTAGAATAGCTATACAAAATTATCATAAAAATAACATTTAAAGAAAAAAATAACCAAAATATTTTATTAAAAAAGTAAATAAATACTTATACCCCTAGAATATAAGTAATCTAGACATATGGTTTATAGTTAAAGAGCTGGATTTGGGGGTTAGAGTTTTAAATTTCAAAAAATAAAAATAAAAACTAAAAATTTTAAAATAAAAGGCTATTTTGGTTTTTTTTTTTTTGAATATTATTTTGTGATAAAAACTTAAAAATTGGTTATTTGAAAAAAAATGTCCAATTAAATATAAAAATAATAATTTTAAAATAGAAAGCAAATATTTTTAAAACTAAAATATAATTATATTTAAAATCACTATTTTTACGTATGTAGGAGAACTCCTAGTTTTATTTTAAAAAATCTGTCAACAACATAATTTGGAGTCGTTGAATATACTGTAATGTGAACTATTATATAAAATGCAGATTATTCATTAATGACTTTTTTTAAGTAACAATTCATCACATACCCCAGTACAATTTTAATATAAAGAATCATAGAAAAAACAACAAATACTTGAATAACAGGATAACATTTAGTGAAATTCCTAAAATAGTCTTTTTAGTTTATTTTTACAAAAAAAAATAGATTTCAAAGAAGACAATGATCACAAATTTCATAACAGACAAATATATACTTATAATCTAAGGTTAACTATTTTAGATTTAGGGTTTAGAGTTAAGGAGTAGGGTTTTGAGATGGGATTTCAAATATA
Organism: Sinapis alba; assembly: GCA_012274485.2. Taxonomy (NCBI): domain Eukaryota; kingdom Viridiplantae; phylum Streptophyta; class Magnoliopsida; order Brassicales; family Brassicaceae; genus Sinapis; species Sinapis alba. The sequence continues at coordinate 380,150 of MU105634.1, read as the reverse complement.
AAAATATAATATAAATATTAAAATGTTTAATATAAAAGTGATTATTTTAGTTTTGGGTAATTCTCTCAAATAGCATTTTTTAATTTTTTTGTCACAAAAATAATCTTTAAGAAAGAAAATGACTAAAATAACTTTTTTATTTTGAAAATTTTAATATTTTATTTTTATTTTTTAAAAATTTGAAGCTCTAACCCTTAAACCCCACTCTTTAATTCCAAATTCTAAATCTAAATTAGTTAATCCTAAAAATATAAGTGTATATTTATGTTTTTAAAGAAACATTTTGGTCATTTTTTCTATGTTATTTTGTAATAAAAAAATTAAGGCTTTTCTATAGTATTTTATTAAAGAAATAAATAACAAACTTTTGTTGTTGAATAAAAACCACATATGGTTAAGTGGGGTCCACAACTGGTCGTTGATTACACAACGTTTTAAATTGACATTTCATACACGTCACCGGGCACTCCCGTCGTCGTTGCCATTTTCCTTCCTCTGTTTTATAATAGATTCGATTATTTTGTTACTATTTTCCATCGAAATTGAATCGAAGGTTCCTTCTTCCCTACGCTATTCGATTTATATATCCTTTTCATTCGCTTTTCTTTTCTTTGGATTTCGATTTTGTTCTTCTGATTCCTTTCGCAGATTACTTTATATTCCCTCTTCCATAAAACCCTTATTTTGATTCAGATTTCTCAATTTCTCCGAAACCCAATTTGATTTTCAGAAACCCTAAGTTTCTTGTTTTTGATCGTCCGATGAAGATATGCGTGATTTTCCTTGTGGTTTACTTGTTCTCCACCGCCTTTTCCGACGAAACTTCCGATCCGTACCTGTTGCCGGAGCCGTCAATTCTCCAGTACCCGTCCGAACACAACAAAGTCGACGGCGACGAGGCCAATTTGTATTGCAGGAGCTGGAGATTTGCGGCGGAGACAAACAATCTCGCGCCGTGGAGCACGATTCCGGAGGAGTGCGCCGATTACGTCAAGGACTACGTGATGGGCAGAGGTTACTCCACCGATCTGGAGAGAGTCTCTGAAGAGGCTTCCATCTTCGCGAGCAGCGTCGAGTTCTCCGGTGACGGCAAAGACATTTGGGTTTTCGACATAGACGAGACTCTCTTGTCCAATCTTCCGTATTACATTGACCATGGCTTCGGGTACACGTTTTCTCAATCTCTCTCTTCAATTTTTTTTGTTATCTTGAATTTGGGAATATTTTTGCAGGCTTGAGCTATTTGACCAGTCGGAGTTTGATAAGTGGGTAGAGAGAGGAGTGGCACCAGCTATAGCACCAAGCTTGAAGCTTTACCAAAGAGTGATTGATTTGGGTTACAAGATTTTCTTGCTTACTGGGAGGAAAGAGAGCCACAGGCTTGTCACTGTTGAAAACCTTATCAATGCTGGTTTCCAGAACTGGGACAAGCTTATTCTCAGGTATAAACTACCTCTTTGCTTTTAGGTAGACTTACCATCATCATCAGTGTAGAACATCCTTTTGTTGTTTATTGCGATCTTTTTGTGTATACTCTTAGAGCTTTCTTTCTTTATTTCTTTCGCCTTGTAGATCTCCAGATGAACAGCACAAAATGGCGACGCTGTACAAATCTGAGAAGAGGGATGAGATGGTGAAAGAGGGATATACGATTAGAGGCAATTCAGGTGATCAGTGGAGTGATTTGTTGGGTTCCTCCATGTCTCAACGATCTTTCAAACTCCCAAATCCAATGTATTATATCCCCTGAAGAGTGAAGACAAGGGAGCTTTATTTGACTACTGCTTTGTACATTTTCTAAATCGTATAGACTTACCAGAGATTTATCAAAAGTGTTGTTAAAGTTCGATTGCATCTGCTTGTAATTTGTCAGCTATTGATTTACTAATGACAGAGAGTGCTCTGACTTGTTTCTATGGTATTGAAAAGTTAAAAAGTTGATAATAATCATACTAACTTCCATCTTGTTTTCCAGATCATCTGGAATTATTGATGGAAGAATGTAGAGATTTCACTTTCATTGTGATGCAAATATCATCTATGTTTTATTAACTTATGTGTTCATTTTGCCCTTGCTATTTGGAGATTATTAAACATTCCTTCTTCTGCTTGGTTTGTAACATACTGGTAACGATTTGAAGGTAAACATATGGTTACTATATGAGATAAACAGTAGTCAACATATGTTGATAAAAAAAAAAAACAGTAGTCAACATATAATGAGGACAAAATCTTGCCTTTCCATCATGTAGACGCTTTGGAAATAAATAAAAGCGAATGTGATTTTCTTCAGAGAAGCATGCGGATGATATCAAGGAAGCACGTGATGATGTCATGGAAAGCTGTAGAGTTAGACAAAAAAAATCTCCGACATTGGAACCGGAGAGAATCAAATTTTGTAGTGACCCAACTGGGTTTCAAATTTTCTAAAATAACCCCATATTCTTTTGTTTTTTGTTTTGAATTAAATTTAGGAAATTTGCGGTAGATAACTATAGAAAAAATAATAATTAGGTGAATGATTATGGTACTGTACATTTTTCATAAATACACTTTTACCCCTACTACAATTGTCAGTTACGATCAGAGATATACGTGATACAACTTCTTTATTTTTCCTTCGTGCTTCTGATTTAATGATAAATTTACTTAAATTTGAAGCACTGTTTGCTTTTCAATTCTTGATAATTCCCCTGTCGATACCAAATCTTCAACACCGTAAATCTATCGTTTAACTTCAAAAATAAAGAAAAATACTTAGGTTCTAGGGTTTGGGTTTAGAGTTTAAATTTAAGGTATAGGAATTGGGTTTATGATTTGGATTTAGGGTTTAAGATTTGGGTTTAGGTTTAGGGTTTGGATATGAGTTTAAATTTAGGGTTTAAGGTTTGGGTTTAGTGTTAACTCTTGGGTTTAGGGTTAACCTTTGGGTTTAGGGTTAACCTTTGGGTTTAGAGTTTAAATTGTCAAAAAAACCACCTAACCCATGGATTTAGGATTAACCCTTGGGTTTAGTGTTAACCCTTGGGTTTTGGGTTTATGGTTAACTTTTGGGTTTAAAGTTTAAATAGTCAAAAAAAACACCTAACCCATAGGTTTAGGATTAACGCCTGGGTTTAGTATTAACCCTTGGGTTTAGGGTTAATCTTTGGTTTAGAGTTAACCTTTGGGTTTAGAGTTTAACTCTTCGGTTTAAAGTTAATTTTGGGTTTAGAGTTATCCGATAATATTTCTCTTTCATATATTCAGATAAGTATTTACAAAACCAGTTCACTAGCCTTTATCAATAGCCATATATAATTTTGTTAAAGTGGATGAATATTAACTACATCCAAATATAATTTGACTTACAAAAACTGTCCCGCTGCCCAACTTGACTAACACAAAATCCTGCCTTCACGAAAATGATCTCATGCCAACTCGACTGACACAAAATCTGCATCTCTGACACATCTATACATCTACCAAGTCGATTTTCGAGAAGGCTAAGTTAGAACAGGGACAGAAACGTAATATCATCAGTGATCCTTACCTAGTTATCCAATTATGAAAACTTCTTGCACGATTTCCTAATTATTATTTCATTCATGGTTATTCACCTAAATAACCCTTAAATTTAAATAAAAAAAGAGATAAAAAGTCCATAAAACCTCAAAGTTTAACTTATTTACCAATCTAACCAGTTAAATTCAAATCCAAATCCATAAATCCAAAATTCGGTCCAAACTCATTTGATTTATTTAATATTTAAAATTAATTTTTATTTAGTTATACTAGTTATATTAGTTGTATAGTTATACTAATTTTACAATTGAACAAATTGTACAATTTTATTAGTTATATTAGTTGTACAGTTGACAAGGGAAGCGAATCTTCTCACTCTAACGAACAATAATGGTGGATAAATCTGGACGAAACTTTTAAGGTTGGTATGTCCAAGACCAAACCGCAAATCTGTCAAATTTTTTAATATGAAATAATTTATTTTAGTAGTTGTGTTAGTTGTACTAGTTGTACAAGTTTTGAAAAAAAATACAACTTCATTGTTTTTTTTGTTTTTTTTTTGCTTTTGAGGCCAAAGAAAAAGGCAGCGACCAAGTTAGGATAAATAGCAATGGAAGATGATTCGGAAAAGTATACTACAAAAGATGATAGAGAATACATCACGAAGATGAAGAGAATGCGCAACCATTCATGGTTGATGTTTTCACTTATGTTTGAACCACTTATGCTTTGTTTAACTGAATTGTTGTTTTGGTTGACGTGTAGGTTAAGACTTGTGGTGTGTGTTTTTACACTTGGTTTTGTTGTATTTTCTTTGCAAATGAGTGATATAACTAGAATTACTAGTTTGTGTTCCAAAAAAAACTAGAATTACTAGTTTAACTAAAATAATATTAGTCTGCTAGCACGACTAGTTTAACTATGATAATAGTAGTACAACTAATTCAACTAAGACAACACTTGATGTAAAACTCACACTAAATATTTAATAATGTTTATTTTTAAAAATTAGGGCAGAAAAAGGTTGTGGACAACGATGTCCTTAGAACACAACGATGTAATCAGACCAGTTGACAAAAATAGACTTTATTGATAAAATACGATAGAATACAAAAGGTTGAATGAGATCAGAATACAGTTAAAAGAAAATAAGATCAATTACAAAAATGAAAGTGAATAAGAGAGCTCGTGGTCGATGTCGACGTGTTTGGTGTTAGTCTCTAGGTTTTTTTCCGCATGTCTTATCTTCTCTCACTTCTTATCTTCTTATAGACGTGCCATAACGTGATCTCCTTAACATCACCAAGATTGTCGGGATCTCCACTTGACCGAGTCCCCCTCTCCATTTCGTTTGCGGTATCGGATTGGATCTCATGTCATCAGGCATGTTGCTTACTCGATTCCGGCCTTGTTTACTTAGCCGGCCCAAATCCGACCCAACACTTGAGTTGTGTTAACATTGGAAGGTAGCTAGGCTTCTCAATTTTTGAAATGAAAAAAGTGTGCCAGTTTTTCTAGTAATACAAGTATTGTATATAATGGAAAGTTATTTTAGTTTTACCAATAAACGAATGGATGATGCAACTATTATATTTAAAACGTGATGAACAGTTAAAACTTGATAATTTTGTTAAAATACCTTTTGTATGTTTTTTTGAAAATAATTTGGATAATCAAGTACACAAATCTTAAAAATAAAAGGTAAATCATGTAAACTTATGTGATAGTATAATAATTGTCAAAAATTGTCAAAAAATTCACAAAATTAGGAGAAAAATTTCCTACCACTTATGATTTAGATATTTGATTGTTGTTTCATATGTAATATCCATTAGTTTGTATCAATTTTTAAAATGACAAAGTTGTATTAATTTTTCTAGTAATACAAGTTTGGTATATCATGAAAAGTTATACTAGTAAACGTAGGAATGATATAACTATCATGTTTAAAACATAATACACAATTAAAAAATGATAAATACTACAAACATAATAACACATAGGTGTACCCGTTTTTGAGTTGTACACTTGTGTACATAGTTGTACCGGGATTTGGGTTGTACATAGTTGTATTTTTTTGCAGTAAAATTAAAAAATTTAGTACCACATCAAATACAAATTTACCTTAGTTGTACCACTTTTCTATGTTTACCTGTTTTGCATCACATATTACAGAATCTTTAATTTTGTTAAAATGTATTCGGTGTATGTTTTTCAAAAATATAGTGGACAAATATAAGTAAACAGATCTTTAAAGTATAAGGTGAAAATTATGTGATAATTACCAAAATAATTATTAAATATTTAAAATATCTTGGAGAAACCATTATAAACATATATCAATTTGGTTAGTTGATTGTTTTTCATATAGAAAACTAAATGAAATTTTAATTTTAATTTTTTTTATAATGATGAAGTTGAACTAGTTGTATCAGTATTACATGTCTGGTACAAAATACAAAGTTGTACCAATATTACATTTCTGATATATAACAAAATTATACCAGTAATACTAATTGTTTATATGTTTAGTTGCACGTAGTTATACCAGTTTTTGAGTTATACCAGATTACATTACATGTAGTTGTACTTTAACAGTAAGATTGAAATAATTAAGGGTGTGCTAGTTGTATCATCTTCTATAATCCACTCATACTCCAACTTCACGATTTTGCTTATAGTAACATCATATTAAACTTGAAATATTAACATAAACTAATAATTTTGAGAATTGGCTTATAAACTAAGTGAAATATTGATATCTCATGAATTTAATATTTTTTAGTCATTTAAATTATTTTAAGGTACATTTAGATATTTATATTATATATAAATATATATTTGCATAGCATACGGGTTAGAATGCACCTTTTAAAATTTTTAGGGTCAATTCAAAAAGCTTTATTTGCTTATTCATAAATTTAAGGACTAAATTATAACCAACCTATAGTTAAAGGACCAAAGGTACAAAACATAAAACTTGAGTTTGAATTGATTTGATTTGTCGTTCATCCATGGTGGATTAACGGTGTGAGCGGCGAGGATTTGAAGTAAGAACAACGACGGAGATGAATAGGAGAACTCGTTGTGGTGTGTCGTGATTCAGTGATGGTGCCATGACTTGACTATCGTTGTGGAATGGGATCTCGCGTGCATCCACGACAGAGGAAGAGCTTACCCTCGTATTGAAGCACACGACTCCGGTGGAGATTGAAGCAGTGGATTGGAGGTGATGCATGTTGCCGTCGCTGCGTGTTCTTGTTTCTCGCGTCGATTGGAGACAACGAAGAAGAAGAACCAAACGACAACGGTTTCAATTTTTTTTTTAATTTTCTTTTAATTTTATTTATTTTCATTAAGGTTATATAAGTAAGTTAACATATTATGGGTCATATAGATTAAATTAGTCTGTAACAGAATATTTCAAAAGGATTCTATGTCATAATAGATTAAAATCCAACTGAAGAACATCAGTATGTTATATGCTCGTGTGCTATGTAAACTGTGACGTGTCGTGGTTTTAGATGGATTACTATAATAAAATAATTATTAAGAATTTATTGATCTTGAATGCTTATTTATATCGGTAGAGTTCAAACTGATGAGGTTAAAATATGTCTTAGCGGCTAGAACAGTTACAACTTATTGAAATTTATCATTAGAAAACCTAAACTGGAAATGTTGAGATAATTTACATGCGTACGTCGTGCCAACTTAACGATATCAATACTATTAAAATAGGATCATTCTTATTTTATGCGTTAATGAAATACTTAATTTACCTAAATTACTTTTAATTTTATGAATAGACTAAAATTTTCATTAATGACATAATTGTCATTCGGTTTTTGGACCAATTACTACATTTAAATTAATTCGATTTTTACAACAATTAAAGTTAATATTCCTTTGATTAGTTATGTAATCATTTAAATCAGTTTATTTTATTTTATTGTTAAATTGAATTTATATCATTAGCAACATGTTACTATATATGCATGTACTTTGAGTATGATTACATACAACAAAAATCCAAGTCGCTAGCAATAACCTACTATACTCTCATCATTATTTTGAAAGTGACTAAACTCAAATGACTATTATTGTAGTATAATTACGTAATCGGCTAAACTAAGATAATTAGTATTGATTACATATCAATGACATAACATACTTTTATTTAAATCTATATGATTATAGATTTAAGTAAAAAAAAAACTTTAGAGAATTACATATATCACCATAGAATTTTGTAGATTTCATTTTTTGTAAAATTTTAGCTAAAAGTTAAGATAATAAATAATATATAAAATTAGTATAAAATTAACTATTAAAATAGATAAAATAAAAATTTATAATAGGTTATTATCTCTCTCTCCCTCCCTCCCTCTCTCCCCCTCTCTGTCTCTCTCTACAACATCATACACTCACATGAGTTTTAATAGTCGGATCTTCAAATCTTACATATTCTTCTAATACCATGTAAGTTGTTATGGATATTTAAATAATCACAAATTATAGTGGAATCAACTGTAAAATTACCACACTAACTTCTCTAACACCTCGGTTACTTTGATGCCTAACACTTCTCTATTATGGAACACCCATTAAATCTTTAAAGTTGTCAATTTAAGATTACTCTACTTTGTGATTTAATTTCATCTCAGCCTATTTTAAAGTTAAATTTGTATAACCTTCTCTCACATAAATACAATTCATGTATCAATTTATCAACAACAAAAATTTATTATCAAATGAAAAAATCCATGTATCTTTCTTTATATACGATCTCTTTTAAAATAAAAATGCAAAGCTCTTCTCAATTGCAAGGTTTCCATTTTTCCGATACCTTAACTTCTTTTTCTCTTACTCTCATATAGTTTTGATCAGATGATTAATACAAAATTCACAAAATAGTTGATGCAATCCTGATATCAATTCATGATATTCTTTTAATCAGCTCACATCCAGAAAGAAACTCAATCACACTCAAGTTGTTCTATTTGGCATTAAACCGGTTAAATAAGGAACTTGCCTTATTTGGTTTTCTTCAAACTAAAGTATGGAAACAAGGAAAATCCCTACATGAAATTGAAACTGCTAGAATGTTTAAAACTTTCAAAATTATTCTGAATGCTTCAAATACAAAGGAGACAATATTTACCATATTTGGACTAGGATAAACCTAGACAATATAAATTTATTGATTAAATAATTTGACATAAACTATGTAATTCATATAAATTTTACATGTTTATCATATATATAATTTATAATATGATAAAGTTATATATAATCATATTTTAGCATAAAATTGTTTATTAATAATGTTATAATAGTATTGCTAAAATTGTATATAATAACAATCTAGCAATTTGACTACTTGATAGTTTTTAAACTAGGTTATCATATGTTCCTTGGGCAGCTTGCGCGGGGTGAACCTCTCTTTACACGAATTATATTTTGTTGATTTAAACCTATTTATTTTTCTCTTAAAAAACTTGATCAAATTAAAGAACTCTTCCCTTTCTATTTTGGCTTATACATTGGTAAACTTACTGAAACCACTCGGAACTTAATGTATAGCTTCAAACAACATATAAGTTAAGACACATGGTCATACATACCACAACATCATTTTTTTTATCTCAACTAGTAACCATACTTTTTAAGGTCATTACATATTTCTTCTCCTCTAGATGCATCATGGACCAAAATTAATGCTTACTTCAGCATCTCCTCTCACAATCCTTGCCATTAGAAGCACACACACTTTTGTTGAAATTTTTTGTTTCATTATTGGTTTCTCACAGCTACACATGCTTCCACTGCAGCATATAATCCAAGTTGGTAGGTCAGCTTGACCAGCCGCTTCCCAAAGCCCGTCTTGTTAGTCAGCACATTTGACTGCATCATTCATAACATCGAAATTACCTCTACTTCCTTCTCGACTGAGACATTGTTCTTCTTGTGAGTTAACGCATATGCCACCAAATTGGTATTTCATGGGTGGTAGGATATATTTAGAACATAATCCATGACCATGTCATCCATCTCCTAGTCATGAGTAAGATAATATTTTATCGCTCTTTACAAACTATTGTAATGCATAAGTTATTGGGCATCCTTCTTGCATCAAGACACACCCAAGGCTCATCTTAGACTCATCCATGAATACCACATAAACTACTCATGTCTAGGGTAGTACCAACATTGGATTAATCATCAACCGCTACTTCAAAACCATCAAACATTTCCCATATTTTGTCATCCTCTAATGCTTTGAATCATTTTCGTTAAAAAATTAATATTTTAGCCAAACTTGCAAAACCCTTTACTCACTAACCACTAATAATAAACAGCTACTGCATTTGCTTAACTTCATGAAATCCATAGGCCTTCTTAGCCATTCTATCACCAATGATTTTCCTTCCAACTCCTTGCTCCACATTTACAACCGCAATGAATTTTGTGAAGGCTTCACACGCATTATTGACCACTCGTTCCGCCATGATGATACTATTGAAATATCAATCTCCTTTTCTTGAAATAATAGCTTTCCTTCTTCTCGACTAAAGATATATTTATCACAATATATGTTAGCTCGGTAATGAACCAACCAGTCTATAGAAGACCGTTTTGTACCTTTTAACTAGTAACATGATCAAGTTATCAAACATGTCCATGCCCTCCACTATTATTGACATATTTTGAGAAAGAACATGAAACTTCAAAATCTTACCGTCTACTGCATGGTCCAATATAATGTCCTCCTTGAGTCTATTCTTAGACGTTTGACGCTTGACGGTTCATGACATACACAAGAATATAACACCCACAGTTGAACAAAATGTGGGATTCACTATCCCAACACTAACAGTTAGATTGACTCCATCTTTCCATGCAAGCTTATGTACCATTGGTCTCACATTCAGCTCATGTCTCTCTCCACATACTTGACCTATTTGTACTTCCACTGTTTCTATGCAGTCTCTAAAAATTTCTCCTCACCACCACAAACACCATACACTTCCTAATTCCCTTAGGGCGTACTAACTTCCTTACTTCTCGGCTAGAATTAACTTAGCATTTCTCGCAGCCTTGACTAGTCAAGTAATTAGCCAGTCCACGTTGAGTATTGTGCCATATCCTTCTATAAAAACAATAATTGAAGTGTCCATCATATCCATTCCTTCGTCACATTGGACATACCAAGATCCTTAGCAACATCAGACAACATGTCATATCATACATAGATTCACAAATCTCATTTTTGAAAATGGCCAACTAGGACATGACTGACTGATCTACCCAAATTTTGATACCAGATTGAATAATGGACCCAAAAATATTTAGGAACACGTTTTAAATACTAAGTAAAGATCAAACCAAATTTATCGGATAAACATGAGGAAAAGCTTTTCTCATAGGATGACTTAAGGTGCTGTCGTCAGACGTGAATCCTCACAAAACATGTAGAATTGTTGGTTGTAGTATCGTCTGAATAATGTTTCTCATAGTTTATAATAAATAATTAATCAGGGTGAAAAAAGAACATCAATATTATATTTATTTTTTTTTAACATAAACTTTCTTTACAAAAGAAATCAAAACTTCATTGAGGATAAGAATTTGGCATATGGAGAACTAGAATTTTGACACTCTAATTTACAAGAAAGTTCATAAAACACAAATCAAAATTAATATGGATGATAAAAACAATAAAGTTTATCATAGAACAACAGTGGTACATAAACTTAGGAACTCTATCAAGAAAGTCAAATGTAGAGATGAAACAATTGTTTCAAAGTTAGAGGGCTTCTTTCGGGATTCTTTGCAACACAATCCGGATGATTATGATGATAATATTGAGGTTGATGATCTTCAGAATACACTCTCATGTTGTTCACATTTGACAAGATATGATATGCGAAGGTAATCAAAAGTGAATTGTTCTTTCATGCTAAATGATAAAACTCTCATACTAAATGGTTAATCAGTAAGTTCTCCATGACAGCTTGGAAAAATAATTGGAACTGAAATCTTAATTGAGATACAATTTTTTGTGAAAAGTTCTGTTTCAAAAGGTGCTAATACAATAATTTATATTTTAATACATAAAAATGTTTATTTAAATTTTGCTTAAAACAAAAAAAAATAGAGTGAAACCCATAATATTTCATGGCATCCCTTCATCATTACTATAAACGGTTTATTTAAAATTAGACCACACATGAGTTTCATTTTCTACGAAATACATAATATTTGTTTGATTACACAAGCTGGCCTAGGATCATACCTGATGAAACATTTGTTATAGGTCCCCATTTTTATAGAATCTCATAAATTAAAAGATATAACTGGTGACCATCATAAAAACATTAGGAATGAGTAGAGAAAAAACGCAGAATAATGAAATTATAGGAATGAAGAAAAAGATTATTCCTTATCAATTTTGGTGAGGAACAAATTTGTTCTATATTACCCCAAAATAAAATGAATGATAAAAAATGAAAAAGAAAAAATATTTTTTTATAAATGATAAAACAATTATGAATAGTAAGAAATGCACTATTCCTTTTATTTCATTGATCACTAGTTAGACCCAAAAATTAAAATACATTATATAAAATATTGTTTTAGTAATCATATAAAACTCATATTGGTTTTATTATTTTTAACTTAAATTAAGTTTAATGGTTTAAACAACATAGTTATTTAGTGACTTAGTAATTCTTTTTAAAAAGGTCCATAAAACTAAAAAAATAATTCTAGAAATGTAAACTATCATTTTTTGGTGAGAAAACTGTGTTTTATCAATTGTTCCACACTTTGTATTTGAAAGTATTTTTATGAGTTTGTTTTAATTGTTTCTGTGATGTAGTCATTGGTTCCCAAATTTTTATTTTATTTTTTCAAGCTCCCGAAAGACCCTGATTACACAAAACCTATAGTTCAAAGGAGATTCCTAAGAGAACAATAGGTACGATCGTTCTCGGATCTAAACTGATAACAGCCAAAAAGAGGAAACAATGTAAGTAATTATTAATTATAGATCCTGAATTAACAAATGTAAATTAGTAACACCCAAACTGAAAACGATCTAAAGACCAATAGTTAAAAATGAGACCCACAAACTCTTCTTCTCTCACATTTATTTTTCTACTTAAATAATGGTTTATGGATCTTCAATTTGGGAGCTGTTCGAGAAAGGTATTACAGTTGTTCATGGTTCGGGCGTCAAGAAGACCATGGTTCCATAGTTTCACCATAAACATTCTCCAGCACCTACACAAGTTCTCACCTTCATCAACAAGAACTTTCTTCTCTGAAACACTAGTCAACTTAAACTATGGAGGAAATGAGAGTTAATTTACCAGATCAAATGCGGTGTTCGAACCATGTTTGGTCCGTGCAATTTTGAGAACGCCTCACACGCCCATGGAATGTGACCATCTGCTAACACTCTGCAAAGGGTCAAAATCCAGTGTTAATGTAATATTTATCTTGAGTTAATCTCTTAATGTTCACTTTTTTTTTACAGAGAACTCGTGCAGGAAACTAGACATGTGCCTCTAAATTTGTTTGCAGTAAGACTGGACATCATCTGTACTGAAAAGAGATAAGACATACCGCTGCTTCCTCACAAACGAGTTCCACATGTGCATCATCTGCTTCTCATCTTTAGTCACATCAACGAAATCGTCGAGCATCTGAAAGAAAGAACAGTTTTATGTGCTTCGTGTGAAAAGGGAAAGGAGTATGGAAGACTGGCTGAATTGGCATCCCAACTCCAAGTTAAATGCAAGTAAACTTAAGAGGTGACAATATTAGATTTTAAAACATACCCTTCTATCTTCAAAATCTGCCACATCATCATCAACTTCATCTTCACTATCTCTGTCAGAAAGTACTTGTTCTAGAGCCATAGGCTGCGATAGTACACAAAAGTATAAATCAAAAATCAGTAGCAATCTGCATAAGCAAGAGAGATAAAGAAGAAATAGATCACCTGAGCTCGATGAGAGTGGAAAAACTCTCTCTTCTGAAGGAGGCTACGGCTGTAGGAGATTAAAAGAAGAAGAAAAATTGGAAAACTCAGCCATATAGTTTGGGATGAGCAAGCTGCTAGTACTAGTAGTAAAATAAATAGGACAGAAAATCAAAGAGAGCAAAACATACTTCCTCAAGTCCGACCGTTCTATAGATAGCTTCCTCGTTTTTGCAAACTGCAACATCGTACTTCCAGCGATCGACTGCACAGAATCTGGATCACCACATGATTGCGCGTCTGCAGGACTCGTGCCAGGAGGAATTCTTTGACCAGAAGACTCAGCAATTCCAATTCTTTCGCTGTGCTTTCCAGGTAGTAATCGGCTCTTCTCACATCTAACAGAGTAAGCATCTGAAAAAAAATTAAAAAGAGAGACAGGCTTTCATGGCATGATGGAGAAATAAGCCAATCTTAAGTAAGAATTCATTACAATCACACACATACCATCAGTCTTATCTAGCACCTCGCAGCCTAGTCCAAGATGATGCCCCTGCCTTGAGCTCCGTACTTGACTCTTTTGCCTTCTACGTCTGCCTTTCTTTGAACTGTCATATATATTGTAGAATTTTCATTGGTCCGTAAGCCTGACAGCCCAATGCTAGTAAGATAAGTAAAGACAGCATAACAGGCCAGATAACTTACGAGAAAAAAAATGTTTGCTGCTTCGGGTCAGCGCCGTCCTCATTGATCTGAGAAAAGTTTTTTATTGAACATTAAACATTTAGCAGACTGTGCTAAGAGTGATCATTAAATTGAAAAAAAACTGTGAAGACGTAGAGTTTATTATAGCACCAACTTCTAGAAGAAGGTCGACACTCAATAAATCACGACTCTATTCTACAGTCCATCTTTGATGCCCACAAAAGCCTGACAGCGATGTCATTGTGATTTTAATCTCTCCATAGTAAAGATCATAGTGTGCCAAACAACAATAAAGTATTCTAGTTAAGCTATTAACAACTCCAACACCTCGCTGAGGATGTTAGGCTGGAAATTGAAATCGTTACAGCCTAGAAGATCTACAGTGTTAAAAACTAATGGACACAATTTGAACAAACAAGAAGATGCTCTAACCTCGGAGATCATTGTCTCACTCTTGAGAGACACATTTACAGCCTGATATTCTTCACTTACCTAAAAACCAAGTCGAGCAGATTAGTGGCAAAAAAAAAAAAAGTAAAGAAGTAATAAACTAACTAAATTTTGAAGTTACAAACCCAAAACTCGAAATTGAAGAGATCATGGGTTGATGGCAAATGATATTTCAGGCCCTACAACATGATTGGAAAAAAAGATTGCATCTTTACAAATACTAGTCACAACAGCTGTATCTTTGACTGAGATGTATGAACGAAATGAAAGTCACCTTCAAACTGGCACACTTTACAAGGCAGATTGGACAAGAGAAGTCTTCAGTTACTGCAAGCAAATAGAATCCAAAATGTTATTTGCAAATCGAAAGATGATACAAAATGTCATTTAATAACATATATTAGTGATTAATCAAAATTACCTTCAGTCCTCTGCAATTTGTTGTTATAGTATCTGTAATTGAAAACTACATTCCGTGTTCTCAACCTATGCAATGAATATAGCAGAGTAATTTAGAGTCGGCATGAAGAGATGGACATTATAAGTTGAGGTAACACTTACAATTCAAGAAAACTAAGGTAGCAGACAGGTTAACATAGTTTATACAATTGCAAAAGAAAAAGAAAAAAACAAAGAGATAAGGCAAGAAAGCTGAAACCGGATTGTAGACTAAACTAAAGTAACCTGATAATTTCCAGCAGTGAAGGGGAAGAGATGTCATCATATGAAAATGAACTATAAGGAGATTTTTCTGTTGCCCCAACCTCTTCTGCAGATATGGTGACTTGCACTTGTTGCGGTGAGCTCTTCAAACAAAAAGTACAAGAATTATAAGATACTATAAAATAATATTTTCAGAATAACGGATGGAAGCACAGCAAAGTTTACGAAGTTACCGAGGTGAGGGGATTGCTGGGAACCTGAATCGAGACACACTTTTCCTCACTCATAGACTTTAACTGCAGAAATGGACAAATTTTAACAGTTACGTTTTCATTTGAATGTTGAAGATTGTAAGCTAACCAAACTCGCATTTGCAATTACTTTCAATTTTACGTTTTTTAAGTTAAATGAAAGAAGTTAAATCCAAAGTCACCATTTCATTATAGGGACCAACGATTTGTCGAAAAGGAAAGATCATTACCTTCTAAAAGAGTACTAAAAACGATTTAGGGAATATTTACCTTTATGAAGCAAGGCTGCATTTCAACAAGAGAGACTGAGTCTACTTTCTGTCCCAAGTCCATGTTTGGAGATTTCTGCCACAATGAATAGAGCGATTGCAGAGATACTTTGCTCCATAGACAATGTCCTCCTATATTTCCTGCCAGAAAAAGATTTTTTTAAAGAAACTCTCATGAAGACTGAATCAGAAAAGAAAATTCTAATACTACAGTCACAACATCCTGATTCATTTTGTCATCAAGCAGGCTGATGTTTTCTACAATTCCACACTGTGACATGGAAGAAAAAATGCAGCTTTGCTTCACAAAGGTAGTAACATCAATGAGAAATAGAAATACCTGAATGGATCTTGCCTGAATCAATGCCAAAGTGAGAATTTTGCGCACCAGCTACAAGAAAGAAAATGATTTTACCAGTTTAACTGGATACTGTACATATACGAATGTCGTCAAAAGAATTTGTACACATCCATAAATCTCACTCACCAAAGCTGATAAATAAGATAGCAAGTGACCCTGATTTTGCCTCCAATGCGAGTCTATTCATATCAGGGAGAAGAAAATTGGCTTGTGCTTGACTAACTCCATCAACCCCCACGACACCAGTAAGAATACATGCTCGGCTGAACTTATATACTGCAGAATACTACAATTTGGAGAAAAAAAAGTGTTAGCAAAGAAATTTGAAGTTACAATTGACATCAGATAAAGATGAATGCAATTATTTCCGAGGTTCAAAAGCATACCTCTGCAACAGGCTTAGGAGAAACGAGTCTTGCCAACAGGATATAGAGAGGGAAGAGCTTTTGAGTTTGTACCCCAGCATCTATAGTGCCCGAAAGGAACACAGTCATTTGTATTCTGCACCACAGTAAAATATTCACCAAAGGGCAAAGTATCCAAAACATAGAATGAATTATTGAGGTATAGTCGAATAACTAGAGAAGAAGAAGAAAAAGAAAACAAAACCTCCGTTTATGTTTAGCTTCAATCTTATAATGCAAACATCTCTGAAGAAACAAGGGCTACACGGAAGAGAGGAGAGAAATGGTTAGGCAGATGAGACATGCAAATGGCACAGACATCATGGGAATTCACTATGTCCAAAGTAAATCAAAGTCGCTACTCAAAATTGATAACTTTAGGGAAAGGTAAAGAGTTAAAAGAAAGACATTACATTCCTAAAAGCACGGCGCTGAAGAATGTTGTAGAGTTCGACAGGCTTGCAATAGGCAGCCAAACTCTCTTCAGCAGCAATCTCCTCCTCTTCGGACATAAGGAGACGGGAGTCTTCATGGCACATCGAATCCGTGCTTCTTGAACAACTGTGAACCAAAGAAGGAAGCTCAATGTAAATAAAGGCGCTTCAACTCACTGCCTAACTATGCATATACTCATCATATCCACCCTTAAGAAAGCATTAAGCTTTTAATCTAAAAGGAAGTGGAAGAGAAGATACGAAGAGGTTTCACGATTGGCGAGAGGAAAGCCAGGCATTCTCGCTACGAGATCATCACACACACCAAATGCTTCTTCACCTTCAGCCTGCCAAGAGCAAATATTCGAGCGATTACAGAAAGGGTGGATTCGTTGAAAAGAGAGAGAGACCTTCTTTCGAAAATCCAGAAAAATTGAAATCTAGAATAAATTTGAGCAGATTCAACGAACTGTCAAGGAGATCTCGAATTGACAAGAGAAGGTGAAATGGAGATGAAACAGTGAACCCACAGCAAACAAACAAACAAACAAAAGAACCCTAATTTTGAGAATAATCTCGGACGCGAATACAGAAGACCAAAGGACGACAACTACTCTTGAGAAGAGTGATTTGGGTAAATAAATTCAAAGTTTTTCTTTCTTTCTTTCTTTTTTTTCTTTAACAACTGTGGGTCTCAATCTTACCACAACTTTTCACGTGAAGATTTTCTTACAATATCAGAATGGGTGTAAGAAATAAAATATAGGATAATTTTTCAAAAATTACCTGATTTGAATGCATATCAAATTCAAAAGTAATTTAAAAATAGTAAAATTATAATTTTCTTTTATGACCAAATAAAAAACTCGTATATACTTTTATAACTAGGTGTTTCGTTCGTGCATACGAGCAAAATTATTTTATAATTACTTATTAATACATGTATTATTAATTAAAATATTATAATATAAATTATTATTTATGTTTGTTTTCTTGAAATTTTGTATGTATTGTAATTTTTCGAAAATTTCTTTCAGTATATTCATTTTTAATAAATAAATTTTAGAAATTACTCAATTTTTTTCTTTTAATTTATATAAAATTAATAATTTTACTTGATTAATATTTAATTATGTGTTTTTTTAATTTTTAATCTTTTATTAACTTATTTTTCGGATAACAATACAATATATATAAGAATTATCTTCTTATTTTAAAATATTATTTTTAAGATTTTGGATAATTCTTACTATTATTAATTTTAATCACTTATCTAATAAAAATTAAATTCTTTTTTTTTTGACTAATATATATATTTATTCATTAAGAATATAAATGATATTAACCGCTTAAACTTTTAACGTGAGAGCTCGGTTGCAAAAAAATACTTCGCAAATAATAATATAGAGTATAGTCTTTGAAAATTCTGTTGGGACAATGAAATTTACTTATGTATTTAATTTAACTTTTCCAGAGAAAAATATAATTATTTTGATGGAATATAAATTAAATCAAATAGATATAAACAACTTTAAATCTTGTAAACTGAAATTTAATAACATTGAATGATTATGAAATAAATAAGTGAATATAAATTGTAAGTCAAGATTATCCATTAGTTAGAGTTTGGTGACATATGTTTAAGTAATTTTTATATTATAAAATCAATTATGAAATTTTAAATATTGTTTTTAATTAAAATTTCATATATTAATTTTAATCGTATTTATATACTTTTATTTATTTATATTATATTTGTGTGAGGATAAAGTGTATATTTGAAAATTATAACCCAAATCAAAAAGATTTATTTGCAAATCATAAACATCTGGAACATAAACAAAATAAAACAAATAGCAATGACCAATATTGCAGAATCAAAAAAAAAATATTGGACTAGATTGCTCCATTAAAAGTTTTGAGGAAAATTCATGAAGAAATTTGAATATCAAGAAATTTGTTGGTTATTTGTATACACTTTGTATATATGTAGGTGGATTGGCGGTTTCTTACTAAAATGTATCAAAATACATAACAAAATAAATCAAATCAAACTAAAGATGATGTAGATGATAATAGGTGTACACATGATTTTGTGTGTTATTCATATCTAATGATTTTAAGCTTTAATTTTAATTCATTTAATTTGTTTTGTGTACACATTGTGACATGTACACGTGTACACCGGAAATGAACATGTGTACACTTTGTGACATGTACAGATGAACACCAAAAATATACAAATATATGTGAAGAAGTTGTACACAAATAGGTAGATTAACGGTTGCTTACTAAAATGTTTCAAAATATATAACAAAATAGATCAAGTCATACTGAATGAGGTGTATATGACAATATGTGTACACGTGATTTTGTGTGTTATTCACACCTAACCATTTTTATTTAAAATTTTAGTTCATTTAATTTATTTTCCAATGCATTTAATTATATGCATATATTGCTCAATTTCATTAACAGAGGATTGTAATACATAATTGGTTAATTTTGAGCTAAATCAAAAAACATTATTGTTTTTTGAAAGTTTGAAGGCAAAAATAAAAGCAATAAAAAGATAAGGACCATTCATGCAATTACGAGAAAGTATTGGAATGAATAATCAAGAAGTTTATAGGTTTATTTGAGTACACATATACACAATTAATAAGTTTTGGGTTAAAAATAAAATTTTACAAAACGTTAAGGACCAAAAATGCAAAAACCCAAAAAGTGGCAATTACTTACCCCAACAATAATAATCGGATCTTCAGACTTACCACTGTCATGCTCCGTGCCGGCTTTCTCCTTTCCACGTAGGCTCCTTCTTCTCGACATTGTTGTTCGTTACTTGTCCCCCCCCCCCGCTCCTCTGTTGTCAAACTGAATCAGAAACTCCACCGGCGACTTCGAATCTATCGCCCTTGTCGTCGCCTCTCTCTCTCTCTCTCCCTTCTTACCTCCGGTAACGATACAAAAAGTTAAAAAAAAAACTGCTAACATAAACTGCCTTAAAGTTCACTTATTTAATCTAGTTTATTTTCTCTTCGGGTCCACTATTTATTTTAAATTTAGAAAAACCTAACTAAGTGAAACTTACCAAACTAAAAAAAACATCAATTACCTTTTTGTGGCTCACGCGATGACTACTTGCGCAATAAACTACGTAGATAGCAAAAACGGTTTTATCATGTAATAAAAACTTGTAAAGTGTCATGCAGTATAAATGATTCTAAATTCAAAAACATAATAAAGTTCTAGTGAAACAAAGACCAAAAAACAAAATATTTGAAACGAGAAATACACTTGTCATGATTCTGTTTGGTTATATTGTAATTTTTGACAAGTGAAATTATAGAGTAAAGATTAAAAAATTAGAGAACAAAACTTGAAAGTATGTGCAAATACATCATATCCAATAAATTCAAAGCAAAAACACATCAAATCCGATAAAGTCAACTATACAAAAGAAAGAAGAATACCAAATACCAAATATATTAAACTAAATATTTGGGTTATTTATTTATTAATATATACTTATTTTAGGTAGTTAATAAAATTTTAGAGTATTTTGAGTAGTTATTCAGGATTAAATTCAGGTTTGATTTGAGCATTTTCTAGAATTTTGAATTTTTTAGATTTTTTCGGATATACATTCGAGTTTAGGTTCAGTTTGGATAAAAAAATTTACCTGAAATACCATAAAACAAGTTGCATTTATACTTATGTCGGATCAGTTCATTTATATCGGATTAGGTTTGGTTATGATTTTTGAATTTGGTTTATGGGTTTATTTTTCAATTTTTTTGTGTATTAAAGCTAAATTGGATCTTTCATTACAGAGGCGTAAGTTAGCGTTTGTAAACAATATAAGGCTGAAAAGTCGCTAACGTGGACGAGCAATATCCCATCATCGAATCAAACAACGCAAGTCGGAGTCGGAGAGGGTTTTAGAAACTCGATCTTACACATTCAATCCCCCCACTGAGCAAAGGGCTTTTGTCCAAATGTTTCCCAGATTAGGTCGAGCTCTCACTCAAATCTCAAAGCTCCCATCTTTCTCCTCAAATGGATCGCCGAAAAATCTCTCCTTTTTCTCCCGCTATGGCTACGCGACTGTAGCTCACGCGGATGATGCTCCGCCGCACAAGGATTTCCCCACCAAATCTCCCGTATGATCCTAACCCTTTTTTTTCTTTTTGTTTTGGTTTGCCCACTAAAGATCGAAACTAGGCTAGTACTGAATCTGGGCTATGTTTGTTCTTTAAGTACATGGATAAATCTTCTTGTGATTTAGATTCGTGCTCTTTCTTCTACTGGTCTTTGACGAAATGTAAGTTGTTCTATGTTTTGGTTGGCAGGTTAACTTGGATAAGATGTTTTGGTCAAAGCCATGTTCACTGGCTCTGCCCAAAGACTCTCCTCTCAGAATTGATGAGCCCGACTACCAAGGAGTTCGTCGTTTTATACTAAAGATGCTTTTGTTCTATAGCAAACAGAGCACGTCTATCCGTGGCGCAAACGTTATTTACAAGCGAATCATTGCACAAGTCGACACACCTGCAATTTATGATGGTATCATTTGGAGAGAACATTCAAACGTCTATTCTTGCTTTCTTTTATGTATTTACTTCTTTTTTGTGTGTGTTTTTGTCTCTGCTGCAGTGTTCAACTTGGAGAGAACATTCAAAATAACATATTCGTTACTTGTCCTTCATATGTGGCTTGTTTTACGCCGCTTAAAGGAAGAGGGAAAGGAAGGTGTTGATCTTGGTCAATATGTGTATGAGATCTACAATCATAATGTGGAAGTCAGGGTATCTAAAGCCGGGGTACGTACGCCCTAGACTTAGCTTTAGTTTCTCAAGATTCCTTAAAAAAAATGAGATGGTCTTCTTGAAAGTGCAGGTTAACTTGCTTCTCTTGACATGGATGAAGGAATTGGAGAGAATATTTTATGGAAATGTTGTTGCCTATGATGCGGCACTACTTCCAGATGCTAAACCAAATGATCTACAAATCAAATTATGGAGGTAAAGCTAGCTTCTATAGCTTCGAGTTCGGTAAAGATTACGCAGCAAAATAGCTCGAGTTGAATTGTAGTATATAACAGATCCTTAAATGGAATTGAATTGTAGGAATATATTTTCTGATGATGGAACAACAACACCTGATGAAACCGATTTAAAAGCAGCAAAGGCATGAGTTTCCCCTCTCTTCCTCTCTCACAATTACATAAACATACATACAAGTTTACCTTTTTGTACCAAACTGTTTTAGACATCGCTTGTGTTTTACAGGCAATGGCAAGATATGTCCGGAGTGAAGTTGGTTCTCTTTCTTTAACAGGTGCATACACTAACCTCCATAATCTTATAATGCTTTATAAGCTAATAGTGTTTTAGTTTTATAGTAACCTAAGAAGCTGGAGAGTGCTCTCGCATTTGCAGTTGAAACAGTATGTTCCTGTTTTATAATGATCTGTTTTTTTTTTTTGATGCACAGATAAAGAGTCCATATTCTCCGGCAACTTCTCCTTCACACCCTTGGAGAACAAAGCCTCAATGACGTGAAAGAGCTGTGGCGCTTTGAGAATCAATCTTTCATTTGTTTCTTTTTTTTTCTTCAATACTTTTTTATATCCAACAAGAGAAACCTACACAAAAGAGTATGCTGGTTGGTCGCAGCCGGATAATCACGAAAACATGGTGAAACTTAAATAAGTTTACTGCATTGCTTTCATAATATGCAAGATTGGAGTATTTGAAAGAAACAAGCACAATTTATGAAGTTTAAGATACAGAACGATGTATGCAGCAGAAAGAGACTTGTGAACATCGAGAATATCAGAAAATATGTCATCTTAATTTGTCTGTTTCTCAAGAATATCTCGTCTGTTCGATAGAGAACTTTAATAGAGATGCAATGATCATTCAGGTTCTGTTTCTCTATAAAACCCCTAAGTAATAATAAGATCTTTTTATGATTAAAAAGGCTCATCGTTTTGCTTCTCCTGGTATGATATGAAGGAGTCGCACATATTTTATAACCACATTGAAGGTAAATAAAACTATACTCCAACAAGAAAACTTAAAAGGATCAAAACATTACTTTGGCACATTTGTTTTGGAAAAAAAAAGATGAAATAAATTAAGATGATGGTTTTGACAGCATACACTCATGTTATTATTACACGTTACGTTACAACACAAGCATTGACAAAACTTAGAAAGAGATCCAAGGATGGATGACAATTTGTGTGGAATAGTTTTTTCTGACACTAATTTTAAGAAGCTGTTTGTTGGTGTTGCTGATGGACTCCAATGTTGTGCTGCCCATACTTGGTATCATGCGCTCTACTTCCTACCTTCATTCGAGCACTCTCTATCTTCTGATCCGATCCAGACCCCGTCATGTGCCTAAACACAATATTCACCATATATTTATTATTTCTCCAATATACACTCTTTATATATATGTAGCGCGCGTGAAAAGAAGGAAGGTATGATTTGAAAACGTAGGTCACAGTTTTGTGTGTTTACGTCATCTATATATATTACCTGTAGAGCCAAGAGAAGGCGGTGATGGCGGCTATACCAAAGCCACCGGAGGCGAGGAACCCAGTGATGATGAGTACAACGGTGATCACGGCTGGGACCAAGACAGGGCTGAATATAATAAGCAGAGGAGTGGCTACAGCGAGTGCTATCACTGTACCGGCGAGTGTTAGGCCGGAGAGGACTAGGAGGGATCCACCGGCTGCGACACCAGTCGCTACCTTCACCATCTGCCCCCCTGTCTTCGGGTGGTCTCTGTCTAGGGTACTTCTATTGTCTCGGACTATTATGTCATGATGGGTTCTTGTTTGATCCGCCATTGATTCTTGTTGTGATCTTTTCGATGTAGAACTTAGCAGAGAGAGACGAGATAGTAAAATATTGGGCGTGAGAAATGATGATATATGAATAAGGGAGATGGGGTAGAAAGCTGGTGAGTCCCCTTTGCTTGACCGTTCCACGTGTTGGGAATGTTTTCATGCAGCCGTAGCATCTGTAAAAAGAGGGCTCTCTTTTGCGACACGTACTTTTGTGTGTTTGAAGTTGTTCGTCGTTGGCGTAAATAAGACAAAACGGACACAGAGGGCATCGGGTCATTATAGTAAGAGCACGTTTAACGGTATATCTTAGCCACATCCCTTCGTATAATTAATCAAAAGAAATTAAGAAAAATGAAATTGAAGCGAAAGCACTTCTCCTAATTAAACGCACGAAGTCATGCTTCTTAGAACGATGTGTCGCTACAATATTGGACAGAAGAATGGTAGAGTCAAGATTCTTTCTTTTTTTTTCCTTTTTCTTCTTGGTTTCTCTCCTCCTCAACGACAACAGCGATTTGAAAATCTTCTCGATTTATTTCGTCGAAATAACCAGCTATTTTCTTCCTCTCAGTGTATCTTGTCGAAGAAAACGACGATTGCTCTCCCTATCAGTAGTTCTCGTCGAGGATGGAAGACGGTAACCTCTCAATCGGTGGCTGTCTTCGAGAAAGCAAAACGGTTATGTCTCTCTCATGGTGGCTCTCTGAAATGAAGACAAACGGCGATTGTTTCTCAAGAAAATCCAAAAGTAAAGCGTTTCTTTGCTTATTTTAACTATGCTTTTCTTTGATTCTTGTTCGTGAACCGTAAAAAATGGAAAAACTCTAATATTTTTAATTTTTTTTATGTCTTTATGTCGTTACATGGATGGATCAATAGGTATGATCCTGGCATGATCCAGAATTGATCAAGAGGCGTGAAGTAGGCACAAAACCTGACTCTTTGTTAGACAAAACCGCCACGATTGTAAAGGTAAATCCTTTCTCATTGATCTTTGTAATTGGATAAACATTTTTAGTTAGAAATGTGAATAAGATTTATGTTGCGAATGTTGATGATTTTAATTATAGTTTGCAATGATTTTAGAACTAGATAAAACCTCTGTCTTTGTTCGGTAATTGCTGGATAATTCTAGTAAGCAATGAATTTAGAACTTGATGAAGCAATGTTTATTTGGTCAATGGTGTTTTGAATTGACGGTAAGCAGTTTAGTCAAGTTGTTAACGAAATTACTCTAGTTTGAAATGAAACTGAATTGCTGTTTTGTGTTAGGTTATGTAATAAATGAAGTGGTTATTGTGAGATAATGGTTAGCTTAGGTAATAAATATGATATTGTTGTGTGATGAATGGTTAGCTTATATGTCAACTCGTTTATGGTTGGGTGTGTGTGATCAATACTTGAGCCTTCTCTTCTTTTCTTTATCTCTTCCTTCTCACCTTTCTTCTTTTCTTTATCAACGTCCTTGTTAAAAACGCGTTCTTCTCTTCCTTTCTTTCTCAGCTTTATTCTTTTTTGTCTCTCATCCTTGAGCTTGCTTCGGATATGTATTACAATCCATCTACCCACAGCTCTAAATATGTTGAACTACTTAATAGTCAACAAAGTATCTCCTTCGGTAACTATGAAGATTGTCACGAATTCTCTTCATCACAACCTTTCTTTTTTCACACTCAAGGAACCGAAGATGGTAGAGAGACTGCTTCAGATCGTAGAGAGTGAAGGAAGTAGACACCGCCGGATGATATCTTGTTCATCAGTTCGTGGTTAAACACGAGCAAGGATCATGTGGTTGGCAACGAACAAAAATATGAAACTTTTTGGAAAAGAACTGCCACATACTTTGCGGCAAGTCCTCTGGTTGCTGGCTGCGAAGAGAGAGAGGCAAGCCATTGCAAGCAGTGTTGACACATGATCAATGACCTTGTGTGCAATGTTTATTTTCATGTTTTTATGTTTTTATTTTAAAATCTATGTTTAAAATGTTATGTTTAACTTTGTTTTATTTAATAAATAAATTTTATCTTTTAAAAAATTGTTTAAATTTTAGTTTAATATTTTTTATTGTTAAAAACCTTAATTAAGAAACTACCAATAAACCATTATAATTAAGTATATCTTAATAACGTCTCTTAGCTTAATAATAATCAATTAAAATTCATTAAGGCCCACTTAAAAACTACTTAAAGGTTTTGCCTATAAACATGCTCTTAGAGTATCTTTATCCTACATACCCATAAAAGGTCTCTTAATTGATTTTTAATAGTACTTAAAAAATAAAGTTGATTAAGAGATTTAGTTAAGAAATTTGAGATTTTTATGTTTCCATTACAAGTCTCTTATTTAACCCTAAAATAAAATAATATTAAACATTTTTATTAAAATTTAAAAAATAACATTTTAAAACATAGATTTTTAAATAAAAACGTGTAAACAAAAATTATTAAAATAAACGAGAATTATTTGAAAGAAGCATCCGAGATCAGTTGTTGTCAACACGTTCAAATCTACGCTAAATATGTTCAACCAAATCATCTTTCAGTTCTTGATGCATTTGTCTATCATGAATTCTTGTTCGAACACCCATCATATTTGTGATATTTGAAGAGATATCTGTCGAATACGTGAGATCGACATGTGAACTTTCGTGGTCTTCTCCTTGTTGAAACTCTGAAACATCAAATTAAGTGTATCCATCTCGTTCGTCTTGTACTATCATATTATGGAGTATGATACATGATCTCATAATCTTCCCAATTTTGATTTTATCCTAAAAGAGTGCTGGAATTTTAACAATGGCAAGACGAGCTTGCAAGACTCCAAAAGCACGCTCGACATCTTTTCGGACAGCTTCTTGATGCTGAGTAAATAAAAATGCTTTCGGCCCTTATGGTATTGGAATATATTGGATAAAAGTTGCCCACTTTGGATAAATACCATCAGTGAGATAGTAAGTTATATGATACTATATTCCATTGACAGAGAATGTGACTTGAGGAGCTTGACCTTTTATTATGTCATCAAAAACATGTAAACGATCAAGAACATTGATATCATTTAAAGTACCTGGAGGTCCAAAAAGGCATGACATATCCATAAATCATACGAAGCAACCACCTATAAAACGATTGTGGGCTTTCCCGAACCGCGTGAATATTGATCTTTCCAAGCGGTGGGACAATTCTTCCACTCCCAATGCATACAATCGATGCTTTCTATCATCCCGGGAAATCCACGATGCTCTCCAATATCAAGTAGACGTTGAAGATCAGTCGGTGTCGGTCTTCTTAGGTACTCATCGCTGAATAAATATATTATTCCTTCCATAAAATTTTGCACACATAACCGAGTTATAGTTTCACCGAGCCAGAGGTATTCATCGATTGTATTAGCCGCAAAACCATATGCCAAGACACGAATGACTGCAGTACACTTTTGAAGGATATATAGACTAAGCCTTTCGAGACAATCTTTTGTTTTGGCGAAAGTATTGAACATCGTTGGAGAGTCGATCAACAATGTGCATGAAAAATGTCTTGTCTATTCTAAACCGTCGTCGAAAAAAATATTAGGGATACGTTGGAGTTTTACTAAAATAATCATTTCATAAACGTGCATGGCCTTCTTCACAATTTCTTTCGATATAAGCTCGTTTTTTTATATTCTTTTCCTTTGTTCTTCTTGATCACCATAATGAATGGAAAAATTCTTAAAGGTTTGATCAAAATTTTGATTAAAGAATTGATCAAATGTATCATCAATTGATTACTCTAAAGTGTTTTGAGAAGAAGAAGCCATATATGTGAATGAAAAAGAAAGAACAAGATTGTTGTGATTAGAAAGAAAGAGCAAGAGAGTTGTGATTAAAAAAAAAGAGCAAGAGAGTTGTTTTATTTTGACTTTGAAGTTATGAGTGAGAGTGATTCATTTCGTGACTTGTCAAGTTATATAGAAACTGTAACACACGTGAGAGTGATTCATTACAATCCGTGACAGAAGACAACAATACATGTGAGAAACCAAGAACTAGACATAACATTGCAATGACACATTTTACGAAACATGTCTGTGACAGACAAACACAAGAACATGTCTGTGACACAAGACATACGGATGCTCCCAATGCTCCCATGACACAAGACATACAAATGCTCCCAATGCTCCTACTACAAGACATTCATATGCTCCCAATGCTCCCAATTTTGATGAAGCAAATCAAACATGTAAAAGAAAACAAGTCACCATTAATAAGCAATAACCCGAACAACAATACAAGTAAGACAAACTTAAACATAACAAGAACAAACTTAAACCGATACATAGAACAAGAACTTAAACATAATTAGAACAAACTTAACCATAACTAGAATAAGAACTTAAGCAGCTACACTTACACTTAAACTAATTAAACATTAAGTCACTGATGAGCTTCTTCTTGAGGGTTTCCTCATACTTGGCTAGAGGTTCTTTTTTGCAAAAAGAGAGTTAAGTAGACTCATCTTCAACAACCTTTCCTTCATTGCTAAATCTTGTTGTTTAATGGACCACATACTCTGAAGTTCCTTCAGCACATTCTCTTCTACCATAGTCTTCTTACCACTGGCCTTTGCTGCCTTAACACCCGCGGGATGCTTGGTATCAGTTGCTTGAGAGGTTGATGAATCTGCACCGTCATCCCACTTCCTCTTCTTAAAGCTTTCATCGTTTTTAGCAGTAGAAACGTCACACCACTTCTGGTCGTTGCGCAACTCCTTCCAAGCATGCTCAAGGGTAAATTTTTTCTTATAGTTGTTGTAGAATATTTCAATAACTCTTTTGAGGACATCATTCTCATTGCAACCACTACTTTTCTCACGGGTTGTAGCTTCACACGGTCCACATAACTTGCAGACCAAGTCGTTGATCCTGTGCCACATTGCTTACAGTGACTAGCCTCTCTCTGTTCGCAGCCAGCAAGCTTCGGACTTGCCGCAAAGTAGGCTGCAATTCTCTTCCAGAAAGCGCATGATCTTTGTTCGTTGCCAATAACTGGATATGTGCTCGTGTTTAGCCACGAGCTGATCAGCACAACATCATCCGTGGGCGTCCACTTCCTAAGTTCCCGACGATCACCAACATCATCAGTGCCTAGAGAATGAACTTGAGATGAAGATAGTTCGGCACTATCTTCATAGTTACCAAAAGAAATACTTTGTTGACTATTAAGTAGGTCAACAAAGCTTGCATTCTGCGTAAATGGATTAAAATCCATCTCCGAAGCACGCTAAAGGAAGAGAGAAGAAAGAGGAAAAGAACAACGGTGAGGATTTGAGAGGAGAAGAACACAGTTAGAAATGTATTCAAGAAAGAGGAGAAGTCAAGATTTTTATAGATTGAAGAGAAGTATCAATGTATTAATCACAACCAACCAAACCGAGTTGACATATATCTAACACATTCATCATTACACCATTGATTTCTACCTAACCATAACCTAACACTAAACATAACATTAATTATCCTCGATTCTATTCACACCAGAAGCATTTGTATCTATTCATATAGACAACATCAAAGAATATCACTAACAGAACAAAGACAGAAAAATCATTGCTTGTTAATGCTAACATGTATTGCATTTTATTCCTTTGTTCAATGAACTTTGTTGATCATTCGAGCTTCAGACACAGAACAAATCAAGTCCAATTTGATCCATCCATCTGACGAAACAAATACATAAACAAAAACATTATTCAAGAGACATACTTGAATAAACAAACTTGCAACAAACAAAATCTACAGACATAATCGAGCACCACAAACAAATCAAAATATTCAAAGTTGAAGAACATGAATCAGAAGCTTTACCTTCCGATTGGAGGAGAGCCGCCGAGATAGATGTCCCTCGCCCTCGAGGAGAGTCACCGAGAGACATAATCAAAAGACAAACAAAACAAAAGACATGCAAAATTGATCAGAACAAGGACAAGCAGAATCTAAAGACATGCAAAATTAAACAACACGGATGATGGCTTTACCTTTCGATTCGCGGAGAGCCACCGAGACATAGACTTATCGACATCGAGGAGAGCCACCGAGAGAGAGGTCACCGACGAGAGCCACCGAGAGAGAGGTCACCGACGAGAGCCACCGAGAGAGAGGTCACCGACGAGAGCCACCGAGAGAGAGAGAAACCAAAGCGCTACCGAGAGAAAGAGCGAAATCAGAGAGCCACCGATAGAGAGAAACCAGAGAGCCACCGAGAGAGAGAAACCAGAGAGCCACTGATGAGAAGAGATGTCGCCTTTCGTCGTCCTCGAGAGAGAGGAGAGAGAGAAACGAGAGAGAGACGAGAGAAAGAATCATTTCACTGAAACCTCTTCTCTACCCTTTCAACCTTCGACACGTGTCTCCCAAAAAACATTGCTTGCTTCTCTTAAATAAATGTGTGTCTTTGCAAATCTTTTATTTTTTGTTTTAATCTTAATTATTCTAAGCAACACACTAAAAGACCTGAATAATGATGTTCTTATGGACTTGATCTTTACCCTATAAATACAAGTTTGGAATCAAATCCAATTTAGCTACCCCACAGAAAGTAGTAGTAATGGACCAATAGTTCGTTGCCTCTAAGAGCAAAGGACTTGAATGTTCGATAGTTATAAATTTGTATTACGGCGATTTTGAAATTTTCTAATTTTAAATATTTTTAAATATATTTAAATATTATTAAATATCTTTTATATATTATTATATTTAATAAAATTCAAAATTGATGGATATTAATTTTCAAACTAAAGTAAGTGGCTAATAATTTTCTTTGAAAATAAATTGGCTTTAAAAAGTAAAATTTTAGAAGTTTATATCAAAATAAAGTTTAAATGATGTATTAAACGTGAAATAAAAATCAATATATTAAAATAAAATTTCTCCAAAAGAAGGACACAGAAAAATATTTGTTCTACTGTCCTCTGTTGGGCTTCCATGTTTGCTAATTGTAGATTTTTCCATACAAAAGAATCTAATAATAGGAATAGCGGATTCTCTAGAGAGGAAATTTTTTATGATAAATAATCAATGGAGGTTGTTCCACGACTGTCCTCATTTTCTTGAGGTTTTTGTAAACAACGATAATGAGTAATAAAGCATTTTCTTGAGGTTTTTGTAAACAACGATAATGAGTAAAGCATGTTAGTCGGAAAAAAAACTATATAAAAACACTTTTATGTCTCTCGGATATGAACAAGCATGTAGATAGACACTAGCTGATGGTCCCTCCCACAACAAAGGACAAAAATAATAAAATAGTCCACTTGCCACACTCCAAAGCAACATTGAAGCTAAACAAGTCAATAAAATTGAAAAGGATCCTTCCTCTCTCCAACCCAAGAAGAAGCTAACTACGAAACTTCTCAGTCTCACTTCCTTCTTCTATATAACCTCCCCAGTCTCAAATCTAAAACTCCACAACACAATCAAAACCACAAACCAACGACCCCAAGTTTCAATTATGGCTTCTTCACAAGACCAATCAGCTTTGGACCTCATCACTCAACACCTCCTTACCGATTTCCCTTCCTTAGAGACTTTCGTCTCTAGCATCCATCAGAGCACCACCTCCTCTCTAAGCCAACGCAAGCCATCTCTTGCCACCATTTTAGTTCCTACTACTGTACCTGTGGTTCAAGAGGATGATCATAGGCATTACAGAGGCGTGAGGCGTAGACCGTGGGGTAAGTACGCGGCTGAGATCAGAGACCCAAACAAGAAAGGTGTTCGTGTCTGGTTAGGTACTTTTGACACTGCCATGGAAGCTGCACGAGGTTACGACAGGGCTGCTTTTAAACTAAGAGGAAGCAAAGCCATTCTTAACTTCCCACTCGAAGCAGGTAAGCACGAGGACTCTGGAGACGACAGCAACAACAAGAAGACTCTGGCTTTGAAAGCTAAGAGGAAGAGACAAGAAACAGAGGATGAAAACCATGAGAGAAACCTGATCAGCCATAAAGCTGTGAAAAGGGAAGAGACAGAAGCTCAGGGTGAGGCTTGTCCGTTGACACCATCAAGTTGGATGGGGTTTTGGGACGGAGTAGACGGTCTAGGGATGGGACTATTCTCTGTGCCTCCCTTATCTCCTTATCCATCTCTGGGACATTCTCAACTCGCGTGATTAAGTAGGCTTATGGGTGTCAAAATTCCAAAAAAACAACAACACTAGGTGACATCTGCAACCTCGGATTATATTATCGGCAAGAAAGACACAAATATCTTAAAGGATTGTATTCAAGATTCCTCATGGAGTGAATTAGTTTCATAGATTGGTTGATTGTAAATACTTTGTTATATTCATTCGTTCTTCTCAATGCAATTACCTC
The DNA here is from genome assembly GCA_012274485.2 of Sinapis alba. Classification (NCBI taxonomy): domain Eukaryota; kingdom Viridiplantae; phylum Streptophyta; class Magnoliopsida; order Brassicales; family Brassicaceae; genus Sinapis; species Sinapis alba. The sequence goes on along the minus strand of MU105634.1, from coordinate 347,893 downwards.
TACTCTTCCTTAAACGACCTCAAGAGGATAACAGCTTTCTATTAGAAGAAAGAGGAAGTCCAAACTTACAAGACCATGCTAATGAGTCCTTCGTACAAAATGATGGCCGCTAATTCAAGACTTGTGTGGTCATCTGAAAGGACAGACAACCATATGCAGCTGGACCTTGCTTTGACCTTTCACCATAGAACAAAAGAAAAATCTTAGCAGCTGATTAAATAGATGCCAGCACATTGTTTGGTAATGACCGACCTACAGGTCTTACAAAGACCAGAAAACTACTTAAGAACCCTTAACTAAGCTCAACATGCTGCCCAACATCGAACAAAGTGAATCCTCGGTAAACATCAGAGCTCCAGTTTCAGATCCTTAAGCTTCTCTTTCTCTTTGCTTGACATCTGAAGTAGAAATTTCACATAAGAATGAATGTTTATAGCAGAGCATTATCAATGTCTTGACTACATATACAGAACGCCCAAGAGGTCCAAGACACATTGAATTCAATATGATAATGAAAAACAAAGCCATTCTTCCTCTGTCGCCTGCTCCACCAGACCTTCTGCTTTCAGATGCACGTGATATGTTAACATCTATTCTTACAACAATGATAAAATTACCTTGTATATTCCAAGTCCTAAATCAATGGAAATAGCCAGTGGGGAAGGAATATTGAAGATCAGAGTTAAGACGTTGATTACCAACTCAGTGCGAATTCTTTTAAGTAGAAGGAGAATATATATAGGCAAAAAACTTCCGTTTACGCTACTTTATATTTTCAGTGCATCACATCCATGAATACATGATACAATTGAACTGAACAAATTTCCTTTGTTGCTAACATCATGTATCACGTGAAATGGTCATAAACTGACGTCAATCAGTCCTTAGTTGTCGTGTCCCAGACTCGGGGGGTGATGAAAATTATACTGATTTAGGCATGGAAATGATCAATGATATGCTCTATGATATCTGCTCCTTCTATATGCATGGTTTCGCTTTTAACCTGCAAACGGCATAAGACATGCTATTAGATTTCATGTTTATACAAGGACACTAATCTTATCTGAATGAATGACACAACGTAACGTTCAAGCTTACAAAAACGGAACGCTAAACATCAAGAGAAGATGCATTTAAAACCTTTAAGAGGGAGGATAAACAAATGTCAATATCTTAGGAGAGTGAGAGACCTGTATAACACTATGAGCAGCGAACCTCTGCCTACTACTGTGGAAGCTAACATCAACTTTTTCCCATGAGACAGTGGAGAGTCCTTTGATCATTTCTTCTGCAAATTTGAAGAGGCCCCACATTATTAGAACATGTACATAAAAAGTCATAAGCACTGCATATGGTATGTTTGATCTAAACACAGAAAACAGAAAGACAAATAAGAGGAGCAGTGACCAATAACTTCTACAACAGAAGAACCGATAATGACCAAAACAGGCACAGTGCAAGCTTACCTTCAATGTCGGTTGAATGATTTTCGCCTTCTGGTACATCCTCAGCATCACATGACTTGCAGAGTTCTTCGTAAACAATATGAGGATACTTCTCGTCCAGAGAATCTTCCCACTGGTAAACCACGAAAATCATTCACATATAAGAGACCCATCGTATCAAAATCCTTAACCAAATAGAGTAAGTCAAATACCTTAGGTAATTCACTGTCACGTCTGATAGAAGCCGTCCTCCAGCCAACGATGTCTATTCAGATCTAGTAAAGGAAAATAAAGGTAATTGAAGATGCTAGAGAGCATATTACTACAAGTAACAGAGGCAGGATACGATCATGGCCGACGTTTGAATAAACCACCCGCCTTTTGAAGGCACGCAGTGCAGATCTGCAATAGAGGAAAAACATATTTGAGTGAGAAGATCTTTCAGACCTGGTTAAGTGAACTAATAGCTTGTGACAAATGGGGCATATGCTGGCATACATGAAATGACAATCACCGGTATCTTCCACCATGCGACGAAGCAAGGGCGGTTTTCCCTCTTCTTCATCTTTCAAGAAAAGGTGACGTCCCGTTCTTTTAAAAATCCAGTGGATAACGAGACCTGCAACTTTCTCAAAGGAAGAAACACCAAAGAGAAACGGAACCTGGAAGCAAATACCAAATCCCGTTAGAATAACATCCTGACATAAGTGAAATGGTAATTCAATCGCACAAATAGATATCCATGATGATTAAAGAAAACAGCTTTCAGTTATAAAGTGTGCAAGGTTAAAAGCAGCTTTGCTAAGATATTATACAAGTCATGTTTTTTCTTGTCTAATTTTGCATTCACAATAATCAAGTTATGAAATGAAGTGTGCAGAGGAATATTGTTTTCAATTTCAAACAAGTACAATAAATGAACATAACCACAGTTACCTGTCTATTACCCATTGAACCAAGATGTGGTGTAGCAACAGTGATGAAGTTCACAGCCTCTAAGCCACATATTGTGCCTTGGGAAGGCCCTTGACTACTGTCCCCTGAAGAGTCTTGAGAATCTTCCTGATTAGGTGGCTTGTAAAGCTTCCCAATTGCATATCTTGCTGCAAGCCCTCCCAAAGAATGAGCAACAAAGGAGATTTTACGGATGTTTGGCCTTGTTTGAATAATTTCAAGGACCTGAGACATAGAAAGAGCGTGGTTCGGAGTAGGCTACTATGAATGCAGGAAAGAGAGAAGAGAATGTAATGATGTATGCTTACCTCGGATGCAAGACGCTCACCCATTACATCCACACCATCTAAAGTAAGCGCAGATGCATTTTTCTCACTACCTGCAAGATCTCATAAGCAATATAAATAGCCAGGAAATAGGACAAAGGGACCACTAACTCTAGTTGAAAAGAATCATCAAGGAAAAATTGTTAGTTCTTACAGTGAACAAAGACTTTGTCAGGTAGCCTTTTAACGAATTGCTCAGCTCCAAACTTCCAATCGTCCGTACTGAATTACCATATAAAGATTACATTTCTTGTCAGATAACAATTATCAAAGATCAATCCTGATTATTGTAGAAGTAAGTAACCTTCCCAAGATGCCATGGACCATAACGACGAGGTGATCGGCTGAAGAAGAATCAGACGTCTTACAACTCCAAACGTCGAGGCTGCCATCGACCACAGACTCTGCCGAGCAAACGCCGTCCTCCTGCTTCTCCATAAACGGCGAATGTTTGCAATTCGAACTCGATCCGATCAGATCCAATTACGGCAAGAACAAACGCTCGATTTGAGGACAAATGGTGTGGAGGGGATATTGAATTAATAGAGGAGAGGATAGGGTTTGTGGTAAGAGTAGAAAGTGGGGAGTGGGAATGAAGAAAGCAGGAGAAGACAGAATTGCCAGAGAAGGAAACGAACGAAATTGTAACGTGGAAGAAAGGAATCGTTGAGAGGTATGTCGGCTTCGCTTAGACGGAGTTGCCGACTTCCGGGGACCCAAACTAAATATCTCTCTACGTCTTTTATCAGTTTTTTCCACAACTGATATTTTAATTTACCAAAATCGGAAGTAGATGGGGCGACATGCCAACTTTTCACTATACATATTTTTTGAGTTGGGGGCACTTGTACAAATTAATCTAATTATTAAAGAAATATTAGATTTTGATCTGCTCTTAAAAAACGGGTTTATTTTTTTAAAAAAACTAAATATCTATTTATATAAAAAAAATTCATTTACTCTAAGAGCATTTCCAATCTCACTCTATTTTTTACTCTAAAATAGAGTGAGAAATAGAGTAATAAATAAACAAAAAAACCATTAACCTATAAATAGAGTAATGGCTTTTTTGTTTATTCAAAACTCTATTTTTCACTCTATTTTATAGTAAATAATAAAATGGGGTTGGAGATGCTCTAAAGTGTCTACATGGGATTCCATGTCACTAGTTCGAATTCTATGATGGTGATACGTGTTTCGGGTATCCGAACTCGGATTGGAAGAGTAAAGGTCCAACTATTTTTACCACTGAACCACTTCAATTTCTTTGTAAATACATTTGGCCTACGAATATATATCGGTTTGTGTTTAATTTTTTTTAATTAAAATTAAAAAATAAATAAAATTATAATTTCGGGTAAATATTTGTATATTCAAAACGACTTGGAACCGGTTGGAAACCGAACCTTAAATCGATCAGATACTCTTTGGATATATTTTCTAAATAACCGATTTACCCAAAACCAAACGGTTCCTACCTGACACTGATCCGAATACCCGAAATCTCGGCCCTAAGTAATCGGGTTAACATAACACACAAAGAAATGAAACTTTAGGTTTCATTTCTCTTCATCGTTCTACAACGACTCCTGATCTTCGTCTATTTCTCTGAAACGGACCGAGTTTTGATTTCTGAGTGTTTAATCCTATTAATTCAATCAACTACGATGAATTCGTGAATGCGTGATATACATCGATGAGTCAGTGTTTTGCGAGTATAAATTGGTCAGTATTCGTCCTCTCGAAATCATCTTCTCTTTTATATCCCTTTTAGTATGTTTACCATTATATCATCCTCGATGTCGTTTAAAATTAATCTGGATCTGCAACTCTCAAGCGTCTCTTCACAGTTTGTTTTGCTTCTTTAATTTTTTTATAATCTTCAATCTGATATTTATTGCAATAGATTAAACGCTTGAAGATACAATCTATGAAGTTTTATGGACAATTTTATTTTTATCACATAACCCAAGTTGCCTTTACGACGCTCATCCTCTCATCGTTCATTGTAATCGGTTTCTGTTTTAAGTTTGTCTTTGAACTTTGATCATTGGAACAATCTTTGTGAATTCCTATTTTGATTTTGATCGCAGCGTAATTCTAAGAAAATGCATTACAAAGGACTTATGGTGCTCAGGTAAGTTCATATCTCTTTCAGATGTTCATGTTATGTATATCTTAAATTTAGTGGATATTTCTATTGTTGATATGTATGAAGATAAAAAGATGTAGAGATAATGACACAAAAGATATGTTTCTTCAAAGACCAAATGTCAAAGGTTGGAATTTCTCACAAAGAGTTCCTAGACAAAAAAAAGTTTATATGGATTTGGATGATGTTGAGGTGAACCCAAATTCTTGCTTTTATGATTATTTTTTTAAAAATATTTGGGACAGCCATTACTTCCAGTTTCTTCAACCCTATACTTGATTTCCTTCTTTCTTCTTTTCAGGTCAAGTTTGGAGAGCTAGAAGCTTAACTTTCTGAAATCAATGCAATTAACGACAAGCTGCAGTGCTCTTACAATGAAGTTGTAGAGTACAAGCTCCTTCTTGACAAGGTAATATGACAGAGAGTCCTCATTTGGTTCATAACTAATTTGACATACTATCATAGATGATCTTTGGTCGGCACAATTTTCATGACAGTACAAGACTTTCCTTTGTGTGAATTGCATATTTAAATTATTATCTTAAAGCGTTGGATATGTATCTAATACATTCATGTGTTGGTTGTGAGTTTTCTAGGCTGATGATATTTCTGCTTTAGCCCATAGACGCCCTTGAGGCTCCTTTGCTGCAGGACGTACGAGATCTGCAACTGTCTTTACTTCTCCAAGTTATGTTTTCCGTAAAATCCTTACAAGCTGTCTTTTTTAACATGAGAAGTCTATTGATCCAACAAAGCAAGTAAAGCTTGGATTCCTCACTGGGCTGGTGTCTTGCAAAAAGAGTATGGTGTTTGAGAGGATCCTATTTCGCACAACTAGGACAACATCTGAATACGAAAGTCTGAGTTTGTCACTGATCCCAACTTTGGAGAGAAGGCTAACTTCTTACTTTTTACTCTTAGCTTCTTGGACATTAAATCAAATTCACGACCAACCACCAAGTGTGTTTGTAAAGCTCGCATGTCTTGCTACCTTCAAAGTAACAAAAGATATAAGATTGTAACTTTTCAGCCGAATCATAACCATGATTTAGTGAGGACACCTATGAATCATTTGCTGAAGAGTAACCGAGCATTGTTTATCTCTCAAAAATAACATGCTGATGATGCCGATATGTCAGGAATTTCAGCAAATGCAATCGTTGGACTAATGAGCAAAAATGTTGGGGGGGGGGGGGCGACCGAATCTGGGTTTTATGGATAAAGACCTGCAAAATTACATGTATCATAAGCGAATGGCAGCGATGAAAAAGCGAGATGCTGGTGTGGTTTGCGAGTACTTTAAAAAAAGATAATAATACATATTTTATTTCTCAATGCAACTTGATGAGGAGGATATGATCATTATTATCTATTGGAAAAATAATCGCTCAATTGGTGATTACAATCTTTTTGGAGATGTCGTTTGATTTGATACAACTTACAGGACCAACGAATATGATAGACTGTTTGCTCCATTTGTCGGGGTCAATCATCAAAAGCAAACTTTTATGTTTTGTGATGCTCTATTATATGATGAAACCACAAAGTCTTTTGAGTGGAATTTCAGATTTTTCTTTGACGAATGTATGAAAAACAACCGCAAACAATTCTTACAGATCAATGTGCAGCAATGACAAATGCAATAGGAAAAATATTTCCTGAAGCAAACATAGATTATCTGTTTGGTATATTTACCAAAATACTGGAAAGAGGTTGAGTCGTGTATTTCATGGACCGTACCAGCTTGCCACGGATTTTGAAAAATGTGAATATGACCATGAGAATGAAGTAGAGTGGTTATCAGCATGGAGTGAAATGCTCAAGAAGAATGGATTGACAAAGAATAAATGTTTGAAGGATTTGTTTGAGTTGAGAAAAAAATGGCAAGGATATATGGTCGTCAAACTTTTACAGCTGATATGATGAGCACACAACATAGTGAAAGTATGAATAATGTTTTGAAAAATACTTGAAGCGAATTTATAAATTGTTGCACTTCTTTAAACACTATGAGAGAGTGTTAGATGATCAGAGATTTAAAGAATTAACTGCTGACTTTGGTATGATGCATACATCGCCGGTATTATCGGCTCTTGTAGAAATATTGTAACAAACAGTGGACGTGTAAACACTAGAAGTGTTTACCTTGTTCCAGAAGGAATGCACGGCTCTCAATGATTATGTTGCCAAAAGGATCAATAAGTCTAAGATGGTAAGTGTTGAATACAATGTATCTTTTCTTGGTGTTGAAAGAAATCATTTGGTTAACTATATTTCTGCAAACAAAACGATACATTGTAATTGGATGAAGTTTTCTTTTGCTAGAATCTTATGTCATCATGCATTAAAAGTGTTGGCCAAGAAGGATGTTAGAAGAACTCCACTTATCTACATTCTGAATCGATGGAGTACTGAGGCTTAAGCACAAACTATATCTTTTTATCATTCAGCGACACCTAATGATACATTGAAGTAAATGATCGAAAAGGGATATAGTCATATATGTCAGTACTTTCCGTGAGATTGCATTTATTGATGTAGAACATATAGAACTGACAATGTATGCAGATGAAGCTGCCTTTCAGTTGCTTACAAAATTGGTGGAAAAGAAAAAAGAACTTGTGAAAGCTAATAAATGGATGCTCTATACTTAAGATTTTGAACTTTGTGGAAGAAGAAGAAGTTCTAAATGCACGTGGAATAAAAATAAAAAATCCTCATGTACGACGAAGGAACCAAAAAATCGGACGCCATGGTTGATATTTGAGTGTGCTTGAAACAAAAAATCGTGGTATATCAAAATCATCCAGTGATGCTACATCAAATAAGAAGTTGTCATTTCATGTATTTGATATATAATTTTTTGGTTTTTTTCCATCTTTATCAAATTTTGAGATGTAATCAATACATATATATATATATATATTTCAGGACTCAACTCTTCCTACTGATACATAATTATTTGTTGCTACCACTTGTCCGACCTTACATAATGAACTTTCTTTCTCACAACTGCTCCAGGTTAATACTCCATTCTCTATATTATTTATGTTTAAGTTATCTGTCATTTTTAGTTAGTTTATATCTCGTATTTTATAGGAATTTGACAAGAGCTATGGTAGGTCATCGTAAGACTCTGTTATTTTAAATGTGAAAGCATACATTAATCATGTTTTCTTTTCTTTCTTACTTATGTTTTTTTTTTCTAGCATATTCTTGTTTTTACTTATAAATATCTTCCAAAATCAAAAATCAAAATTGTCCAAAAATTTAGATTGACTTTTTAAGTGGCCCTGGAAGTGTTTTCTCTAGCTTCCTCGTCTAAACTAAAGCAGGACTAGTGTAAAAACAATTGCCAAGTTTCCGAGAAATTCACCGAAAAGAACTCTGAAAGTGCATTTTGCAGAATTGATCTCATTACGTATTTGTTGAGGATTATGAAGCATTCACACAGTTGACTGACGTGGTCACTCATCCTTTCAAAATTCACTAACATGTTATCGATATATACTTCCATGATTTTACCTAGCTGATTGACGAACATCCTATTCACCAACCGTTGGTAAGTGAAGTAGGGGTTATGAGACTGAAAGGAATTACTTTTGTACCAGTAAGTGATGAATGTCGTTTCTCCTGATCTTCGGGGTTCATTTTATCACATTATACCCCAAAAATGCATCCAAGAAAGAAAGCAATTGATGACATGTTGTAGTTTCTACGAGCAGGTTAGTATGAGGAGTGAGAAACTGTCTTTCAAACATGCTTTGTTGAGGTCTATAAAAAATGCAGGTTTTTCACTTCCCGTTTTTTTTTTTTATGAATTATGGGATTGGCTATCCAATCTAGGTATTTAACCTCGTGAATGGAGCCAACCTTTAATAGTCGATATATGTCATTGTTTACTGCTTTGGCTCGCTTGGAGCCCAATTTACGACGTTTTTGTTAAGTCGGCTTGTACAAGGAATCAAGATTTGCCTAATGAACTGTTATGTCATGGTCAATCCTAATCACTTCCTTAGTATACCATGCGAAGGTGCTGATGTTTTCTTTTAAGAAAGAAATCAGTTTGCTTTCGGATGGGGTCTTGCATGTCAATTTTTAGCTATACATATGTCTGGTTGGAATTGTTAATGCTGGTGTAGACCGTTAGGTTTGGAATTAGATCACCAAAATTGGCCGAAATGCTTTGATTTTAAATTCACCGGAATAGCTGGCTATTTACAAATTACAATCAGCCATGAATGTCCTTTTTATATTCTCATGTGCATATATCGATAGACTTAATATAGTCATGAAGCATTGTAATCAGTTTTTATTATGAGAAAGTGTTTTATCTATGTCATGGGGAATTATTTCTTGAGGACATCAATGATGTTATGTAAAAGTATGCATGAAAAAACTGTTCGGAGAGTATCACTATAATATAGTAACATATAACTCAAGTTTCTTCCTGTCTTTTTAAGCAAACAAAGAAGTGTCATCTTTGCTCGTTTTAAAGCTTAGTTGATTGATGAAAATTGCAAAACAAAGTTCCATCTCATCTTTTGACAAGAGAGAGTTACACAACCAACGAATCTAGTCCAATCTTAATTCACTTTACTCCATTTACATATAAAGATGGGAGAGTTACAAATAAGAAGCTTTATTCTGTTGCTATCCAAAAATCTTCGAACATAGTCCATCGGTCACAAATCATCAACCACCATTGTTGTTCAATCAGATCTAATTTGATTTGGTTCAATTGTTTGGCCATATGCTCTTATTACTTAGATTGCAGCCATTCATGTTTTTTTTCTTGAAGAAATAGTCATTTGTGTATTGCTTAAATGGATATGAACTTATATTCTTTAATGGTGATTTGCCTCATAATTTATATGATGCAACATAAGAAATTTACTATGCATGATCAAAGTTATGAAGTGTACAATCAGATTATCTTTTATGATTCTAAATAAGCTCATAAGCAATAGTTTGAGAAATTCAACTAAACTTTGCATAAAAAAGGTTTTGTTTCAAATTATGCAGATAAATATCTTTTTTAAAAAATCCGTGAGCATGAATATTTATCATCTGCTTATAAGTAGATTTCTTCTTTGTTTTTGAAACTTCTCCGAAAACATTTGTGAAACTAAAGATTTTATTAGTTATAAACAACGTTCGAGAACTCGCTGGACGCAACGCGTGCGGTCGGGTAAGACCTAGCGCCAAATCAATTAATCAGAGAGTATATGGGGATTAATCCGGACGTAGTTTTGAGCATTTATAGCTGTAATTAGGTATATATATTAATTAACATAGTCTAGTGGTTAGAGGTGTTTGTTAAATACGTCCGCGTGTTCGAGAAGAGGATGCGTCTGTTTTGTCAATTTTTAAAATAAATTGGTTAAATGATTTAGGAAATGACGAAATTAACCTTTATATTCAACCTCCCACTGCGATTTTTCTGCAAACTCCAGCCGCTTTTCTATTTTTTTCTCGATTTCATAGATTTTTCATAATATTCTTGTAAGTTTTAATGAAAACTAGCTTTTGACCAGCGCGTCCGTGCGGGTGTTTGTTTTTATAATAATTTATATTTCACTTGTAAATACATTCATGTTGTTACTGATCCATAGGTTATTGAGTTTTGACATTGGTGTATCTTGTTCAGTTTGTTTAGCGTCTATTTATAAATTATGCAGTGTATACTTATTTTATGGTACCTTTATTCATTTTACTTGGTAAAGTAAACATTAAATTACCGTAAATAAAGTATTATTAGATAGAGCACGTTGAACATGGTACATGTGAGTTTTTTGCAAGTAGCATGAATTTTGTTTCCCTACAAAAAAGAGGTAATATTAGATAATTGCGTTTTAAACAGAGGTAATATTATATAATGCAAAAACGTAAATAAGATTGATTTACCCATTGGTCTACTAAAACCATCTCAAAGGTATCTACAAAAGCCGTGTTCTGCTTCCAAACATGTAGGCACTTAACATGAACTCGCCAGTTATTCTTATAAGGCTTAAATTTTGAAAAATGTGTAAAATTATACATTTTATGAGGAACTGCAAATCACACAATGGTTTTCACGTCAGAGTGGAAGAGGTATATATAGATGTTAGGAAATCGTAGGGTAATGAAATATAATTTTTAAAGATTTTGTCAGTTGTGATTTTTTAGCATTAAAACACGAATATACTACTCGATTATATACCAAACTTGATTCGTTTATGTGTGTTTGCAAGATATATATGTTTAATGCTAAGATATTAAAAGTGATTTGCAAGATATAAGAATATTGTGTTAGTTGATTGATATTCTAATAGTTATGATAATTGCTTAGATATAGGAGAAGATTTTGGAAGGTAATTTTGAAAAAGAAAATATTAAATATTTAGTCTTGATTTTGAATTACATAATTTTGATAATGTATAATTAAGATATATGTGTTTAATGCTAAGATATTAAACTTGATTTGCAAGATATAAGAATATTGTGTTAGTTGTTTGATATTCTAATTGTTATGATAATTGATTAAATATATGAAAAGATTTTGGAAGGTAATTTTGATAAGGAAAATATTAAATGATTAATTTAAATTAGATAATTTATAGCGATAAGATCATATTGTTTAAATTAGTTTTGATTTAAAATTACATTCTTTCAAGTGATAATTATATACATCATGATCAAAATATTGATATATAAGTTTATGAGAATAATGATATATATTATGTTGTATTTACACGTTTGGTTTTAAATGTAATCAAATGAATTTTGTATATATCTAATAGACTGATTTTGATTATGCATACAAATTAATATATGATGTATTATCATAATACAATTCAATGGTTTAGTAAAGCACCAGAAAATAGTTTCTATTATTATATATATATATATATATATATATATATATATATATTTGATTATTTTGAGTAAAAGGAATGAATATAGATATTGTATTGAGATGATTTAGAATTGTTAAGGTTATGATTTAGTATTTATATGGTTTAGTAGTTAAAAGAAACGACTGAGTTTTAGGATGACCTGTTGGTGATATATTTAGATGGTTTAGTATTTTTTGGTTTAGTTATAATTTTTTAATTAAAGGGTATAGTAACTAAAAGAAAAATCGTGGTTTAGAGGAGTGGCAAAGGATGGTAAATTTTGAAGAAAACGGGAGAATTTCAAATTTATACTTCAATTTTAATATTTTAGATACATCAAATCTAAAACATATATGCAATATCAAACATAAAACCCATTAAAACTTTGAGTTTTTTTTGAACTTCCAATTTATTGGCCGAATAACATCAATTCGCCAAGAATGTTGTCTGATTTGCGTGTTTCCGGCAATTAGCCGGCCACCTAGCACACATTTTCAAAAAGGGGTTATAAATTTGATATATGGTGTCATTCTTTCAATAAAAGTTGTAAAAAACTTATCCTAAGCTTTATTTAAAGTAATCTCATTTATATTAAAAAGATTCTTAAGAAACTTGGATACCGGTATAAGTCTAAGAGCATCTCCAATGGTTGACTTCAATTTTATCTTCAAATGTTCACTTTCTTCAAAATGAAAAATAAATGAACCAAAATTCACTATAATGGTTTACTTCATTTCTTTTTTGTAAAAGAAATATTCCAAATATATTTCATCTTCACTTTATCATTATTATTAAAAACACCTTCTAGTTTTTCATCTTTACTAATTTTACCCAACTATTTTATTTTAACATAATCCAACATAGTTAACATTATCTTATAATAAAATTATTAAAACAAATATAAATAAATAAATAAAACATTAGATTTTATAAAGAAGCATCAAACATATGTTTTTTTCACAAGTGATCAATTAAATTGTTTTGAAGTGCGAAATGAGCTTCTTGATATTTAATTCTTCTAAATCGAGCAAGAAACTCTTGAAAATGAATAGTCTCATGTTCTTCGATATCAACCTTTGTAGGTGGAACTTCTCTGAAAACTTCAGTTGGTGGATTGAGATTACGCTCACGTTCAATTATTATGTTATATAAAATTATACAAGTGGGTATGATATCATGTATCACTTCTCTTTTCTAAAACCGAACTGGTCCTTTCACAATTGCAAAGCGTGATTGGAGAACTACAAAAGTATGTTCCACATCTTTTCGACATGCTTCTTGTTGTGTAGCAAATATTGCTTTTTTGAACCCGAATTTTGGTGGAAAGAAGTGAAGAACAACAAGCTCAACAACTACCTCAAACATCAATATCATTTGGAAAATGTTTTATCGACCTTAGTGGTTCTGAAAATAATTTACCAGATTATTAAGTGTTAGTTTATGTTGTATTAATAAGTTTGATATGTTTAGTTTTGTGTTATTAATTATGTATTTGACTTTTTATATTAATTAAGTAATTTTATTTTATTTACTCGTATAAATTTTAAGTGTATTTTAATATTATAAACTAATATGATGAAAATAACAACTGAAATTAGAAATTAATTGGATTATATTAAAACATATAATTTATTTTGGAAAAATATAAGAATAAATAAAAGTTAAGGACCAATTTGCAATAAAAAAAAATTATCTTAAATAAATGAAAATATGTACAGTAGATCTTCAAATTTGAAACAACAATGTTCATTGCTTCAAGCAGAAAAATGAAGTAGGGTTGGAGCAAAAATTTCTTCAAAATAAAATGAAAAATAGGGTTGGAAATCCATAAGATTATGGATCATTTAATTTAATGAATATTTAACGAATGAGCAATTCTCTTAAATAACCATTTTTAAGTTTTTATCAAAAATTGCTCTCGAAAAATAAAATGACCAAAATTGCCTTTTTTTTTTTTGAAATTTTCAATTTTTTTTTTTTTTTTGAAATTTGAAACCTTATTCCCCAACCCACCCCTTAACTCTAAACCATAAAGTCTAAATTAGTTAATCCTAGGGATATAAATGCATATAAACAATTTTTTAGCTTCTAAAAAAACCTGATTTAATCATTTTCTTCCTTAAAAACTATTTTTGTGAAGAACACACTAAAATGGGCTATCTAAGGGAATTTTTCTTAACGAATTGTACATAGATGATTAGATTAAATAGATATATTATACTCTTGATCAAAGAAAAAAAATTAGATATATTATACTCATAATCTGGTTCTGAGTCTTCTGACCACTAGAGAGCATTTGATTGTTTGATGTGATATTTGAAAAGAACTCATGACTCGAACTTACATTTCAGTAGTTTTTTTTTTTGTCAACTAAATTTTATTGGATAAAACCCAATATGCAATTTTACAATTTGGTAAAATACAAGCAAGACCCAAAGCAAATACATTGAGATTCAAAAATTAAATGAAAGTGGTTCTTGTTATCTCATCATATACGCGTCTAGCTGAAGAAGCCTCTATGGGACCCTACGTGTCCTTCATGGAAAAGGCACCTATGTCAACCGTCAGCTAGCCTCTTCGTCGTCAAAATTTCATCATCTCCGCCTCCAATTTTCTTTAATCACTCAAACATGAGCATGTAACTCTGAATCCTCACTGTAAACCCGACACTAAATTGGATTACCTTCCACTTCAATCGTAATTACTTGAACAAAGAGGCTTTGCTCCACCGGAATTAAGATCAAAGGAAACTGAACATCAATAGAAGTTAAGACCTTTTGACGTTTGAAACAAACGCCGTCTCTACCGAATCTCCTTCATAAATGATTTTAGTTTCCATTAATTCCTTTTTTTATCAGAGATTCTCCATCTAATCACCTTGTCTATATAGACATGATGAAAATTGATTCTCCTAAAAAAAATTAGAAAAGCAATAAAGGTGTTTGACCAAGTAACTATCGGGATATCAACTAAAAGCCAGTGAAAAGCAGATTAATAACTTTCCATCGAAGATAGAAGATAGCTTGCAGATCTGCTTCAATGAATGTATGATAAACACAACAAAAATTCATCACTGCGAATACAAAAGTTCGCCTCCGCGAATAACAAAAGTCGGTTAACCCGAAAAAGATCAATCATAAAGATCAAAGACTAATTTACAGACAAAAGTAATTCAATCCTCTGTGAAAGATAGAGTTTTGAGAACAGGGGTTATCGAGAGAGAAAAGAGTTCTAATCCTTTTATTATCCACTGCTTTACATTTTAGTAGTTAACCATATGTATTAATAAGTCTTCGATCTTTACGAGGAAAATTGTTAGCACAGAAATCTGGTAAACAATCTTCCATAGTTTGTTATAGGACTGGACAAGGATCAAATATCCAGGTTTTTAAAGATATTTGTAATTTGTTTCGTTGACCAATTAGCTTACTTGTCAATCCAAGAGCATTCAGATCCAATGATAATAGGAATTCCATAATAATATCATCTCCTTTCTAATCACTTTGTTTTTTTACCTAGTCAAAAACATTTTGACGATTTAACTATTTAATAGTATTGAATTAACTTCAAAGCTATTAATGAAATATTTGTCTTATTATGTTCAGATGCTAATTTCATTTGAAACAGCCGGTTTTATGCTCAAGTTAACGTAATAATGTCTTAAGATCAAGGCTGTCCTAATTTCACTCAAGACAGTCGGTTTTATGCTCTAAGTAATACTAATATCTTGTGACAAGGCTAAGCAACGACAAACCAGACTGATTATGAATTTGTGGGAAATTCATACATCAAAATATGAAAAATTAGATGCAGATAATATCATTCAGATCCAAAAAACGTATTGGATTAGAGTAAATTAAATTATGACACTGTATTCTTGTTACAAATAAACTTTGGATTAAAAGATAACAATTTCGGATTTTAGATTTTTCTGAAATTTGAGAAATCAAAATATTGATAAACATCAGTCTTATAAATTGACATAGATCAGTCTTATAAAAAATATCTCCAAATCTAAAACTACGGATATAAATTGATAAACATCAGTCATATACAAAAACGAAACTGATTAAGAGGGGATTCAGAAGCTAAACTGTTGTAGCATCAGATGCACATAGCATAAATCAGATCAAGTGTTGGATTAGATTATTTGCTTCATCATTATCACTGTCTATATGAAATTCAATGAAATTCACGATTAATCTGAATCGCGAAAACTAAGAAGTTAGATAAATATTTTCCAAATAATACAGAAAATAAGGAGATGACTCAGTGGTGGCTAGTGATATTAGGTTCGATTCTGCCAGCAAGTTACTTCAGCTGAACTCAGAAGAGGGAGCGTTATATCCTCATCGTCATCTCCAAATCACACATTCATTAAAACATAAAACGGTTTAAAAATCAAACAGATTCTTTTGTAATGAGTATTAGAAAAAAATCAAATTGAAAAAACAAAGAGAAGGCTCAGTTCAGCGGGATTATCGACACAGAAACGAATCTCCAATTAAAAGAAGAAACGACTCATTCCGGTCTGTTGAGCTTGATATTTCCGAGTCATCACTGCCTTTCTCTATCTCCAATGTTAAATCAAATATTTATCAAACAAACGAATCAATTTAAGAAACAAAGAAAGCTTGAGGATTAGAAAACAGTCCTAGATAGATGCAAAAGTTGCTAATGAGACTTTACAGGTGATTGCTGTGTCATTATATAGTGTTTGTAGTTAGGGTTTCGCTAGGTCTTGGGAGGAGGCCCACTTTCAGCCCATTAGATTTGTTCACCGGGTGTTTTGGCTTAACTTCGGTTCGATTTAATTTGGTTTGGTTTATTTCGAATTGAAATAAAATTTTGTTTATTTTCTTTTGATTGAGCGGCGGAGATGGATGCTCTGAGAGCGTCTTATGGTGACTCTTCATCGGACTCTGATACAGATGATCTTTCTCCGGCCGCTGCTAATCCCGGGGAGGAAAAGGAGTCGATTTCCTTGCCTCCTCCGCCTCTTTCGCTTCTCGAATCCATTGGATCCACAGGTGATCAACTCTGACTGCTCCTGAATCTAACTAACTCATCACGTATTAAAATGTCTCTGTGAACTTGAAGGTTCTTTGGATTTCTACTCAACGGCGGAGCCTGGGACTCGAGTAAGGAACTTTCCTCATGTCGAGGGAAACTACGCCTTGCATGTTTACATCCCTGGTAATCACCTCTCTTTCAGAAAGAGGCTTACAGCAAGTTGTTGGTAGAAAGCTAATGAACATTGGTCTTAGTGATGCCTTCTTACTGTGCATCAATCTCATTTAGGTGCTTGTACAATCAGCTAAAAGGATGAATTGTTGTAAAATGAGAAAATAGAAGCTCTTGCTATCAGTATGTGTTCATGAAGTGTATCATCACTTTTCTTTCTTCCTTTACTATTGCCACTTCATATTTTTGTTTGTGGTTTTAGTTTTTATACCTCTAATGGCGAAGAAGGAGATTGCATGTGTTTTAAAGAGGGTTGCATCACTTGTTCCTCATCTTCATTTGGTGGAAGCTGATGTTCCACTCAGCATTCTTTGCAAGGATGACCAGAAGCTTGACCATGCTTTGGGGAGAGAGTTCCACATAAGCTTGGGAAGAAGCGTTCCTCTTCGTGTTCATCAAATTAACTCGGTGGTTTCTATGCTTAGGCAAAAACTTCAGTTACACAAGAGGTAAAACATCCTTCTGTTTTCTACCAGTTTGATTGTATACGATGCTTGGATTTTTGAATTGTTCTCTCTTCTTTTTTTTTCCGATAGATACTGGATCGATTTTAATAAGTGGGAAGTCTTTGTTAATGACGACTGTACTCGCTCTTTCCTCTCTTTGGAAATCACCACTTCTGGACTATCCGAGGTATGCTATGCAAATCAGAGTGACCTTGAATGTTTAACTTTTTTGTATATATCGTGTTAGGTATTGTACTGAATCTGATATCTTTGATTCAGATAAGCAAGCAAATTGATGCTGTTAATGAAGTTTACAAACTTCACAATCTTCCAGAGTTCTACAAGGTCCATTTACTTTTCTATACACTACTTTACCTAGTAAGCTTAATGGTAGTTTACTATTTTGCAAATGAATTTCATTGTCACTAATACTTAACCCATCGGTTCTTCTTCAATTTGTCATATAGGATCCGCGACCACATATCTCATTGGTCTGGGCGTTGGGTGATATTAGAACTTCCCTAAAGAGAGCTCTTGACGGGGAACTGAAGAAGCTTAGAGGTGGTGGTTGCGTGCAGACACGTATATTCACCTCTAAGTTTTGTGGGATCGAGTGTAAGATAGGAAACAAAACACACAAAATATGTAAACTCCCAGATGAATAATATCTCTGTGTTATTATACCTATCAGGTATGCATTTGTAACGATATATAAGCAAAGAGAACTTGCTTTATAACTTATATCATTCATCCTTTATATACTAAATTGCAAATCACACGACCAATTTTTTTTTTTTTTTTTTTTTTATCACGATAAGAGTACAAAGAAAATTTAGTACGAATTCGCGAAGGACGAGTTGGTTGTGTCTATCCAGTGTGGCACCGATGTGTTTACATATGAGAAAACACGGTTCCTTGTTCGAGCGTGTCTTGCAAGGAAATCTGCTTGGGTGTTACTGGATCTTTCTTAAAACATCACTTTGCCGTTCTGGAAGGGTTCCTAGAGGGACTTGAACTCAACGAGTTCCGTTGCAAAAGCTGGCCAATCAGTAGGGTTCAAGATCATTTTAACGAGCTCTTGGGAGTCGGTAATAAAACAATCACAATATCTCTGATGGCGACCAATCAAATCACACGACCAATCAAATCATCAAATTCTGGCAGGTAATTAATGTTTTAAAAAAAAAATCAATATTAAAAACAAAATAATATTTAGAAAGTAACGTAAGTGTCCACTATCTTCTTTTTCTCATCCACTATCTCTTTTTTGTTTGTATCCTATAATATTTAGTGTCTTTTTCATTGTATCATTTTTGATAAAGCATCAAGTTCAACAAAGAGAATCTTTTTTTGAGCATTAGTTTCGTTTGACACTAAATTGTTTTGTTTTAATTATTTGATTTCTAATTTCAGGAAGTGTTTGTTGCTCGAGAAAGTTTATGGAACTCTGGCCTTTCAATGTATAATTGATAAGTAATTCACAATTTTTGTAGATATTATATTTACTACTCCTATAAGACAAAATATGAAGTAAACCAGAAAAATTTCAAATTAATATTTGTATCCACTTAACTAATTAAAATCAAAGAATTTTTAAAAAATTAATTTATTTTAATTTTATTTATGGTCGTTATTCATAATAAGTGTTAATGGTTTGTTAATGTATATACATTTAATTATTATAAATCAGAGTTATTTTATACCTACAATCTATTACTATAAAAAAGAGTTTCACTCTCTTCTCCTCAAGCCACATCATCAAATAAGTCTCTGAGGAAATGACATGTGTCCCTCTTCCTAAATACTGTTTTGTTTGCGGGCTTCTTTCTGGGCTTTCTGTTTCGTCACGTGATCCACCCTAAAAGACAGCGAGACCAACAGCTCTGACCACTGAGTTTTAGGGTTCATGTTTTCTTCCGTCGTTGAATCCAAGAGTCTTCTCATTCTTTCTCTAATACCAGCCATGGAGTTTCCAGATTTCAAACCATGTGAGGAATTTGATTTGTGAATCTCCAATCGCGACGTTTTGTATTCGCATGTATCCATGTGAGGAATTTGATTTAGTGTTTGTTTTCCTTTTGCATTGAAACTTTCCAGATCTAATTCAATTTTAAAGTTCATGAGTTCTTCTAAATATGACCAGACAAAAGAATATGGTTCTAGGAACTTCACAAGCTTGCCTCCAGTGTTCCACTGCAGTTTTTTGGATCCTTTGGGCACCAATGAAAATGGTACGATCAAGCTTCCTTTCGTATTTTTATGTAACTTCAACTTAACTTTCATGTTTCAGAAAACATTTAGCAATGATTCATACTTTCATTTGATGTTTACGATATCCCTTGATATCCAATCGGGCCTTAAGATAAGATAATTAGTGGTATTTATTTTACAACTCACAGTGATCTGTTCTATAATAAGAGTAGAGCACATGATGATTATTCACGTCTAATTTTCTGGTATCTTTAAGACCAAGCGCCTAAAGTGCTCCAATTTATTTTCCTTTGTCTTAGTGCTTTTGATGTTCAGGCTAGACAACTTCACCAGAAGTTAGTTAGGGTGCGTGTGGAGCCTACGGTCATTCTTGCCACCAGAATTAGTTCCAAGTTTGTTGGAGGTCAAAACCATCCCTCTGCTCTCTCTGTTTGTAACGTTTGACTGTAGAAATATTCTTATACTAATGCACTAAAATTTGCAGGTCACGTATACATGATGATTCAATATTGTATGTTTTGGAACTTGCAAATAAAGAGATGTCAACTTGACCAACAGCTGGTTTGGGCGAGCCTGGAGCTAGCTGCTCCACAAGTACTACTAAATATGGTGGTGTGAATAAATTTGAGCCTGTTACGGTGTCCAAGCTAGATGCAAACGCTCCAATGCTTCTAGCAGTGTTACGTTTGACTGTAGAAAGCTTAGTCTATGTGTGTCCTGCATCTGCTCAGATTGTCAGAACTTAACTGAAACTGACATAGCTATCGGCAGTGCTGAAGTCCCGTAAAACCCAACGCCTCTACTGAATGAAACTACAACAGCTGCTGAAACAACTCTGACGAGAGCTCAGCATCGGGACCAAATGTTGCAACTGCTGAGAGGGAACTCAATAATCTACACAAATTTTGATCCCTAGGATACAGCTGAGTCCCACTGACACCATTCATACCTTCACCTTTCGTTGACGCCAATTCCTAATCAGACTGTGCTACGCCATGCCATGACAATAAACAAGAGTCAAGGCCAAAACCTAAATCAAGTTGCTTTGTATCTGCTTTGCCCTATTTTTACTCACGGACAATTGTACGTTGCCATGTCTCGAGTAACAACTCCAAATGGGCTAAAAATATTAGACGAAACCTCCGACAAAGATGGTCAAGACGGAGTGACTAATGTCCGAATGATCCAGGTTAGATCTAAACATTTAGTTTACACAACAGTATCGACCTGATGACGTTTGCAGAAACTATCACACCATTCCATTGCACTTCGTATTTCAAACATCTCAGCATTCGCATTGAAGCAACCAACGCATATACAGGGCCGCGAAGACACAGAGGTTAGCACCGAAATGTATATGTTCGTCTGCTATCTCGGACACGATCTTCTTGAAAATACTGACCTCATCACACTCATCGCAGGAACAGCAGCCAATGTGTTATAGGACACTTCTATTCTTCGACGAAGACATCGTTTTCAGAACTACAATTCCTAATATTTTTATCCCCTTTACTCTGTTTTGAATTTTGACTCCGTCAACAGACAACTCTGTCTTATCTTAGCTTCTTGCATTTCTCCTTCTGATGAAAACCATCGTATTAACAATTACACACAAGTCAAATTATTGGTCTCAAATACCAAATCCCTAATATGTTTTTACTCTGTTTCGTTGGTTATATGTATCCATGGAATGATGTCAAAAAAAAAATGTATCCATGGAATATATCGTACACCCTTACCCACACATCTAATAAAATAAATATATATCAAAAAAAAAAAACACTGGTGCGTGACATAACCTTAACAAATATATAATCCATGCAGCATAACGTATTCCAACATAATTAGACATTTTCTCAATTGTACATCCGTGATATTGTTAAGTAAAAAAAAACCATTCACATTTTCTGATGGAAAGCAATATATATTAATAAGAATTCAAATATTATAATTGTTTTGGTAATTCACAATCGTTATTAAAAATACAATGAAACTAATAAAATCAAAATTCGCATAATTATTTAGTTTTATAAGGTATATATATATATATATATATATATATATATTATTTTATACTATATATATATAACTGTAAACGGTATATATATCTCCTTATAAACTCAATGCAAATATATTTTTGTAGTCATTTTTATTTTGTTATAAATATTTAAACATCAATCACAAAAATTCAAGCGGCATTTTAAAAGTTAATAATTAATAATCATTTTTAAAGTTTAAAACATAACATATGCGGAAAAAACATGTGATTAAATACCCCTGAATAATCAATTCAAATAAATATTACATGCACCACATAAGTTATGATATGATAATAATGTCCACAACAACATAAATAGACAGTAAATAGTCAATTATAAGCAAATAAAGATAAATATTTATATGTATATAGTTATAATCAAACAAAAGGATTAGGATGTTTTTCTCATCCATATTTTCCTTATCTATATTTACCAGGTACTTTATTCCTCGCACCTATCTTAATATTCATCCACCTCCCGAAAATTACAAGAAATGATGTAATACCACGTCCAATTCCTGATTTATAGTGAAGAGCAAAGGTTACTTTAAAAAAAAAAAGTATACACTTTTCTAGGAAAAAAAAATTGTGACTAATTCCCCATATGACATGGTTTATTTAGTCTTCAAATACAATAACATATCCAAATTTTAACTACTATATATACTTATAATAATAAAAATTTATACTACATTTTTATGCAAACTATTATAATTGTTATCTATATTTTATTCCGCCCGCAGGGCAGGCCGATCCTAGTTACTTATATTTAACTGAAACTTGATTCTTATTTGCAAGCGAAAATATATCCATACGAAGTACAAAATCAATACTAATCTCTTATATACTAAAGCACAAGTCACTTGACTAATAATATTTTGACAAGTGGTTCATACTTCATATTAAAAATTAAAAAAATTATCTTAAAAAAAATTAAGAACAAACACTACAACCAAATTACTTCTCGATTTATTATTTACTGCAAAAAATATTTACTAAATCCAAATACTAACTCCTCTATATCTCTCCACTATCACCAACTATCAATCTACATAATTCAGATAACTGTATTTTCCATCATTCATATTTGTTTTCTTAATGTTCCACACAAAAAAGAGAAACCCCCCCCCCCCATTTTTTTAACTACTCAAGTTGACAAATCTGATATTTGTATTCATAACGTTTCTTGTTCAGTGCAAAAAGAATATATTTTCTTATTTTTATTTCTCAATCTCTCTTGATCTCCACTTTTTTTTTCTGTTTCTGTATTTTTTTTTTCTGTTTCTGTATATTAATCTATCACTTACTCATATACAAGGTTTCCTTCAAAGAACTCAGGTTGTATCTCTTTTTTTAAATCCAAAAATCCTAAATATAGAAGACAAAATGAAATATATGAAGATTTTCTTATAGAGTCCATTTTTGTATCCAACAAACATAGAACACAGGGACTACAAATACAAGCATCAGGTTTTGGGTGACAAAGAAGGTATTTCCTGTTTTCCAAACTTTACTACTTTTCTTTGATATGTTGATTACCGTTTACTTTATTGTATTAATTATTTTTCAGTTTTCACTATTGTAATTGAGTTCCACCATAAAAAATATTGTTGGGCGTATCATGAAGCTTGTATTTCTGAATCCAAAGGTGAATCTACTTTAATTAGTTATTTTTGGAAAATTCTTTATAGTTTAATTAAAATAATGTTATTCTGAATGAAAATTATGACAATGTTAAATGATTTTAAAAACAGTAAAATATCCATGCAACGTATGGGCGAAATACTAGTTATATACTAAATCACAAGTCACTAGAACAATTATATTTTGACACATAAATTAAAAAATAAATTATTTTAAAATAATAAAACAGAAAAAAACAAAAGAGTAAACATTGTACATATGTCAGGTTAAAGAAAATCAAAAATATATTTTCACTCCACCTCGCGGACGGTTTCCTTTCTAATTTCCACACATCCACGACCCATTCCCCAATAACTAACTTTTATTCTATCATTTCTATTCTTCTTCTCTGATTCAGTAATACACAGAATTGATGATGTAGACATCTAATGCTTATTCTCCAAGATAAATTATTAGATTTCACTTTTCTTTTTTCTATCTCTACTATGTTCTACTTTTATTCTCTTTCGATTTCACTTTTTTTCTATGTATACTATGAATTTTATCTATCAAGCCTCACTTATCCACATGCAATTTTTTTTCGAAAAACTCAAGATTATGTTTTTTTTTTTCAAACCCGATAATCTAAAAGAGAAGAGAAATGGAGATATACCAAAGTATTTCTCTATCTCTTACGTTAGTTTTCAAAAACTCTATTTACATTCTTTAAATATTGTTTTCCATTACTAATGATTGATTGATACAAATTTCAAAAGATGTGGAGTGAGCAAAATCTACCTCTACTTCAAATTTTCATCAACAAATATTGAATAACCGGTATACCGGTATACAAATAGTATCTTTTTCTAACATTTATCATTAAAAGTAGCTTATTTGCATGGTTTGTTTTAGATTGATATATGTTTGTTTCTTCTGGCAAACATAAAATAAGTCATCATGATAACATCTATAGTATCAGTTTTTGTGATTTTTGTTGAAAGACTACTTGAATAACAAGTATATATTTCTTGGTTTATTTATTAAATGGTCCAAATCAACATATTTTTAAATTGATTTAAAAACAGAAAAACTAGAAACGTTTTCTTTTTATATAAGAAATATAACATTTTCAAATAAAAAATTCATAATTGATATTTTACACTCAGTCTCCTCTAATAAATTTGAATTTGGCAAAATATTTGCACTCCCAAATAGAAGATCATTCTTAAGAGTTGGAGCGGAAATAAATTTCTATAATATTATATAGTGTAATTTAATTTAAAACATAGATCACAAGAGTGTCATATTTTATGTCATTATTTATGTCATATTTTATGATACATGAGATGATTTCTGTATATCTAATCATACTTATGATGAGAACTGTTATAGGAGAAACATAACTAGAGTTACACAAACCTTGCATCCAATTAAAGTTTAAAAAGATTAGATAAGATGTTACTAATAAATTTTTCCATCCAAAAAGAAGAATGTTACTATCATTCTAATAGAACGCACATATATATCTAATGTCTACAAATTTGGGTATTAGCATGAATCTATCAGTAAGTTGCTACAAACCATATTATTTTAACATAACAAATCAATCATCTTCTATAATACTAGTTTATATAATAAAACACAAGTCACCTAACCAACAAAATTTGACATGCGGCTTATGCTTTTCCAAAAAAAAATCTAACTATCAGTTACATGTTTAAAATCTGAATTATTTACACAATTAATTTAATTGAAAAAATTATTTCTAGCCAAAAGAACTCCACGGAACCATGATCTATTAATTTCAAGGCACAATTGTAACTGTCTTATTTTCTATATAATTTTTAAATAACTAATTTATTTTATTTTTTTGCTAAATAAACTTTATCTATCTTCCTTCTTATTCTTAATAGTTTTATATTTTCAACATTTCTAAAAATTGAATGTTGCAACAAAGTCTATAGGCCTTTAGGACTAGTTTTTACTTAAATTCATTTTCTTTTGCTTCTCAAAATAGTAGTTTCTTATTTTTTTATAATTCATCTTGAAGTTTTTTATATATTATTCATCTCGGAAGGAATTGGACAAATAGTTACAGCTGCACCAAATAAATTATTCATATGGGAATTTTAACATGTAATTTTTATGTAACTAAGTTTTTAGTGAAATTTAAAGTTATCATGAATATATAGCAAAAGAAAAACTAAAATTCATTTTGCTATTAAAACGTGAAAGTAGCATATGTGTGATAATGTGTGGACAAGATTAAATCAATATTATAAATAGAAGTATTTCAGCTTCATAATATTTATAAGTTGTTATAATTTTTTAAATTTATTACTCACAATTTATGGCTTTATGCAAATACAAATTAACACTTTTTAAATTTATAATTTACAATATATGTGATGTTAGTACATTTTTAACCAGAAAGTGGCGTGTTAGTATATGTTAAAATTAAAGAGTTCTTGCCTGTACGTAGTAGTACGGAGGCTCAACACTAGTCTCTTCATAACTCATATCCTTTATATAATAAAACACAAGTCATTTGACAAATAAGAAAATGACATGTGGCATTGGTTTTAAATTTAAAGAATATACATAAATGTAAAAAGAGTTAAATACAAAAATAAGTTTAGTGACTAATACTTATTTATCTATTAACTGTTTTCTAATATTTCTCACACTACACCCGTGATCTCATATTTTTAGAACATATAAGATTTTTTAATGAATATTTAAATCACGTGCTATTAACTTAAATTGATCTCTACTTACTTTCAGAAATTGTGAATTCCACATCTTCTAACTCTCTTTAAAGTGTAATAAATTGAAAACTTCTAATGAGCGTACACTTTCGATTGAGTCTACAAATTTCTGACTAAATGATGACAACTAAAGTCTCCAAAGTTGGCAGATGAAAGTCAGGTTAGTACCTCTATATATCCCCAAACTCATCATGCCAAATCATAATCTGCGTTATGTTGAAATTACATTTTGAAAACGGATCAAATTCTCAAATGACACACATCAAGCTCAACAATTTTCTTATGACCCTATTTCTATTTTATTTTATTTTTATATAAATTTAAATCAAAAGTAAGTAAAATAGCCAAAAAACTAAGGGTTTCAAGATATTTACAGATCCATGCCATTCTTATCCTACCCATAATCCGATCCATAATCCAACCCATAATCCGACCCGGTTTTTAAGCCTATTTTTTTTTCCTCTTTCTCCATTGATGTTTTTTCACTTCTTCACTTTAACACAAAAATTAAAAAATCTTCAAATATTTATTGATTTTCTCTTTTTATTATCCAAAATCAGTCAACCCATACTCATATTTAATCAATTCTATCTTATTTGAAGTAAGATTTCATCTTTTATGTACAAGTTCATGATAAAGAAGAACGTATAGTATTACTAGTATAACTGGTACAACTTAAACTAGTACAAATAGTATAACTCAAACTAGTACAACTAGAACTAGTATACCTAGTGCAATTAGAACAGTACAACTTTAAAATTAATATGGTGGTATTTTTGTTTTTTTTTATTTGTTTTCAGCGTATGGATGATGCTATAAATAGAATGATGTATTACATGTTGGTCTAATCTTTTCCCTTCTGCATGTGTCAAAATAAATAAATATTTATTTTCAATAATATTTGATTTGAATAATAATTTGTTTACAAGTTGTATTAGTTATACTAGTTGTACCATTTCCGATTTTTTTTCCATATTTTTGCTCCCAAATCTCTAAGAAAGCAGTTGTGAAATCGGACAAGTTGCAGTAAAAGGACATTTAGAAGAGTATACTGCAAAACTGATGTAAAAATAGAAGAGTACACATATTAGTTTGGTTAGTTGATTGTTTTTTCATATAGTTGAACTAGTTGCACTAGCATTACATGTATGTACAAAATTGTATCAATAATACTAATTGTTTATGTATTTAGTAACACATAGTTGTACCAGTTTTTGAGTTGTACCTGATTAGAAGTAGTTGTATTTGATTGTAAAATTGAAAAATATAAGGTTGTCATGGTTGTATTATCTGCACATTTATGAGCTTAGAAGTTAAATTAAGAACAAACTAAAGTTAAAGGAACAAAGACAAAAAAAGAAACTTGAATTGGGATTAATTTGTCGTTCATCCATAGCATTAATTGGTGGTGATGGTTTGAGATAAGAACAACGACATGGACGACTTGAATAAGAAAATTGTGTTGTGTTGCATTTGTAGTTATGTAGCTTTTATATATGTCAAACTTAAAACTTGTGTGTTTCTAATATAGGAGTGAACTTGTGTTTGTCATAGTACAGTTTAACTTGTTTGAATTTTATAGGTTCTTGGTATAATTAATACAACCAAATTAACTATGACTACAATTATCATATTTAAAACGTGTTGCACATTTAAAATGTGGTAAACAACTAAAACATGATAAATTTGGTGTTTGGACTACAACAATAATAATTCAACTGGTACAACTGGTTTAGATACAATAATAATATTATTAATTGAATTGTATCATCACTTGTGTTGTGTTGTTTTCACAACTATCATGTTTAAAATGTGTTACACATTTAAAACGTGATAAACAACTAAAACTTACAAAACTTATTAACATGTAGTTGTGCCAATATTTCAGTTGTACAATCGTATACATAGTTGTACCAAGTTTTGGGTTGTACAAGTTTGTACATAGTTGTATTTTGGTAGAAAATTTGAATTATGTAGTTGTACCACATAGTAGATAAATATACATAAGTTGTACAACTTTTAAATATATACATACCTTGAATCACATACAATAGAATCACTAATTTTGTTAAAATATATCATGTATATGTTTTTCAAAAATATAGTGAACAAATTAGTAACCAACATTTAAAGTATAAGGTAGACGTGAAAACTTATGTGGTGGTATAAAAATTGCCAATAAAAATATTTTAAAATTAAATATTTAGGAGAGACTATTCTAACTATCTGTCAATTTGGCAAGTTCCTTATTTTCTTCGTGTGGAAAAACAAATGAAGTTTTTAAATTTCTAAAAAGGAAAAGTTGTATTAGTTATACCAATATTACATGTCTGATATATAATATCAAGTTGTACAAGTTACACCAGTACTATATATCTGATATATAACAAAGTTTTATCATTTGTAAAAGTTTTACATGTGTGGTATATAAAATTGCATCTTATGATCCAATAATAATAAAAATGACTCATTGAGGCTTGTTCACAACTTCATTGATCTTTATTTTCATGTATATTCTATCAACCAAATGAGAAAGATGTATCACCACAATAATAATATAAATATATTGTGACTTCGTCGAGCTTTATCTCCTACATTTGAATAAGTTCTCTCATAATCAAAATGTATCACCACACTTGATTATTATCTATAGTTAACTGGAAAAGAATAATAAATAACATTATCATTTAGTAAGTATATTACTTATACTAAGTTTTCATGTTGCTCTAATGACAATTACAATAGTTTTACATGCTATATTAGTTTTATATATTACACTAGTTATAAAAATTATACTAATAATATCAGTAGTACAATTTTTCTTCTAATAATATCAATTATACTATTTTCTTTGTCACATGACC
The DNA here is from genome assembly GCA_012274485.2 of Sinapis alba. NCBI lineage: Eukaryota > Viridiplantae > Streptophyta > Magnoliopsida > Brassicales > Brassicaceae > Sinapis > Sinapis alba. The sequence continues at coordinate 318,944 of MU105634.1, read as the reverse complement.
ATTTAAGAGTAATACTAGTTGTACTAGTAGACCTATTATATATGTTACTAAGAGTTGTATTAGTTTTACTAGCTGTACAAACGAGAAAATATTACATAAGTGTATGTGGGTCCCGCCAATAAAGAAATAAACAAATCATGTGGTTCAGATTTAATCGTGGAACCCAACAAAAAAAAAATGCGTGATTCAGATTAACTTAATCTAATGGTTGAGAAAAGAGATTCATTGATGGTATTTTGATAATTTTATTATATTGGGGTCATTGAAAATAACTTAGGTTGTTGGAGAATTTTTTTGTAAAGAGTTGTGTGTCATTAGAGAATAATATCCCTTCTACTCTAAATATAGCTGCTTTGCTTTTATAGAACTAGACAAACTCTACGTACTGCATAGTGAAATAGATAAACTTAATTATATCATTTTTTGATTTTCTAGAATTTTTTTTTATTTTTTATGGTGATAATAATACATGGAATGAGAATAGTAGAGACTTACTTGGAAGCACACATACAAAGCTCTTAAGAGACCTGAGATGCGTCACAGGAAGAAAAAGTCACAATAAGTAATAACTAAAAGTTTAGAAGACAACAAATGGAGTTTGACACTCAGATAATAGAGAAAACAAGAAAGACTCATGTTTATTGTGTGGATGAAGACTTAATCTGATCAGGTTGGTCTGTCTTTCTTACTTTTTTTTACTTATGTTTTTATAATTTTATAAAATAGAGTTATATTATTTGGTTACTTTTAAATCAATATTAATCAATATTATCAAATTTATAGAGTATCTTGGAAACAAAAATGCAAAAGCAAGAATAGCATTGGAACTGAAAAAAATGAACAAGATACAACTAAAGAAAACAAAAATACACATATAAGAAAAAAACAAAGATTGCAAACAATACTAATTTTAATTATCTACAAAATTAAGGTTGATATTTTAATTGTACTTATGCAAAAGATAAGCTTTCTTTCAGTTTGTTTTCATAACAAATGATTTTTTTTGTTACGTAAAAGAGATCAATCTTTTATATACATTTAGTTCATATAAAATACTAAAAGAAAATTTTTATCTTATTTTTAAAAAGAAAACTAAAATTAAAAAAATCTATTGTAATTTCTAGATATACTAAATTAAATATATATATAAATAATTAATAATCGTACATAGCACGGGAGGTAATACTAGTATCTGATAAAGTGCAGCAAATGCCTTGTAATTAAGAAAACCTCTTCATGAAATAATCTGTACTGAAGTTAAATCAACAAATTTTCTTTGGCATGGAGTTCCAGCATTGACCCAGGAAGCCAATAAGCTTCTCGCAGTGAGGATGGAGGTGATGAAAATACAAATAAGCTTGAGATTATCAGGTGCAATGCTGGCCATAGCCGTATTGTGTGAGAAGTACATATCAAACATACAGACCTGAAGCTGGAACCGCGATGGTAACCCAATTGTGAGAATGTCGATAATGGAAAGTGAAATCGAAACCTCAATTGTGTTAAACAACACAAATATAGTGAAAACAACTCCACTAAAGGTTCCCGTTATAGATTCCCCTGCTACATGACGTTTTTGGCTTGGTGTATTCATGCTCGTTCTGTTCAAGCAGCAAGTATGTCACTATCTTGCCAAGTTCCACCTGGTGGAGTCAGACTGGCCTGAAACGTGGCTGTGGCAACCAGTGAAGAAACCACCAGTTAAGCGCTACGTGCCTCTGATGGTGAGTCTCTGTACTTTTTGAACAGTAAATGATATATGCATATATATATTATATATATATATATAACTATCATAAAAACTCAGGTTATAATATATAATTAATTTATTTCTAAATAATACAGATATATTTATAATATATATCTGTATTTATAAATTTTTATATTTTTGTGTGCCATTGCTTTAGCGTAAAAAAGTGATGACTTTGGCGTTAAGCGCTGAATAGCGAGAATCTCAACGGGAAAATGGTCTATTTTAAAATGAACTTTATGCGTTGTGTCTATTATTTATTTCACGAACTTTGTAGTAGTATTATATTGAACTAAACAAAAGTTCAAAATACTACATAAACTTTACACATAGTATTTTTTTATTCTTGAACTTTATAGTAGTGCATATTCCATATTAAACTAAACAAAAAATTTAAAATATTACATGGACTTTCAAAATTGTGTTTATATATATATATATATATATATATATATTTATATATATATATATTGACCATCAAACGTGTTAGTCATCCTTTAATTTATCAAACAACGTCATTTTGAATAAATTCTGTAAATTTTTTTTTTTTTAAATACTACACAAACTCTCAAAATCACGCTTATATATATATTGACCGCCAAAGGTGTTAGTCATCCATTAATTTATCAAAATGACTTTATTTTGGATAGATTTTGTGAAATTAAAAAATATTTTATTGGAGGTTCAAACTAGGTTTTTCGGATATCAGGTTTTCGGGTTTTAAATTAGGCATTGTTTGGGTATTACAAAATTTTGGGTCGGGTTAAGGTTGGGTCATCCCGGGTCCGAATGAGTTCGGTTATGATGTATATGAGCTTGAAAATAACCAAATAATCAATGTATCTGAAACGGATTCGAATATTCGTACCATATCACCGAGCTCGATTTGGTATTATGTATCCAAACTAACAAATGTGCCAAAATAACAAAAAATACTCATTAAACACAATTTTTGAAATTTTTATCCAAACTATCATATTTTATCCAAAAATACACAAAGTATTAAAATTAACTAACATATTTAATTTATGATCTTAATTTAAATTATTAAAATAATGATATGTATAATTATAGCTAGTATTTTTAGATATATATATATATATATATATTAACATTTCAGATATCTTCAAATACTCATTCGGTTCTCGGTTCGGATTAGGTTGGATACTAGTTCTTTCGAGTATACCAATTTAGGACCCATTCAGTTATTTACCCCGGGTCTGATCGGGTATGAGATCCTTATTTTTGGGTCGGTTATTCGAGTCCAGATATTTTGTCCAGCCTTAGTTCGAACTCTCAAACTGGTGAACATGTAATAGTATATTTACTTCTAGACCAAAGTAATTTTCTTGTATAAATTGTATAAATATTAACTTAAAAATAAGTTTTAGTTTATTTAAATAAGTGTTATCAAATTTTTATTGTTTTAATTTTATCAGATAAATTCTATAATTATTTATATTTTTAAATTTAACATTAAAAATCACTATTTTATAAATTTAAATTAATTATTATTAATTTAAATATTTACTTTGATAAATTAACGGATGATTAACACGTTTGACAGTCAATATATATATATATATATAAGCACGATTTTGAGAATCCATGCAGTATTTTAAATTTTGGTTTAGTTCAATATGGAATATGCCATACTTGAAGTTCGAGAATGAAAAAACACTATGCGTAAAATCCTTGTAGTATATTTGAATTTTTATTTAGTTCAGTATGAAATACGCACTACTACAAAGTTTGTGAAGGAATAAACACGACGTGTAAAGTTCATGTTGAAATAGGCTATTTTCCAATCTTAACTCGTTGTTATCCCACTGTCAGGTTAAGTACACACAACCCTCACTTTCCTTTGCTTTTTCCTTGTTTTTGTGTTTTCCTAAAGCGATAATAGCACCAATTTGTTGCAAATACACAAACCAATTGGTTTGTTTCAAAAATTCAAACCGGTTTAGAAAGTATATTTAGTGTATCAGAGTATATACTCTTTTGTTTTAAGCGTGGAGAAGAGGTATCCACAACCTTACTAACCCTAATTTTTCTCTTTTATAATAACTCCACAAATCTTCCTTTTTTTTTAGGGGTGGGCAAAAAAACCGAACCAAACCGAGTCAAACCGAACCAACCGAACCGAAACCGATTCGAACCGAACCAAAGTCCATTTCAAATCATTCGGTTGAAGATTTTCCCAACCCGAACGGTTTGGTTCAGTTCGGTTTAAAACCGAACCGAACCGATAAACCGAAGTGTTTTTATAATTATTTAAATTAAAAATATTAGTAATATCAAGATATTAAAATCATAAGACAAAGCCCACATAATTTCTTTTTTTCTTTTTATTTAGTTAATTTTTGTTTGATTGAGTTTTTATAAAGAATATTTGATATAAATACTGAAAAATTTTCAAAATATTTTGATTTTATACTGAATTTAATTTACATACTTTTTATTATGACCAATGCGATTATTTCATAACAACCATACATTTATGTAAAACATGATTTCTCAAAAATAAATAAAAGAAGAGAAATCCGATTAAACCGAACCAAAATATAAACCGAATTGAATACAAACCGAACCGAATATAAACCGAACCGAATATAAACCGATCCAAAACCGATCCAAACCGAACTAACTATGGTTTACTTCAACTGATAAAATTCTAGAACCGAATTAACTAAACCGAACCGAATCCAAACCGATGAAATAACCAAAGTGCCCACCCCTATTTTTTTTGGTCGAATGCTCCACAAATCTTCAATTTAAATCATTAGTTTCTCTTCTTTTGTGCTTACGGCAGTAGCTTCTTTTTAAGTTGGTTAGTAACTTTCTTCTTTAAGGCAATAGCTTAGCCCCTTCACATATATCTTATCATAATTTTTTCTCTTTACACCAATAGCTTCTTGTTTAAGTTAGTTTTCTGTGTTTTAGTTTTAGTTGTGATCATGGCAGTGACAATCACACATTTGGCTACTTTTACTATTACACCACTCATGTGAGATTGAGCTTCTTCTCTGATCTTTCTCAGATTGCTTCAAAGCCTCTTTAAAGTTTTGTGTAAGCAATTCAACACACTCATCCATTTTTCGATTTAGACTTTCATGAAGAACATGAAATCTGTCACTTCCCTTCTCAGCATCGAAAGATATTTATTTTCCTACATTATATTGACATGTTGTTGCTTTCATCTCTCCAGCTTTAATAATTCTAACCAACTGTGAGAATTTCATCTCATTTGTATTCATACCAACCTTGAACAATGCCTTATAGGGTGCATACTTATCTTGAAAACATTGTATCAACTTTTTGACCAGCTTCTTATCCTTAAAGGTTTTACCAATGACAATTGCTTCATTTGTAATAGAACTCAACTTTGAGTTAAAACTCGTGATAGATTCTTCTTCAGCCATTCTCAAGTTCTCGAACTGAGATGCCAAGTAATCTAATCTTGCTTTTTTAACAATGGATGTTCCCTCATAGTATTCCACAAGTGTGTCCCATGCACCCTTGACTGAAAAGCATCCATGCACAAGTTTAAACTGATCTGGACTAATTGTGTTGAAGATTTATGATAACGCCTTTGCGTTGAGTTTTGATGCAGTCTTTTTTGCTTTTGTCCACTTATTTTTGGGTTTAAGTATCTTCTCATCATCTGCAGTATAGATCATTGGATTTGTCCATCTTGTTTCAACTGGATTCCATACATCCTCCTCAATTCCTCTAAGTTGTTGTTTCATACGTACCTTCCACTGTCCAAAATTGTATTCATTCAACAAGAGTGGTTTATGAATTAAACCACCACAAACTCTGTTGTTTCCATGTTCCTCGCAGGATCTTAATGTGATATAGATATCTAGATCTAGGTACATGACTCATTTTGATACCAATTGTAAATCATGAGAACACAGAAACATGTTCAACACAAAATACAATGAACAAGTTAGATTCTTCCAAACAGTTGACTTTTATTAGAAATTTTTTAAACAATCATTACATACTTGATTAATCAGATTGACTCGACTTCACTCCTGTGAAACGACACTGGCCAATTTCTAATCTATTCAACCTAGATCTCTAAAAAACTCACAATACTCTCTGCACTCTAAGAACATTAAAAGTAAACTCTCCAAGTTCAATTCCTTTATTCTCTAGGGCAAACCCACGTTTTTAGTCTTGATAGGTTTGAATATCTTGTTTCATCCTTATCTCTTAGTTTTACGATCTTTCTTTTTGATAGATCATAGTTAATATCTGCAACCAATACAATGACGCCACATCATCTCACGTTACGACTTGTGCAACTATGTATCTCCGTTGAACACATTTACCTTCAGACTTCTAGTCTTAACAATAATTACTCTCATCCAACTTTATGGTAGCTGAACCTAGCAACTTGTATACTGGACGGAAACGGGTAAGGATCTTGAGCACCTGCCATTACAGCACCTGTTAGAGTTCTTCAGCGCTCTAATACAATGTGAAACCTCAAATATTCTGAATTTCTTATATTATTGACTGCAGTCCCTTTACAACTCGTTAACATACAACTTATATAGAGATAGCTATTCTCAAAATCCTAAGAAACTCAAGTGTGATCTCCTGACACGTGTTCACCTTAACACCCTTGGATTATAGTGGCCAACAGCTTGAATTGGTTATGCATAGCCATAGTTCCAGCTGGTTTCACCATTGCAGAGACCGAACTCTTCTGTCGCTTATTCTGTTTTGAACATAAGACCCTGTTTTGAACATAAGACTGTTGTTCTGTTTCCACTAACCCATGTTAGGCTTGTCATTGTATGGAGGCCCATCTTCTTTTCATTCATAACACAGCGCACTGGATCACTTCATTTGAACTCCGACTGATACTGTCTACAATTAATATATAATTTGTAGAGCTCTTACTATATTAAACGAATTGAATTATCTTCATATGTTTAACATTATTATGAGCATAATTGATTGCTGGTCCATCCCTAAGCGAGAATATGTATCACTGAGAGTCTGAGACTATTTACATATCGGTTTCACCAGAGTTTGTGTTAACAAAGCAAATTAATGTAAGACAACTTTTTGTTTCTGCCTTGAGGCCTTGCCAATGACCAAGCTTGTGAATGTACGATTCCATAGATCTTCTCCGTTCTGCATCTTCTCATTGCAATTAAGAAGAGACAGATTTTTTTTTTTTTGTTATTTTGGGAAGATAGTTAAAAGAAAGCAAAGACACTTAAAAGACTCCTAGATCCTATAAAATCACTTCAACCTCTCAAGTTTTTCTGTGGAAGAACCCTTTCTTTCAGGGGAATTTCATCCAAAACCATGATCCATGATGCTAATACAGCTGTTGAAACTATCAGACATCTTTGCTTCTAAAGACCAGGAATTGCCTCCAGGTTATACTTCTCTTCAGCGTTTTGAGTTTCACCTTCTCGGCTCTCTGGAGGCGGTTTCGGCTTCTCCAATGCATCTAGAGTCTGGAGATACATATAGGAAGAACTCTGACTGATTTTGCTACTTGAATTACTTATTTGACTAGCAAGAAACCGACGGATGAGTCCTCTCAGAAACGGAGCCAATGTATCAGGTTCATGTTCTAGGTAATACATGATTCCTCCCATACATCCACAGAATACAGCAACCTGATTTCATTAAAGTTCTATTGTTTAAAGGGGAAGAAAGTTTGAAACAAGAATTGTTGTTGAATTATACCTCGGCGTTTTTAATATTGGGAAGAATGTGGCGATTAACAAGTATCTCCCACAGAGAATCTCCTGCTCGGGGAAGAACATATAGAGCAAGCTCAGAGCGTCTTGGTTTTTTCTCCAACATAACCGAAAGAGCAGCTACACCACCCGCAAACCAGTAAACGAGCTTGTGGTCTTTGGATGCAACTTTTCTATGGGCACATATGAAAGCCTAGTGCAAAATGGAGAGACGTAAATGGAAGGGTTTTACGAATCTAACTGTGGGAAATGAAAGGAGACGATCAAAATGTCAACACCAGCTACCTGAAAAAGCCCAACAAAAGCAGACAAGAAGGAAGTGGATCGAACTGAATCTCTGATTGCATGCCAAGATGTCCGGTAAGGAGAAGCCATGAACTGAAAGTGTAGTAGAATGGCATCAGAAAAAACACACATTTATCTCTGACTAGAGGCAAAACCAATAGGATTCTAAAACACTGAGACGACAGAGTTTTTAAGGTAGCCTTACCTTGTGCAGGTGTAGAACAACGTATGGAACAAATGTGAGGGAAAAGTATAATGGAAATGTTTTCTTGAATGTAGCTGACATTGCATTAGCATTTTGAGCCAGACAAGAATTAGTGTGTGGATGAATAGCTGAACAAGGGATGATGGAAGCAAACTCTTCGACCTTCACATCGCTGGCTTCGTTTTTACTATAAATATAGGCTGACAAGGAGGCTACATCGATTGGACCACCTCTGCAGCATTGTCTTACAGCCTCGTAGACAGGCCTTGCAACTGGACCTGTCTTCTGAATGAATTCTCTATACGATTTTGGCAATGTTTCAGGACGCATTATAAACGCATACATAACCTGCACCCAACAGAATGAATGTAATAACTAACAAACAGAGCTTTTCTGATTCCACAATAAAACAAGTGAATAGATGATAAGAAAATCTGAAAAACCTGGGAACAAGCAAGAGAGAAAAGTAAAGAATCTCCATGTCTCCAATGGCTTCCCCAAAGATGGAATTTGTTCTTTGACTTTGCGGAATTGTAAGCCGCCTGTTGAGAAGATAAAAAGATCAAACTCTCAAAAAATGCATGGAGTGATAATGAGAGTTAGATGTACCTGGCCTAATCTAGCCAAGAGGTAGAGTGCAAGTGTGCGGCGCTGGTTGGAATCATCTAAAGCGAGAACCGACAAACCCGCAACTGAACCTGCTAAAACTCTGCTCAACCCTTAATCAGAGCAAACAACAGCAAAAAAAGCATACAAGAATACAAACATAAACTTACGAGTTCAAGGGCGTCTCTTTCTTTCTCCACTTCCTCAAACAGCATCTGAGTGCGTGATAGGAGCCGGTAAAGCCACCAAAAAGAAGACCAATACGACATGCTTCGTCCCTAACAATCAAATCTTTCTCTGACACAAGTTGCTGCGAAACCATTGTGAATCTCACATATTATAACCAAGACACAGATTCTTTGACAAGTGCATCTTGCTCACCTTGAGATCAAGAAGCGATGAATAAGACTGCCCTCTGGCGAGCTTGAAGGCCCGGAGAAGGATTCCAATCCCTACTCTGACGCCATAGGACAGGAGGAAGCTCTGGCAGAGATTGCCGATGGCATTGGCGACGCAGGAGACGTCTGCGTGATCGCACTCTGCGTGAGATCCACGCGCCGCCGAACGCTGTCTACGCTGAAGCTCTTCCATGGCGTCGCGTAGCCTCTCCTCCGCCTCACGGAGCCGTTGCTCAGCCTCGGCGCTGTCCAGGGACAAAGAAGAATCCAACGAAGGATCTAAAGGCGGCTTCGAGAAGGACGAAGGCATCTTTGAAATTGCAAATTGATGCAATTCACAGAAGAAAGAAACGAATCAACGTTGGGAATAGTGACGAGAAGCGATCAGGATAAGGAATGCCATGACATGACACGTCATCATTTATTTTACTAGGAGCCGAGCCGAGCCTCGAGTAAACTCGGAGTCGTCGACGGAGCTTTTAATTTGATCTGATTATTCGTTTCCTTCAGTTTTTAGTTTCATAAGCCAAAATTTTATTTTATAAAATTCAGTTTCTTATTTTCTATTTTTGTTGGGGTTTTTGTGAGCTATGTAAAAATAAAATCTTAAATTTTGTTTGCATTTATGAATTTTCTTTATATATTCTTACCTTTTGTATTTTGTGAACAATATTATTAGCTTTTGTACTAAATTTATATTTTAATGAAAAAACTGATGTTATAAAATTAGATAGATTTAAAATGTACTAATATGATCAATTTTATTTTTAATTATGATATAAGATCGATTACTCATTTAGACTTTATCATAAAAATAATATAAATAACTTATGTTATATTTAATATGTTTTATATATGAGAAATGGTCTAAAAAGTTTTTGTTACATATATAACATTTCTAAAAAACAAAATTATCAAAATGTTTTATTAACAAAGTAAATATATATTTATACCTTTAAGATTAACTAATCTAAACTTAGGATTTAGAGTTACGGTGTGGTTTTGAGAATTAAAATTTAAAATATGGGCAATTATCTCAAATAACATATTCGATATATTCGTAGGAGTCAATTATTTCAAACTTTTTGTGACAAAAACTTAAAATATAATTATTTGGGAAAATTACCATTTATATATATTTAATCATGAATTGGCAGACATTATAGCCTCTATACATTAATATCTTCATCTTAAATTATTTATGTTTAGATATATCATGTTCAGAAATATATTTCACCTTTTTAGTGTCATCTTAATACTCTTTTTAATATATTCAATGATTTTTTTGGATCAAAAATATATCCAATAACTCAAACGGCCAAACCACGTTTCTTTTTAAGAACTTCCCGATATATAAAAGAGATTCATGGAAAGTTTTTAAGCTATCCATGTCAGCATGGAAAATTAACCAATAATAATCTTCTTTTTAGCCACGTCACCATCTGAGTTAGACTGCATCGACAAACCTGTTTGGCTTCAAGGTTCGAGAGTATCTCCCCCAGCCGACTCTTCCACTTCATCTTCTCCTATCTTCAACTTCAAGAGTCTGTTCGCGAGCTCTAATGGTCAGAGTGAATTCGAGGGTAAGTCTTCGTTGACGAACCCCTCTGTTTCATACGCCGCTGCTCTTCTGCCGCCGCCTCAGCCAGAACCATCGAGCTTTCTGGGTTTGCCGATGTATTACCCAAGACAGAGTAATGGGATGATGATGAATACGATTGGTTTGGATCAGTTTCTTGGTATGAATAATCATCACACGAAACCAGCTGAATCAAATCTTCTCCGGCAAAGCAGCTCACCGGCCGGGATGTTCACGAACCTCTCCGGTCAAAACGGTACCGTTTTCTCTAGATGTTGAAGCGTAGAAACCATAAAGTTTGACACTTTCGACCCAAATTTAAACTCTTTTCAACCGGTTTCTACTATATTTACAATGGCAGGTTATGTTTCAGTGAGTAGCTACGTTGGTGAAAAAGAAGAAGAAGATGAAGAGAGTACATCTCATACATCTCATTCCAACGGATTAAGACGCCATAGCAGTCTCTCTTCAAGGCCACCTCCTTCTTTGGGAATGCTTTCTCAGATACCTGAAATCGCCTTGTAGAGTGTTCAATATAGCCATTGGAATTATCCGTCCAGCTTCATTGATAACGAGTCCTCTCTCAAAAGAGAAACAAAGGACGACGGAAAGTTGTTTAACGGAGCTCAGGTAACTACTCTGTTCTCTACCTGTTTGCACTTGCTTCATAGCCGGACAGTTATATAGTTCTCTCTAAATTTTGATTAAGCTTATTTAAAAAAAATCAAAAACCGAAGTAACTAACCTGAATGTCCATCCTTGATCCTTCTCCTACATAAATCACCACGTCTACACCTAAATCAAAAACCTACTTTGTAAAACTTATATCTACGACAAATTGTGACTTCCTGGAAAGAAGAAGGTGCTTGAGAATGAGATTCAACGGGTGTTGAAAATTCAAGAAGCGTTAAAGCTTCCGCTGGAAGAAGCAACGAAGGGATGGAGAAGACAGACACCAGCGAAGGAGGAGGAGGAGGAGCAAGACAGTTCGCCGGTCCTGGCATGGAGGTTACTACACTTGATTGTGGCTTTGCTAATTCCACGACCGTTTTTTCCGGTCTGGGAAAAAATCGGCGCCGTTGTTAGGCTTACTTACGGAATCGATGAGTACTTATTTTTACAAATGATCGATCATTAGAAACTTTTTGGTTTGGATCAAGATTTTAAATGTTTTGTGTTTTTATTTAATTAAGAATATATGGAGCAATGGCTGTAGCAGGAAGATTGATATGTTCAGTTACTGGTATCGACTATTCTGGTGGATTTGATCCTTCTCTTGATGCACTTCTCGCTGGACTTGGCTATGCTACACCACCTATCATGGCTCTTCTCTTCATATTCAATGTAATCATTATTAGTTTACCCTTCATATCTTTGTAATATATGTTTGGATTGTCTTTTAGTCAATTCTCTTAAATAGCATTTTTTAAGTTTTTGTCACAAAAATAGCCCTCAAAAAATATTATGACCAAAATAGACTTTTTTTTTTTTGAAATTTTGATTTTTGAATTTTTTTTTTTGAAATTTGAAACCCTAACCCCAAACCCACCCCTTTACTCTAAACCCTAAAGTCCAAATTAGTTAACCCTAGGGATATAAATGCATATAAATGCATTTTTTAGTTTTAAAAAAAATATTTTGGTCATTTTTTTCTTTAAAAACTATTTTTGTGACAAACAAACTAAAATGGGCTATCTATGAGAATTTATCTTGTCTTTTTTTGAAAGAAACATATTATTTCTTTCTGATTTAAGGATGAAGTTGTGAAACTATCACCATATGCTCAAGCCATCAGAGACGTGGAAGATGAGGAACTAAGAAGCTTTTTCTTTGGAATGTCTCCATGGCAGGTGAACATTTTTAAGGTTTTATTGGTTTCCTAATGGTTTTAATAGTTGAGTCTTGGTTTTGAGTTTAAAATTTTTCTGGTTATGTTCTCCAGTTTATACTCATTGTGGAGGCCAGTTCGATAGGAGAAGAGCTATTTAACCGTGTTGCTGTACAGGTTTGGTTTAATCAACCTATCATAGTATTGAATTAGGCCACATCACCCAAATCAATCTAAACGACATATTTGCTTCATCTTCTTCCAAATCACCTAAGCTTCACCGCCGTTACCATTACCTTATACTACCATCTTCTATGATTAGAACATTTGCATTTTTAATAAGTATATCATTACTTAAATTAAACAGTCGAGTTCTGTAATTAGATATGTACATTACATTGAATGGCAGGAAAAGAAATTGCGGAGGAGAATGAGATTCAAAGGCTGATGCTTTATGCCGGCGCTGACCATGTGCTTAGTAAGGTTTGAGATTTCTTTTCCCAGTTGCCATTTTCTTCCATAGGAAATTTGAAGCAACCAATGATAATTAATATTTCTTGTGTGTATTGAATCCCTTCTCTTATGGCATTCTTTGATTCCAAATGTTTCAGGTGTTGTTTTGGGTAAAGACACAAAGCAAGATCGATGGATTGAAACTCAGGCTATCTGAAATATACTATGATAATCTTCTCAGAGTAAGGACTTTCTTTATCAACTCTTTGTATTACTAGAAATGCATCTTGGTTCCCTGAGTTATTTGGCTATCGATATTATCAGCTCACATAACCAAAGGAAGGACTCAAGGATTGGCTCGAGGCTGTCACAAATGCTCGCATTCCCTGTGCTGTTGTCTCAAACCTTGATCGAAAGAACATGATCAATGCTCTTGAAAGGATGGGACTTCAAAACTATTTCCACGCCAGTAATAAATAATAGCTTTAGAGAATCCATCTTTTACTTTAATCAGATAAATGGCTTTTGCTTATTATATCTGCTGACGCTTTGTGTTCACCCTCCGTTTCAGGCAGTAGTTTCTGAGGAAGATGGTATGGAATCGATAGCTCATAGGTTTCTTTCCGCTGCTGTGAAGGTACTATTATTAACGATGACTTAACCATTTTTTCAGAGAAATGTTGTTGAAAAGTTCTAAAATTTGGCGCAGTATTATTATTCCCACTCTTTTTAAAGTATACATATATAATGAATAGAGTACACCATTTTAAAATACAATGCAATTTTATTTATTTGTATCATGATAAAACATCTGCTTATCACAACAACATATCAATTTGCAAAACTTCATGAATTACTCATCTAATCTTCTTACTTGATACCCTGAATCCCTACCTGTCAAATTGATGCATCATGGATCAATAAAGGTAGTGTCAGTGGCTTAGGGTGGAGTCTTAAGGATTAAATAGATTTTAAATTTTTTGGATTACGTGCATGCAGCAAGAGCCTCTCAGCTTTGCATGCTGAGGTGGAAGGTCTACTCTAGGCAACCTCATGTATGCGAGATATGAGGATAGTCTCAATACAGTTCGAGACAGACTGCTCAGACCTAGTGGACATGACTTCAAATCCAACGGACTGGCCAACATTTGCGACAGAAATCGAGGTGTTTCAGAGATTACAGGAGGACTTCGAGGATGTGAGTCTGGCTCATATTCCCCGAAGTAGGAATGATCGGGCGGATGCATTAGCAAAAGAAGCAAGGACTAGAGGTTATATTTTCTCCCATATAGATCAGATCCGTCCAGACGGAGGTACTCTCCGGAGAATCGGCTCGTCTGACCATACTTGATCTAGTTGAGATGGGCAGCCGACAAAAAAAAAAAAAAAAAAAAAACTTCTTACTTGAAGGAATTAATAATAATAAAAAAATATATATTTATATATAAGGAACTAGATGAGGAATTCCATGAAGGGTTTGGAACAGAGACAAAATCCATCTGAAGAAAAGATGTCAACCAAGTTCTACAATCTTATTTTGCACTTGAAGACATGATACAAGTTGAGCATGGTCTCGGTGGGTATGTTATGGATCGTGATCTTAAGTGGAAAATAACTGTTCGTATTGAAAGGTAAAATTAGACGCAAGGTTCTGCATTAAATCATTATGATATGAACCTGATTCATGGTCTTCTACATGCCAAACTGTTTGACCCTTTTTATGTAGCTTTCTCTTGTGCAGTCCAATGTCTATATATACACATATTTTATATTACCCTCGTGATTATATTGTTGATTTTCATTTTATATACATATTCAGGTTTGGTTCATTTAAGTCTGGATTCTGTATGTGGTCTATTCTATGAGAAGACTGTTGACGCTTTGATTATAAGCGAAAAAGTGTAAGTTTAAGATCAGTCCAAGGCCTTTGAACAAGAGAAGAATCACATTATTTCACTTATGTTTAGGAAGATCTTGGTACATATGTAAAACCAGAAGCTCGTGATGATGAAATAAAATATTCAGGCTTCATAGAGGAGAAGAGGGAGGTTGATTATGTGAATACATAGTCAGAAGATCCAATCAAACGTGGAGTTCCACATAGGAGGTAATGTTAAAGCAAAGAAACATAACTATTAAAGTTAAGTTATATACTATCGATTTGACTAATTGTCTTTCGTCGCTAACTAAACTTTATAATGTAATATTGTCAATGCAGAAGAACATGTCTGGAAAAAAATCGGCCAAGAAACAACAGAAGAGATATATCAAGAGGAGTGTAAGCAAATAGATACTACAACTACTATCAAGGAATAGATCAAAGAAGAAGAGGTATGTGAGAGAACATAATGCAGTACTTTATTGCTTTTGTTTTCAGTCATTTGTAACTAAAGTGAATTAGTTCTCTACAGAAGAAAACAATAAAGGATTGTTTGAACAATATAAAACACCGATGATGTGAGAGAACATGATGCGTAAAAAAAACGAGATTCAAGAGAATGACACATTGTCAGCGAAAAACACCAATGGTATAATCATCTTGCCTTTTTCATAAGCAATGGACACAAATTATCTTAAGTCACACGTAATTTCTATAAAGAGAAGTTTTAGCATTATTTTTACAGCAAGAAGATGAAGTTCTAACCCCAAAGAAAAGAGCAAAATCTGAGATGTTCCAAACCATACAATATAGTCATGGTGGATTTTATTAACTATATATTCAGATGGAGCTTTCGGTATGTATTATTCACCGAGTTTGTAAGATTTTGAATTGATGAGCCTAAACCATATAAGACAATAAGAACACCAATAAGAAGATTTTGAATTGATGAGCCTAAACCATATAAGACAATAAGAACACCAATAAGAGAATCAAAAACTTAACAAAAAAAAGAGAGAATCAAAATTAAAGTTAAGCAAAGAACCACAACATCTTATTCGTTTCATTGTTGCCGTGTTGATTATTTGTTTGTTATTAGATAGATGTGTATTAAATAGAACAAAACATGTGACTAAGCTTTAAAATCCATAAACTATTAGATGCGGCATTTAGATTATTTCATTCATCTTTGACTTCATATCATACAAAGTCTTTATAGTTACAATTCCTTATGAATCATATAATTATCTTGGATGGTATGTTATGGATTATGTTGATTAAAAAGTTATGAAAAGTTAATCTATATTTTTCTATTTCAGTTAGTTCTTAATTTGCATAGTCATTGTCATACCCTAACAACAACACTAAAAATTTGAAAATAACATATTTGAAATAACTAAACATTTTTGCAAGAAAGTAAGAAAGAAAATAGGAATGTTCAGTTGTAATTGGTAAAGTAATTTATTAAACATTAAAATAAAAATTAAACCAAGTACGACAAAATAATATAGGTAGTAATTAAAATTTTAAGATAATAAATTTCAATTTTTAAGAACCTAGTTGCTGTGAGTAGTTGCTGTGAAGTTGAACTATTGTTTTACGGTCCATCTTTAATTGAAAGATTTTATTACTAGAAATCCATGATTTTATATAGAGATGATTCATCTTTGACAAAATTTTATGAATATTTACATCGAATATCTGAATAGCTACAAATCAAATTGGATCGAATAATTAATTATCAGACAAAACAGATTAAATCGTGAATATCTCCGAATATCCGGATATTCTATTTGTGACCTCCCCTAACTTACAATGACATGTCTAATATAGTAGTATAGTAATATTCATATTTATCATTTTTCTTTTCTTTCAAACATCAACATTTTAATAAATTACTAATGTCAATTAAATTTGTGGATATTTTGTTAAAAAAATTGAACAATAAGACAAAAGAAATCCATTTGTGAAGGGAGTTGGTGGGATGAATATATTTAGAAATATTTATTAGAGTAGTGACAAAAAAAAGGTAGAGAATTTATAAATGTCGGAATTGAATGAGAGACTACAGAGACACGAATACAGGGGCTTTTGTCCTCAAACTTCAAAACCCAAACAAATGGCCATTGCTGAAGACAGAACTTCCGTTTTCTTCCATGGCGTCCTTAGTCTCTAATCTCTCCAAGAAACTCAAAACCTTCTCTCTAATCACTTTTCTAATGCTAACCACAGTCACAGTAACCTCAGAAGAACAGTGTCGGCATTTCAAATCGATAATCAGCTTCGGCGATTCCATTACCGACACCGGAAACTTGCTCCATCTCTCCGACCTTAATGATCTTCCTCAGTCAGCGTTTCCGCCGTACGGAGAAACCTTCTTCCACTCTCCCACCGGTCGTTTCTCCGATGGCCGTCTCATCATCGACTTCATAGGTATATTCACCCTTTGATCTCTCTAATATTGTACCTGTGAATGCACCTGAAACAGTCCATAATACTTCTCCCACAACTTGCGAGCTTCTTCATTTTCTCAAAAAAACTTGGAGCTTCTTCTCTGTTATATGTCCTAATGCTGACGTCACTCTCATTACTTTTGCTTAATGTTAACATTATGTTTTTGTAAGATTTTTTTTTTTAAGCAAAAAAAAAAAACGATTATTTTTTTCTAAAATGGTCTAGTCTTGTGCTCTTTCTCTGTATTTTTTTTGTCTTGTCTTGAACTGCAAGTTAAACAAAAAGAAACCTAAAGTGATTCTCATATATTTTTGGTCTTCTTGGAATCTGTTTACAGCTGAGTTTTTGGGGCTTCCTTATGTGCCTCCTTACTTTGGATCTCCAAATGGGAGCTTCGAGAAAGGAGTTAACTTCGCAGTAGCGGGTGCAACCGCATTGGAACAGAGCTTTCTCGAGAGCAGAGGAATCCATTATGCTTACACCAATGTTAGTTTAGGAGTTCAGCTTAAGAGCTTCAAGGAGAGTTTACCAAATCTATGTGGTTCACCTTCAGGTTAATGAAGATCAACTCTCTTTTTTCTGTCTTTGTGGATTAGTCCAGAACTAGAGTTACAACAAGAAGAAATGTTTAATGACACAAGCTCACTTGTAATGGCTTCTAATAGATTGTAGAGAGATGATTGGAGATGCTTTGATTATCGTTGGAGAGATCGGAGGGAATGATTATAACTTTGGGTTATTGGTTGAAAAAAAGCATCCAGGAGATAAAAGAGCTGGTTCCACTAGTGATCAGTGCTATTTCTTCTGTGATTACGGTAAACATTCTCTGTTAGAAAATCAAGTTCTTGATGTTCTGCATGGTTTGAGTTATGAGACTAGATCTAAACGATGTTGGAGTTGGTTCACATGGGAGGCAGAACGATCATGGTGCCTACGGACCTTCCAATCGGATGCTGGGCATCGTTTTTAACGCAGTATCAAACATCAAACAAAGAAGAATACAATCCTTTAACAGGATGCTTGAACTGGCTAAACGAGTTTGTAGAACATCACAACAAAGAGCTTCAAGCAGAGCTCAACAGACTCCAGAAACTCTACCCTCATGTTACAATCCTATACGCTGATTACTACAACGCCTTGTTACATATTTTCCAAGAACCGGCCAGATTCGGTTAGTTCCCAACCCGTCCCTCAGCTTAATGTATTATGTACCCATTTTAATTTGGTTAACTAACAATATTCTAACGAAGATCATTGTGTGCGGATCATCAGGGTTCATGAATCGACCTTTGTCTGCATGCTGTGGATCAGGACGTCCATACAACTTCAGCAATGGTAGTCAGTGTGGAACTAAAGGAGTGGATTGTTGTATTGATCCTTCAAAGTATGTGCACTGGGACGGTTTTCACTTGACCGAGTCTGCGTATCGATGGGTCGCCATGGGATTACTCGAGGGACCCTACACGCTTCCTGTTTTTGACTGGTCATGCCACAGCTTTGATATTAAGAAGAGATCATCATCATCAGGTAGACAATATGCTTTTAACAGTAAGTGATGGATGATACGAGTTTGTTCTCAAAGCCTTTGTGAGAATAAAATTGCTGAGGAATAAGAGTTGAAAAAAAAAAAGAGTTGTATTGTATCCCGAATGGGTTTGTAAGGTATGAATGGTTTGCACTTGTGAATCGGTCTGATTAAATGTTTCAAACTGAAATGTTTTTTTCGTACATAGTATCAACCAGAAAGACCTTTTGTAAATAGCTAGAGGTCACATGTCCGAGTGGCAGCTGAGAGAGGTATGCTCTCCAAAGGAGAGTACTGGTTTCGGCCAAAAAAAAAAAAAAACCATGATTACAAAAAGAATGTAGTATCAACAAAAATGTACATATATTTTCCTAATCCAACATTTAAACTGGAAGTGTTCATATAACATATAGACACAAAGGGATATAGCCAATCTAGCTCTACTTCAGAGTGGACAAAAAATCCAGACCAGAAATCCGAACTCGAGTAGATCGGTTTGGACCCGGTTCCTTTGAAAACCCTAAAAGGAGCTATGTCATGCTACTTCATATATCGGTTCGATTAGATAATATGCGAGAATTAAATTTAGAAGCGAACATATCCGAACATTATTCATTATAATCTTTACTCGACTGGTGTATCCCAATTCAACTTCTTCTCGAGCTGACCTGGACAAAATCTGGACATAAAATTCAAAGCCAATGTTGTTTCTGCATTGTTTAGTTTCAGGTTTAATGAGCACGTCAAATTCAAACCAAACGTAAATAGTATTTAAATCTAAAATAGTTGTGTTCAAAAAAATAAAAATAATCTAAAATAGAACTTTGGCAAATTACTAGAACCAAACCTAATGGCATAATCAAAGGATTAGCGGATGGAAGTGTAACATCCCGAGTTGTGATATATGGAAAGGCTTAACATAATTGATTTTGCTACCTATATCATCAAAGTGCACTTACCTTTTCGGAGCACATCCGTTTAGAACTCCAGAGTTAAGCGTGCTTGAGCTGGAGTAGTCTAAGGATGGGTGACCTATCGGGAAGTGATTCGCGATACCGTGTGAGTGAGGCCAAAGCACGGGGAAATGTCATGTGGTGATTGCAGGGTTAGTAAACAATGATTTCGAGCCTTGGAAAATTAACGAACCGGCCGCTGGAACGGGATTGGGACCACAGGCCGAGAGAGCGGGCGTGGGTGGCCCATTAGCTGTGGGTGGTCGGGGCGTTACAAGTGATATTAGAGCTGGTTAGCCATCTCGGTTCTGACTCGAGAGGCGTTTTGAGATCTGTCGTGGGGCGCAACGAGGACGTTGCGTTCTTTGAGAGGGGGTGAATTGTAACATCCCGAGTTGTGATATATGGAAAGGCTTAAGAAAATTGATTTGGCTACCTATATCATTAGATGTGGGTGGTCGGGGTATTAGAGCTGGTTAGCCATCTCGGTTCTGACCCGAGAGGCGTTTTGAGATCTGTCGTGGGGCGCAACGAGGACGTTGCGTTCTTTGAGAGGGGGTGAATTGTAACATCCCGAGTTGTAATATATGGAAAGGCTTAAGAGAATTGATTTGGCTACCTATATCATCAAAGTGCACTTACCTTTTCGGGAGCACATCCGTTTAGAACTCCAAAGTTAAGCGTGCTTGAGCTGGAGTAGTGTAAGGATGGGTGACCTATCGGGAAGTGATTCGCGATACCGTGTGAGTGAGGCCAAAGCACGGGAAAAGGTCATGTGGTGATTGCAGGGTTAGTAAACATTGATTTCGAGCCTTGGAAAATTAACAAACCGGCCGCTGGAATGGGATGGAGCCCACGGGCCGAAAGAGCGGGCGTGGGTTGCCCATTAGCTGTGGATGGTCAGGGCGTTACAGGAAGGTCGTGTTGTGAGTTTCCTATGATGGTTATCTCTAATCAGTCATTCAAAGAATTTGTGATCCTGAAGTAGTGGCGATCCATTCTGATGCAGAACAGAGAACAACACTGAGAAGCACGACGAAAGATCTCAATGGAGATCTCGAGATTTCTGCCTCATCACCCTTCACATTGCCAAAGTCTCTTGAATTACGTTCGTGAAGAAGAAAACTCAGAGAACTGGATGAGATGAAGCTGGTTAATCTATCACCAAGGGGTAATCAGATCAAAAGGAGAGCAAAACCATAAGCCAGAGAAAAAAACCTATCTCATTTCACTTGAACTTTTTTTCCATTAGGAAGACGTTTATGAATGCAATTTCGAGCTAAGATATATAATTTATCAAATACCACCAAATGTTACGGTTATTACAAAACTATACAACATAAAATTACATTGACAAGCGAGTCTTTTTTTGTTTCTTTGAAAATGCATATTTTACAAATTTATATTTACCAACACGTTTGCCAAACACATTGCAAGAGATGGGTTTAGCGAGTACTTCTGATAACTGAGTCTACTCTATCTCGCTTTTTAGCTGGTTCTCAAGTAAGTGTTTCGAGAGGATGTCTACTCTATCTCGCTTTTTAGTCTATCCTCTGAGGTCTCCGTCTTTGTGTTCTGGATTTGGTTTCCCTTATTAGGTATATCAGAAATCTGCCATCAATGAAGATTCTCAAAAGTTTTATACAGTTTGTCAGACAAGTTTTTCTTAAGTTTCATATGGTTCTACTGCTTACAAGCTTTTTGACTTGCTATTTTGTTCATTTGTTGCTCTGCATCTCTGACATAGCTTTTGTTTACGCTGGCGACTCATATGTGGATGTGGAGAGGAAACAAGATTCTGCTTCTCGATTAGTTGAAAAACGTATAGCAAAGTCTCTTTGTATATAGATAAAGGAACCAATGCGCCAAACCAGATTTGAAGCTGCCTCAAAAAACTGTGAAGCATTTTAAGGTAGGGAGTCACGAGGACGCTCATGAATTCTTGAGCTATAAAAATGTGTCAAGCATTTTAGTGAATCCCAAAAGAATTGGAGGTTACCTCACTATCGTTGCTTTAATCAAACTTTTCATCACTTTATTAACTTCTATGTAACATTAGTAAAAGGTTTTGTCATCGCTGTCAATTTTAGTCACTTAAAAAGTATCTTGGCTCTCTCTCTTTTGGTAATTATAAGTTTACACGACGTTGAAATGTTTTCTAAGGGTTCGAATGGTAAAAGCAGTTCAGGCGGTACAGATCAAGCAGATCAAATGAGATAAGTGCAGATCAAGCAGATCATGCGGGACAAGCGCAGATCAAGCAATTCAACCAGTTATTATAGATTTAAATAGTAAAAATAGTTTAAATAAAATAGACTATATATCTATATAATAAAATTTACAGTAAAATATATTAAAACATATCATATATAAATATAATATATAAATTACAGTTTTAAATAAATTAAAATATCAAAATTATAACTTGATGAAATATATTACTATAATTTTAACGAAATACCTGATAAAACCTTATTAATACAGTATTAAAATTAATATATTAAAGTTGTAACTAAAATAAAATGAAAATATTGTATTTATAAAAATAGATAAACATATTTTTGAAAGTGACCCTCAGCTCCATGTCAACCTCAACCTCTTAATACAGACGTAAATGTAATGGAATTATAGACGTCAGTGCTTTTGCCAATTGTAGATTCCACTGAACTTCCCTCAACATATAGAGGAATGAGTTTTGTCATTTCCCTTGAACATTTTGTTTACAAGAACACTGAAATTTTATTCACTGATATTTCAAGATACTAATAACAAATTATGGTTTCTGAAAAACAGCTGACCCATCACTTGGAGTGTCGTTCTCCAAGAGCACGATTCTTAAAACAGTCAAAGGGTAATCCGGAGCTTCATATTTAATTTGCACTAAAACAAAGGAGTTGAACCAGACATTTATAATGTAAGAAAAGTAATAAACAAATATTTATAAAGAGAATAGAAATACTGTATATGGGTTTGTGTCTATTTAAGTTTGACGATTCAATCTGAATAGTCTTTGTGGAATGTTCATTACCAAATGTTATAATTAGACAAGTGCACATAAAAGTTCTAATTTCTGCAACAATGTATTATTAAAATATATGGATAGGCCTGGGCATAAAATCCGTAACCCGAAATCCGAACCGAACCCGAACCGAAAAACCCGATCCGTACCCGGTCCAACATATAAAAAATACCCGAATGGATCTTCTAAGGTGGTATAAAAAAAATCCGAATCCGAAGTGTTATTAACCAAACCCGAACGGGTAACCCGAAAAAACCGAAAAACCAAAAAATCCGAAAAAATATCCGAAGAAACCGATCCGAATGTCCAAACTATTGTACAATATAATTATATGAAACATAAATATATACTTCAAATATTTAATTTCATATTTATTTTGATATGTTATCTAACAATAAGTATCTAAAATTAAAATAAATACCTTAGATACTTAATTATATATAAATAAGTATATATTTCTTATGTTTTGCTTTTAAATTTTAGATTTTATTTCGGGTATATCCGAACCGAACCGATATCACCCGAATCCGAATGATATATGGTTACTTTATGGGTTCTAGGATGTGATACAAAATCGACCCGAACCCGATGTGTTATATCCGAACCCGACCCGTATTTGCAAATTTACTAGAATGGGACCTAAGAGGTGTTATAAAAAAGAACCGAAATCCGAAAAACCCGACCCGAACGCCAACGGGTACCCGAACGCCCAGGCCTATATATGGACATCAATTATTTATAATACAAAATCCAACAAACTAAACAACAATTAAATAGCCAATATTTAAAATTTAAAACTTATATTATATATATATATATATATATATCCAAGTCGAATATACATTAATTTAATTTTTTAAAATACTGTTAATAAATTTATAATAAATTATAAATAAATTTATAATAAATAAAAGTAAATGATCAAAATTATCCAAACCAATGTTTGAAATGTATGACCATAAAATAAATTATGTACTAGAAATTGTACATGAATAATTTGTAGATTTTAATAGTCTATTTTTAAGTAAAAACAATGAGTTTATTTCTGAATCGATAAAAAACTAAAAATATTATTATAGTATCATATTTTTCATATAAATATTTCAACTAAATTTATAGATATTTTAAAAAGATATAAAGAGATATTAAAAGAAAAATTAATATGAAAAGGTGCTATGCCACACCATAAATAAGTAGAATTCAATGAAAAGTATGACAAAAGCAATCTTAACTTTCATAATCTCAATACTAAACTAAAAAGGAAAAATTATGAATTTTTCAACAAAAAAAACAAAACAAAAATATAAAAATATTAGATTAAAACAATGTAAAAATAATAATTATAGTAATTAAATTTAAAAGTTAATCAAAAATTTACATAAAATAAAACGTAAAGTAAAACAATTTAAAAGCATACAATCCGCCGCGTAGCGTCGGAAGTCTCTAGCATTTATAAAGAAGGGGTTCAAGTCATTGATACTAACCTGAAGTATAAGCATAAACTCCTGAAGTATATCAATAGGACTTTCCAACATACAACACATTCATTGTCATAAGCAACAATTGCATCAACATTGAACTTCCACCAAACTTATCAAACTCGACATGTGTAAGCCAATTTTGGTCTAACAAAACCACAATTTCTCTTAAAAGAATCATGTAAGTAAAATACATCCAAAAGTTCTCATTCCATAGATATATTGCCAGAACTTTATCCACAAAATCATTAGAATGTTCTAAAGATCTTAGCAGCTCCACCCCACAAAGAAGAGCGTAAGAACTATTCCCCAATGAGTAGCTTGTTAGTGCAAGTAATCCAAACTCATCCTCAGCCGGTTAATCACAAATTTAAATATCTCTTTGGGCATCCATAAAGAGCTAAATCATATGCTTTGAAGCATTTTAAGTTCAAGAAAAGGAAAAGGGTCTAAACACTTAACATGAACTCGAGCAAGTTGAGCTCCAGTCTGTCCTATTAGTTCTGGGGAAAGATAAGGTCTTCATCGTAATCAGTTTACTTATCGCGTTGGAGACAAAAAAAAGGCACTCCATCCGCTTTGGACTCGTTAACCATGTCAGCTTCAAGAGCCTCTAGCTCTAAAAAATACACCAAAAGCGCCTTTGAAGATTTAATAAACTAACATGTAAGAGTTATGTGATCCAATCAGGAAATTATGCCAACAAAAATCCACCTCCCATGGAATCATCTTCGTTAAGGTCATCAGGAAAATCGTTGCTACTACCAATTTTTCTTGTATTTCAGAACTCACGTCCATCAAATCCATCATCTTATCTTACAAATTATGTGCCATCACTCATCAGAGTTAGTATAAGGAGAAACAAAATATACCAGTTAGAAAATTCAAATTAAGAGATGAATACCAACATGTGAAAAAATAACTAAGAACATATATCCATATCTTCATCTTTTTTTACAGTTTGCATCATTCCTTTTCAGTGTTGTCATCTGCAGATATTAATGGATATTCTTAATACTTGGTTAGATTCAATATCTTGTACAATGGTGAGCACGAAAGAGATACATACAAGTTGTTAAGTATCTTTCAGCCCTTCAGAGGCGAATGAAACTTGATAGAGATTGAATGTCTGATTATAGAGCATGTCATCTTGTCTTCATACATAAATGAAAAGAATGTAATTGACTTGTTGATCAAACACCAAAACTAACAAAGAGAGTAGCAGTAAATGAATGATTGTTTATGACTTTGAAAACTTTGACTGTTTATAAAAATTGGCTGCTAAAATTTTGGCGGTTAAATAATAATTGTGGGCTTTTCAAATATTAAAAAATCCATAAATTGTAGGTTTGGGAAAAATAACTTAATTTACGTGCAAAATCAGTTACTATGGCTTTGAGATTTTTAAGAGAGACGTTCAAGACTTTAGATAGACTAAAGCTTGATTGTTAAAAAAAAAAAGACTTTAAGAACTTTAGAATTAAGTCAAGGTCTTCAAAGCCAAAATCCAATCGGAGCATAAAGTAGTTCTTCGATCCTCATCTCTTTATACACAAATAGTCAATCTCGATCCGAGCTTTCAGCATCACAAATTAATATAATAAAAGAACAGATACATAATCAGAAGTCACACTGAAAACCTAAACCACACAAATCCATTGTTCTAGAGCTTGCATTTTGAAAAAAGTAAAACTCAAGTTATGTAGCCGCCGAGAAACCACTGGAAATTAATCAAAATGAAGTGAAGGAATAAAGAGAAAGTAGTGATAACCTCTTAAACTAATGGTTCACATGTAAATCAGCAGGTTTCTGCTCAAAAAGACCCAAAAGCCTCTTATCATTCTTCTTGTACCTAGGTATATGTACCCGAAACACCAAAATTAAAATAAAATAATAGTAAGTAAACTAAAAAAAGAAGAAAAACTAGATGAAATCCTACACCTAGTCTAATGTTGATTAGAGTCACCGACAACGGCGCCAAGTTTGATGTGCTCAAATTAACCTCAAACAACTCTCTCAAATAAGAGATCGATTGTAGAACTTAAGGATCTTATCCACAAAGACTCAATATTTCACACAATAAACGTATGGTCATATAATTAAGCTAGACAGTAAATAAGAAAGCAATAGATAAATAGAGGAGTTAACCATGGAAGGAGGAAGCTAGACTTATGGTTTCATTCAGGTTATCAGAACTCAAATCTATAGATGCTAAGGAGTTTGATCCTAGAACTCGAATACAATGATAAGATATTCATCTCTCGCTATGAGTCTTCTAATGCTTAAATTTATATCATGCTCTCACATGAATACGAAACGAGTGTCGATCGATATACTACTAGTGGTGTCGATCGATATGTCTTTTAAACAAGTATTAATTTTCAGTTTGACATGTTCACTAGGTTAAGTAAACCAGTGTGCCACTGCGCCTAACAACTTAGTTCATCAGAATTATTATCAGGTAATTAACCTACTCTCCCAATTGTCAATAACCTAAGTTCGAGATTCTAGTTAATTACTCTAGAATGCATGCATTAAGATTAATTCTGATGAAGGATCCTAATAATGTCTCCTAGAAATTCTATATATCACAAAAGTTCATCCCTAATAAACCTTAAACCTTACAATAGATTTACTCAGACATGATCAGAAAAGTTAATAAAAAACCAAAGAAGTTCCAAAAGGACTCTAAAGATATTCCTCTCTTCTCTTATAACCTCAGCGAATACTTAAAATAAAACAATATAATAAAAATATAGCCTAAATAATGGCTTAGAAAACACACAAAATAAAGTTTTGAGTAGTCCAAGGGCATTATGGTAATATATGCTGGCTTATGGGTTTAAATCAGTCATAAAATAAACTCGGTCCGTCTTCTTGCATCAGTGTCGATCGACACCAAGGGTGCAGTGTTGATCGACACTTCTTAATATCTACGACAACTTCCTTTCGCGGGTCAAACATACCACTCTTTAGTAACAAAGGCATAACTTTAGATCTAGCCGTCATATGTACCTCAAATCGGTGGCATTAGAAAGTTCTAAAATTTCTATCTTATGACAAAATATGAGCTCATTACACCGAGGGAAGGTCTCCATCCATAGCTACTTGTCTACGCAGTTATGCACCTCAAAAAGCTTCAGAATTTACAAAGTTCTCCAAAATGTATATGAACCTGACAATACTCTAAAACAAATTCCAAAAACATATAATAGACTCAATGAAAGACTTATACCATGGTCTTAAAAGTGGTAAAAACCATGGTATATCAACTCTCATACTTATCTTTTGCTTGTCCTCAAGCAAAACATTGAACGAAACTGTGAAAAGGTTATAAAACGTAGGGACTTACACTATTTTTTTTTTAAGCTACTACCTTCACCTCTAATTTGCAAGCCACATCAGATCAGTGTC
Source organism: Sinapis alba (assembly GCA_012274485.2). Lineage (NCBI taxonomy): Eukaryota > Viridiplantae > Streptophyta > Magnoliopsida > Brassicales > Brassicaceae > Sinapis > Sinapis alba. The sequence continues at coordinate 291,383 of MU105634.1, read as the reverse complement.
AACCTTAGAGGCACTTCCATGTACTAAACCTTAGTTTTGCAACCAAACCATCCAACCCACATCTTAGTTGATGTTGTCTGAAATACTACTCTAATGACCTCATTTATGTAAATAAGTGTGCATGCTAAATCTTGGGAGTATCAATTAAAGTACACATGGACTCTTACCCTAGTAGGTATCTGAGTACACAAGCAGTTTTATTTTGTTTTTTTCCTCTCTATATCTCCTTTCTCTGAATCTTTTATTTTCTCTTTTTTAATTCCAATGAACGGTGACGCTCATGCATTCTATCTGGCAAAGTGTGGACAAACAATGGGGACAAAAAAAAATTTCATACCTCTCACTTCCAACAAATGTATGATCATTCATTTGAATTAGAATAATGAAGTCATCTGATATTTTTCTACGCTTCTAAATCTAAAAAATCATCTCAATATTTTTTTCCGTTCTGAATGCCAGAGAAAGAAGAGAAGAAAACCAAAAATACACGAACTTTTATCTTTCAATTTTGAAAGAGAAATCTGATCTAGTATATACCAAACCCCAAAACAAACAAAGTCAGCTTTGGTTCTTTTAGATTTTTTCAGTTACCAAAAACTTTCATACTTTTTCAGCTACCATCAATGTTATTGACAGGTAATTTACTTTGGTTTTTCCATTCAGTATACTCTATAGTCAACAACCTCAAAAAATATTGCTAGAAATTTCTAATAGTTTAATGAAAATTTCTCTAAAGAATCTAAGAATTAACATGGTAATGACACTTCAAACTTCAAAGGTTGCATATAAGGGATAGTTTGACAAGAAAAAAACAAAGAAATAAACGTTCTGAAAATGTTCCGAGGGCACAATAACTGTACAGAGCTTTAAAACTAGAAGATTGTTAAGCCGATGCAAACGAGAAAGAAAAAAAAGAGGAATGAAGAATTACAGCTACTCACTCAACTTTAGCTTCGCATATAGATATGGATAGTAAGCAAAAATATCTTCCTATGGCTTTCAGATGAAGCAACACCTTAGTCTTCATCCTCGGTCTCTTCATCGTCATCCTCTTCATTGTTTCCCCCGAACCTCCAGCCATCATCCAGGTTCTCTCTATCTTCCTCCGTCTCCTCACTATCTTCTTCCTCTTCTTCTCTTTCTCCTTCATACGTTTCTTTTACTTGCCATGGTTTTTTGGCCATCCTTGCTTTGGCCGGTGAAGAGGTTGAGCCTTTCTTTCCAGCTTTGGCTGGTGGTGTCCTCATGTTTGGCTTAGCTCTGCTCTGTTGTTTATGCGTCTGGCTTTTCCCATTGCTAGCGTGTTTCCTGTAAAAATCTTGGTCACTGCCTTCTTCCAACTCGTGCTTGTTCGGTGTGGGGTTCTCTGCGTTGTCTTCTGGTAAATGCCCTGGATGTTCTCTCTTCAAGTGGAGTTTAAGCTTGTACTCATGTATGTAAGCCTTCTCACACCCTTCGTAAGGGCATGCATATGGCCGTTCCGAAGATGCTGAGCCATAAACCGTTGCAGGTGTTTTGGGAGTCCTTGATACTTTCTCTGCGGGTGGCGTGTATTTGGGCGTGTCTCCAGCAGCATTCTGTCAAAACGGTTATGACAGTTGAAAGAGAGAGAAAGAGATCAGTTCTAAGATGCTCACAAAGATGAAAAAATAAGCCATACTCTAATGCTCACAAAGATGTACACATGGAAGAATCTACTACGCATTTGTTCTAGCCTATGCATTTACAACGTCACTTTGAGTATGAACAGATAACACTTCTGACACCGAAACATTGAGCCTTAATAATAGAGAGAAAACCGTTCTAAGACGCTAACAAAAGGATAAATACAGGTTGCATTTCTCTAGCCATGCATCGTCACAAGCAGATTTTGAGTATCATAGCAGTGAACAGTTCTAACGCCAGAATCATTGTGTCCTAAGAACTGCTAGTTTCAATTTAGCATAGTATCAATTAGAGGTATATGCACCAGAAATAAAGATAGCAATAGCATAGCAGTAACATGCTTCCTTCCAGTGAGATTAATAAAACCTTAACAACATTAGCTAACAGCCCACCTACAGGAAAGAGAAACTAAACCTATTCTGATAGATTTTCAAGCTAAGGAAGGCTCTATCTTCGCACAAGGAACACATAATTCAAGGGAAAGAATATGAAAAAAATGAAAAACCTTTTCATGGTAGGCAGCAACATGGTTCTTAAGCTTGTATTCATGAGCATATCTCTTTCCACACCCAGAGTAGGGACAGATGTGATAGTTTTCTTGTGAATGAGTCTTCATGTGAGATCTGAGGTTAAAATCCAAGGAGAATGCCTGTTCCAATCATCTAAAGTTACTACAGTACCAGGTAAAACGTCCTAATAGCATTTAAAAAATCAGCTAAAAAGAGGGAGTAAAAGGAGTCTACAACCTTTCCACAGCCTTCATAAGTGCATACAAAGTCCCTAGCTCCAGTATGAATGAGCCAGTGCCTCTTCAACTTTGAACTATCAAGAAATTTCTGTTACAGAACACAGAAGAAGAAGGTAGTTGTTATTGTAACGTTTAAGCAGGCTGATGGTATAACGTTAAAGGTATACACTACCTTGTCACAACCAGGGTAATCGCAAACATACTGCCTTTCACCATGGATGTGGGAATGCTTCCGCAAGGCACTAACATCAAAGAACATCTTTCCACAACCCTCGTAACTGCAGAGAAATAAAATCTCCGAAGTGGGTTCGGGCTCAGGGTCTGGAACATCAGTAGTAGGCTCTTTCTCTGTTTCTTTTAGTCTCTTCACCGTTTCCTCTGTTACCAACAAATCAAATCCAATTAAGAGCATACACTAATCAAGAACAATTGTAGTAATCTCTCTTACCTGTGACCCATTTGCGAAGATAACACTTTCCACCTGTAGCAACAATATCTTGTGGAACCCTGAAGAAAGGACAAGACTTTATCGTCGATCACATATATGTAAGGAGAATAGATTTTCGAATTTACCACTCCTTGATCCACTTAACAGCAGGAGCCTTGGATTTGAGGATTGGGCGTCTTTCGAAGGGATTCTGATAAGGATACTGCTCCATCGATTCCTCCGTCAAATTTTTTTACAAGGATGAGTCGAGTCGAGTCTTCGAATTGGTGATAATTAGGGTTTACAGAACGATAGACCTTCAGCTATAATAACTTTTTGATAATGGAGCGAGCACCGGTTCGGTCCTTTTCTCCTCTTTCCAACTCGTAAAATAAGAAAATCAAGGGTTACTTCTCTTTGATTCGATTTTTTTTTTATTTTCATAAACCAATTTCTGCAAATGTAGGAAAATTACCGATATAAATATATATTTATTTCTTTTTGGAAAAATAATTTTCATTAATTTGAATAAAACACAACTTACAAAATAAAAAAAATCTAGGTGTTTCGCCCACACATACAAAATAAACATTTATATAAAATTAATGATTTTACTTGATTAATATTTAGTTATGTGTTTTCCCTTTTCTTAATTTTTAATTATTTATTAAAAATATTTTTTGGATAACAACACAATATCTATAAGAATTATCTTTTTATTTAAAATATTTTTTTTTAGATTTTGGATAATTCTTAGTATTATTAATTATTGATTTTAATCATTTATCTAATAAAAATTATTTAGTTTCGTTTTTATTTTGGAACCAATTTATATATTTTATTTTTTTAAAGTATAAACGATATTAACCGCTGCAACTTTTAACGTGAGAGCTCGAATGCGGAAAATCATTTTGCAAATAGTAATATAGATACATAGAAACAATTCACAGAAACTCAAGCCAAATAAATCAGTACCAAACCAAAAAAATTACTACAACAAAGTTTTTTTAAAGGGTTTTCTATTAAAACTAAATATTATAGTATATATAACCCAATCAAGTAGTTGTTTTTGGGCCTACCCATTAATTAAATACAACAATAAATTTTAAAAGTCAATAATAAAAAACTTAATACTGAAATAGAGAAAAAAGGAATTCCCATATATCTTATAGGTAGAGATGCATGAGTTAAACCCATGCAAATGATCATGGGTAGAGATTTCCTCCATCAGAGTGTGTTCTCCAATCCTTTCTTCAGTAATGTTCTCCATTTGGATGACTTCTCTTTGATCATTTGCATGTGTCTAAGTCGGGAACTCCCATATATCTTATAGGTAAAGATGCATGAGTTAAATCAGTCTCCCTACTCATCTTCTCAATTTCTTTAGAAGAAACTCCCGAAGTGAAGAAACTTGTTTTTGATATGCTTAGAGTTATGCCAAAATGTGTCTCAAAGGTTCTCAAAACATCCATAACTCCCTGAACTGAACTTAGTGTGCCTTCCGTAAAAATTCAGAGATTATTTGCAAAATACAGATGTGTTAATTTGGATTGAACACATTTGTGATGATAACTGAATTTTCCTTCTGATGCAACTTTATCCAAAAGGAGAGAAATATAGTTCATGGTAACGATAGAGAGATACGGGGATAAAGGGTCACCATGCCTAAGGTCTCATCTGCTTTTAAAGAACCCATGCACAATACCATTGTATACATGCTCGTAACCATCTGATGAACATGTTAGGAATTCCAACACTTGATAGGCAGTTTAGAATAAAATCTCAGTTGATTGTGTCAAAATCTTTTGCTATATCTATCTTTAACACCAGACGTTTTGAATTTTTGTTCATGTGATATCCATGGACAATTTCAGAGGCAAGCACAATATTCTCAACAAGTAATCTCCCATATACGAAGGTGGTTTGGTTTGAAAGGATTAGGTATGTCAACATGGGTTTAAGAAGGTGGACTAGCAGTTTGGAAATGACTTTATAGATTGTGTTGCAAAAAGAATAGGCCTAAAATACCAACGGCAGATGTTCCAGGTCTTTTGGTACAAGCCTTAGAATTTTTGCATTAGTTGCAGTAGGCAGGAAGCCTGAAACAAAGAAGGATCCCACTGAAGTAAGTACTTCTTGTCCAATAATCTTCCAAGCTGCTTTAAAGAAATACAAAGTAAATCCATCATGGCAGAGGGATTTGTTTGAGTTTAGCTTCATCATGACCCGTGTGATCAAAGCAGTATTTGGCAGTGAAGACATAGAGGAGGTTATGGAACTGGACACCGATAAGATATAAGGTCTTGAAACCAAGTATTAGGGCATAAGATAGAAGGTAGAGATGCAGGTAAGAGGATATTCTTGAAGTGTGAGACTGCCCTTGTTCCCATAACTAGGAGTCAGAAATCAAGACTTCTGAGGGATACATGAAAGATCTGATTGAGTTGTATGAAGCTCGAACTTGGACAAGGCGGTGGAAGAAGGTGGTTTATGGTTTCCTTCTTTTAACAAATTTATACAAGATTTTTGCCTAAAAAAAGCCTCTTCAGTTTTCCAGAGAAAACACCATTTCTGATGGAGATCTTGTTCTTCTTGAAATAGAGCATGAGTAGGATTCTGCAATGCTTTTAGCGCTTCTTTTATTTTTCTGAATTTGTAGCAAAGAGATAAGAGATCTGAAGCAAAGCCACCAGCCTGAATACATGCATCCTCTAAAGTCCGAAAAAGTTAATAGTGTTCGCTTAGATAGTTAAAAATTTTAAATGGACGGATTCCAACTTTTGGGAGAAAGACAGAAAAATCAATGAGGCATGAGTTATGGTCTGAAAAATCTGGGGAGAGAAAGGTGGCAAGGATATGAGGGAAATGAGAGATTCATTGATGGTTAACAAAAGAGCGGTCAAGTTTCTCAGATATAGGTGAGGAAGCACTTTTGTTTGTCCAAATGAAAAAGGGGTCAAGGAAGCGAAGATCAAAGATTCCTAATTGGGTTAGGACATTTCTAAGGGAAGACATTTGAGGAGTAAGGCTGTTTATGGAAGGGAAAGAATGTTCAGCATGATGGTTTATTTAGTTTAGATCACCCTCCAAAATCTATGGACACGAGTCCAAAGTCAGAGATTGATGGATACTTAGAAGCTCAACCCAAAGGTATTTGCGATCTTCATTATCGTTGGAGGTAGGTCTGGGTGTTTTTACGCCAAGCTGAAGTACCTACCTAAATCCAAACTAAAAAAACGAAACCGGATCCGAACCGTTATACAAAAATATCCGAACAAGACTTATGAGCTTAGTACTTTGAGATTTGAGTATAACCCAAACTAAACCAAAACCCGAACTAGGATCCGAAGATATCTGAAATTAGTTAAATCTAATAGTGTTTTAATATATGTTAAGGTATAATTTAAATATTTTATAGTATTTTCTAAAGAGTTTTTTAGTTTATTTTATTTGTTATTTTCAATAATTTCAGTTAGTTTCGATAGTATAACTAATTTTTAATTAGTTATATGAATAATTTATATATTTTGAGTTTTTTTTGTCATTTTTCATGTTTAAGAAAAAAAAATTTGGACGAGTTCAAACATTGGTTACAATTTGATCCGAACCGGACCCGAAAGAAACCAAACCAAATCTGATCCAATAATTAGTAAAACCCGAATGAGATTTATGAGCATAATACCAAAAATTCAAAAATCCGAATCAATTGAACCGAATATGATGGGGCACCCGAACACCCAAGTCTAGTTGGTGGCATATATGGCTTTGAAGATGAACTTGTAGCTAGTAGAGATGATGACTTCACATATAATAGCTTGCTTTTACTGACTGATTACTCGAATATCCGCCGGTGATTTCCAGATTAAAAGGATTCTCCCATCGGCGTCAGAGTGATGGTTAGAGTAGAAGTTGAGTTTATTTGATGTGGGTTTCTAAGAGAGCACAAAATGGGTTTTTGTGGAAAAAAAACACTGGTTGAGCGGTGTATGTTTGTTCGAGTCATTAAGGCCACAAACATTTCAAAAATAGGTTAGTACTCATAGAAATTTAGAAGGTGGTACTCATTGTAATAAGAGGGGTCCTTCTAAGGTAGAGGTGGATACATGGGAAAACAAAAGAAGAGGAAAAGACAATGGGAGGGTAGGGATTTGAGGTTCAATAGGCAGGTGATTTTGGTCTTTCTCAGTCGAGAATTTAAAGGTTTTGTTTGGTGAAGTTTTGAGAATTGGAAAAGGATTAAGTTTAGGTAACAAGGCTAAGTGGGATGATGGACACGGTCTTTTGAGGAAGGATTTGTGTTTGAAGGCTTTTGTCTCTTTGATGAAGGAACAACAACAGAGAGGGTAGTAACAATTGTGGCGACCCTAGCAGTTGCAGAGAAAAGGACCGGGTAGTGTTCAGTACAAGGAGATTTTTGAACAGAGGCACAGTCTGCCAAATTAGTAGTTGTGGCAGGCTTGGGAATGGTAGTTACTAAAGGAACATCATAGATAGAGGTAGAGTTCACCGGTTTTCCAGAATGAGTAGTTTGGTTTATGATGCGCTCAAATTATTCTAGAGGAACTCTCTCAAATAAGAGATTGATTGTACTACTTATGGATAGTATCCACATAGACTAAATATTTCATGCAATAGACTTGAGTCTCAGACTAAGCTTGGTCAAATAATAGAAAGACCGCAAATCAAGCAGTAAATCAAAGCAGTAAATAATAGGAGTTGTAAAACAAATGAAAGAATGGTGCTAGATTTTGGGTTTCATTCAAGTTATCATAACTCAAAATCTATAGATGATAAGGGTTTGATCCTAGAACTCGAATTCAATAAGTAAGATATACAGCTCTCGCTGCGAGTCTAATCAAATATCTAAATCCTATAATTCTAGCTCTCGCATGCAAATTAGGAAAAAGTGTCGATCGATACTACATAGTGTCGATCGATGCTCATTTAGACAAGCATTAACGCTCAAATCGATAAATTCACTAGATTAATTAAACCAGCTCTCGCATGCGCTTAACAATTCAATTCAAATAATTGACCAATTCTTGCATGCGTCTAGTATCATATGATCATGTTTCCAATTAATTACTCTACAAACAAGAAATAAGAACAATCATGTGAACGATACAATAAATCACTCTAGCAATTCTATATTTAAGAAGTTCATCAAAACCCTAGAAAATCCTTAAACATAACATGAGATCTACTCATACATGATAGATAAACATAAATCATAGAATGATTGGGAAAACCACATAAAACCTTCAAAGTGGCATTCAATTACACTTTAAACCCTAAAGTTATTTAACTAGCATAATAAACATTCAAATTAGCTTTTTAATCACTAAAAACCTCTAATGTGTCTTACTTGTTTATCAAGCCAAAAATGTGACTTGTTGACCTGTTAACATGATAATGTGTCAGTTTTTTTTATTTTTAATTAATATTTAATTATAATCCATCTAAATCATAAATATTTAGTTAATATAAGTAATTAATAATAAATAGAAAAATAGAAAATCATTTTTTAAAAAAGTTTAAATATTTTCTTAAACATGAAAAAATATTATTTTTCTAAAAAAATAATTTATCTTCATTTTTTATATTTAAAGTCAAAAAGTTCTATTTAAAAAAAAAATTTAAACGAATGCCAATTTTGATATATTTAATTAAACAGTTTATTTGAAATTATTTCTAAATTCTAATTTTCAGAAATTTTTATTTTGAAAATATATATTTATTTCTATAATTAATAAATAAAATTAAATATTTTAGAAAGGAACTCAAAATAGTTTTATTAAGAACTTTTTAATTATTTTAGAAAATCAAATAAAAGCTCAATTGTTTTTAATTTATTTATTTTTAAATCAATATCATTGTTTACGATAAGATATTTGACATAATGATGATGACAATGATGTTTTAATTAAATATATCAAAAGTGACATTTACTTAAAATTAATGAATAATTTCAAACAATTTTCTTTGTACCATCACTTTTTGATATATTTATTTAAAACCATCGTTGTCATCATCATCAGTATGTCAAAGATCTTATTGTAAACAATGATGTCGATTTTTATATAATTTTTTTAAAATTGTTTGAGCTTTTATTTGATTTTCTACAATAATAAAATGTTCTTACTAAAAGTTATATTTTTAAAAAAATATTGAATTTTATTTATTAATTATATAATTAAAATATATTGTCAAAATGAAATATTCTGAAAGTTAGAATTAATATATAATTTCAAACAAAAATTTTAAATAAATATATCAATATTGGCATTCACTTAACTTTTTTATAAATTTTTGAACTATTTGGAATTTAAATTAAAAAATGAAAAGAAATTAATTTTTAGAAAAAATAAACCTCTTTCTTTTTTAAGAAAAATAATATAACCTTTTTAAGAAATTGATTTTCTGATTTTTTTTCTTTTTTCTATTTTTAGTTTTTGTTAATTGCTTATATTAACTAAATGTTTATAATTTAGATGGGTTATGATTAAATATAATTAAATATTAATAAAAAATAAAAAATTTGACACATCACTATATTAACAGGTCAACAAGTTATATCTTTTACTTGATGGATAAATAAGTTATATTGAAGGTTTTTAGTGATACGAAAGTCAACTTGAATGTTTAATATGCTAGTTAAATAACTTTAGGATTTAAAGTGTTAATGAATGTTATTTTGAAAGCTTTATGCAATTTTTCTGAATATATATAATCTATCCTATACTAAAAGGGGAATATCCTCACATTCTAGCTATGCCACATACACCAGTTAATTCAGACCAATAATATCACCAGAAACTGCCATGTCACCAATCCAATTTCTCCTTCTTCTTCTTACGCTTCTTCTCCCTCTCCCAGAAAAAAAATCTTCACCAGTTACAAGTTCTTTTACTGCTTCTTCAATTTATTAAGACACCAGATCGACATCTATTTGCCTTCTCTTACTCTCTACAACCCCGCTATATAACAGTGTCTAGGTTTAAGACATATAGAATCTTCACAACCCGAATCTCCACGGTCTCTGATCTCCGTTAAGCCATTGTTCCTCGAAGAGCCTTTCCCACCGTATCGATCAGTGGAAGATCATTTTGATCGTGTAGCTGTTGGATTTGGAGATCACCATGGAGAATCAAACGCAAAGACTGGTGGCGCTGGGATGGAGAGATTCTCATATGTGTCTTAAGAAGAAGGATGGATTGCTATTCCATATAGTATACTTCAAATTTTGATTATGAAATTATTGAACTTTGAACGTCTCTCTACTAATCTGAAACCAACGAAAGAAGGTATTATGTGGTTAAAGGGTTTTTACTCTCTGCTAAAATAGTTTTCTAAGTGATGTACCTCCTCATCTTCATTCAAACATTAACTCTATATGTCATGTCTCTCAACTTACTGTCTTGAAATGGCATATCCCTCTCTCCCCTGTCCAGACAGAAATAGAGACAGTCATCGTTCATGTCGCCCATTCTGTCCTCGCTGGCGATGGATTATCTTTGCGTGTGTCTTCAACGCGCCTCCTTTAACTTGATCTATGTCACAGAGCTCCGCTGCATAGTGCTTTTGCATGTAAATTGACTTTCTTTCAATTTACACATTCATGCTCTCTAATTTGAAACTTTGTTCAGTCACTTTTAGATTCAGTTATTGTTGGCTCTTGGAATAGATAAAGGATCTCTTGCTTTTTCTCACATTAGTATGCGTAGTTGACCAAAGAATAATCAATTTGGAATGTTTTGAACCAGTTTGATCTTCAGAATTTGGGCTTTTACTCAGTTTCAGGACTAAATACAGAGTGATGATATGCTGGATCAAGACGATGACTAACTTTGATAGAGAGACGTGGACCTACAAAGCGCAAGAAGTATTTTGATAGTCGAGCTAATATGGTAATAACTTTGTCTTTTAATGCTACGAGAATTTCTAAAGTATTTTCTTATGATAATTGTACCTAAGTTTTGCTTACTTCTTCCTGGCCAGGTTAGTGTACGCTCTAAAGCCGGAAGCTAAAAAGCGATTTTAGTTTCTGGAATCCGACAAAGGAACAGTGGATGCTCACTTCCCGGAACCAATGAGTATGGATTTACAAGGAATCCTATCATAGAATGTTTTTTCCCTGGTTCATGACATGAACCATTTGATTTCCTTTCTCACATGTGACTCTTTCTTTCAGAGACATGAGCTACTTCATCAAATTGAGCGTTTTATTAATCAGGTATGATGATACAAGACTCTTTGTAGCATGATTCTTTTGTTTATTGATTTTCTGAGATTTCTCTGTAGTCGACCCTTTATGCACATCAGTCTTACAAGTCCCAGTATCAAGTAGTTGAGCTGAAAAGAACAGCCAAGAAGCTCAAGGAGGCGTTTGCAATCTCTAGCGAAGAAACGTCAAGTTGCACAGCATTCAAGTAATTTCAAAGCTAATAAAATAGTAATATGGTTTAAGAGATTCTATCTTTCTCAAAACATTTATGATCTATTGGTCAAGGCTGGCATGGAAAGAACCTTTCCCTTCTCCCATAGTCACTTATTGGTCTTCTTTGTCTGCTCCGGCTTCCAACAAAATTATGCAGCTGAAAGACATGGCTGAATGATTACCAGTTGGATCATCTACAAGTACAACTGTGAAGTCTCCTTCATCTCTCTTTTCATTTGGTTCTTTCCTGGTCGTGTTGACACTTTTAATATCTTAAAACGACCAAATGGTCAAGCACACAAGCAAAATTGTGTAAATACCCGATGTTTACTAAATTCTAATGGGACTATTTTAGATAAATTTGGAAAGGGTGAAGCATATTGAAGCACAGAACCACCAGGAGTGGGTTGAACAGGATGAGCTGGTGTCTACATCACTCTTTCAGCCTTAGCCGGTAGTGTTAGAGACTTCAAACGTGTCCGTTTCAGGTACACTCATATTTTATATCTACTAAATAAACAATCAGTTGTAATTTTGGTTAGGTGTCTTTTTGGCTTTATAACAGCCAAAATAGTTTACGAACAATACAATATACAAATGGTTGACAAAACCATTAAGGAAATGCCTCGCTGAAACTCTTTAACACGAACCACTTCTGTTAATTTTCCACGCCCGAGTCAGCCAAGTGAAAATCTTGGGATATAACAACAGATTTACTATATATATATGTATAGAGAAAATTAAAAGTTTAAAAAGTGTTTAACGTATTTCTTTCATTGTAGTTTTGGGGGTTATGTGGTGTTTGTTGTGAGAAGGTTCTAACTGCTTTGTTATACTGTAAATTTTATAAGTCAGCAGTCTTTTTATTCTCTACAAATAATAATGGGCAATGGGTTTCAATCAGATTTGTAGATTCATTACAACATCCCGGAAGTAAAACATTACGACATATTACTATCCCAAACAAGAATTAAAGGTAAAGTATGTCTGGACTTAGGTGGTGTCCTCACTCATCATCTTCCATGACATTGAATTCTACTGTTTCAAAATGTCAAGGCCAAGGCAATGAAGGTAAAGAAGAGGGGTAATGGATAGCGAGACTGGTGGTGAGGGTCACTGAATTGAGCATTCCAGCAAATCAGAAAACTCCATTGGTATCATCCCTAAGTGTTGCTGATTTTGTCATCCAGCTAAAGACTCAAAGCAAATGAAAAGAGTCATAAAAGTTGCTCAAAACCATAGCATTGATGACATTTAGTTATTATGGCATTTGTTGAATAGAGAGTGAGAAAGGCAAAGAACGGAAAGCTAACCTTAACTTCTTTCTGATGTTGTATTCCTTGATGTTGGTATTGTATATATATACTGACTCTTTGAACATTCTACAGAATTTCAGTGAACATAATTTGTAAATAATTTTGCAAATTAAATACTCAAATTATTTATACATTTATGAAAACATATATTTATTCAAGACGAAGGTTGTGTACATGGACTTCAAATGAATAGTTCAAATTTAAAGCAGACGTTGTAAAAACAATTATGTAATATAAATATAACTTACTGAATTTTTAAGAAAATTTTAATTAGTCATTGTTGAATTTAGTATAATATTTTTTTAAAAAATAAACTATCAAATGAAACTTTAACTATGTTTACATGTAAAAGATATACTAAATTATAAATTAACAATATTTCAAACAAAATATTTATATTCCTCAAAACATTTCACTCTAAGTTATCAAATATTACTACCAAAATTATTGAATGCTATATTATGAACACAAAGTAGAAATAGAAATAAAATAAACTACTATAAATATTAATATTTAAATTATTTTTTCATTAAAATTATATAGATTTTATAGATAAATAAACCGCGCGAAGCGCGGTAAATTCTCTAGTAGAAACTAATAACAAAACCAAAAGACTTCCAAGAAAACTCTGAAAGAGTTCATCTCTTCTCTCCATCCATAAAGCTAGGAATAAAAGAAAGTGTAAAAAGAAAGAGATTAGCCATTAACAATAGCTTAGAGAATTATAAAAACTAGGTATAAAGTTAACTAGGGATAATTTTATAATATGTGAAACTTTCTGGCTCGGACTTGATCTTAAAATAGACTCGGCCCATCTACTTGTGTCGATGTCAAGTGACACCAAGGAAGAGGTGTCGATCGACACTTCTACATATCTTTGAAAGTTTCTCTCGCGAGTCAAACAAACTACTATTCAGTAAAACAAGCATAACTTTTGATATAGGATCATGATTAACCTAAAACTTGTGGTATTGAAAATCTAACTCAAATCTATATCTTGTATCAAAATATGAGATCAATCTCACCGTGGGAAGTTCTACATCCATAGATAAACGTTTAACGCATCTGTGCAGTTTTGTACCTCAAATAGATCTCCAAAGTTCCTTAAAACGTAAATGAACCTGAAAAACTCTAAAACAGACTCCAAACACATATAATAGACTGTACAATGGACTTATATCATGGTCTTAAAGTGGTAAAAAACACAGTATATCAACTTCCTTAGACTTATTATTTGCTTGCCCTCAAGCAAAACATAGAATAAACTTGTGAAAGAGGTTTGAAAACGCAAGGATTCACATCTATATACCATCACCTATGCAAGGTTGCAAACCACATCATATCAGTGCCAACTTTAGAGGCACTTTTATGTACTTAGCCTTAGCTTAGCAACCATACCATCCAGCCCACAACTCAACTGATGCCACCTGACATACTCCGCTTCTGACCTGATTTCTATAATAAATGTGTAGGCTTTATTTTGGAGTATCGATCATATGACACATAGGCTCTTACCCCACAAGGTTTCTGAATACAAAAGTAGTCTTATTATGTTTCTTTTTCCTTATTTCTCCTTTCTCTAAATCATTTTTTTTTTTTTCATTTATGCAAAGTGTAAGTGAATAATAGGGTCATGAAACTTTTTTCTACCCTTTGTTTCCAGTTTTTTGTGATCATCTCTTTGAATCTTTCTATACTAAAAGGACATGAAGGAGTGTTTTGAGAGTGTCCACCTCAGCTAAAAAAATCAACCAATGAAAAAGTGATGATTTGCCATGTCATTTCTTCTTAAGTCGATAGTGAAAAATGATGGGCTTCATGCGAACTTGCTATTCTATCTCCTTACAGCCCAAATCAAGCCTACTTCTAGAAACATATGAATAAAACTTTGATCGTCTCTGCCTCATCCACTTATCAATCAATTTTTTTCTTTACTCCTCTCTTTATGGATTCGTTTCACCTCCATCTCTTTCTCCTTATATATAAATTGCTAAACAGATTCTTCTAAACTTACTTCCATGCAAACCCGAAAGCATACTTTGAAGAGCCTAACGCTATGGCGACGAGCAGGTTCGCCCCTTCTTTCTAATCTGGATTTTCTCCTTTCGCTTTGTCAACATCCTCTAACTAAAATAACACATGGACAGGGCACTGCCGTACAAGGTTTCATTATCGGTGAATAAGGACATTTACCGTGTTACTGAAAACAACCCCACTATCAACATCTCTCACAACTCAGTGTTATCCAAGATTGAATGCAACTGATTTTCCATTGATTCAAAGAGATTCAGGTTTCAGCCCTCAGAGTATTTCGAAGGCAATTGTGACGTGACGGAGGAGGCGATCTGTACGGTAAGTTGTATCTTCAATGATCCAAACTATAGAATCAGGAAATTGGTATCGCATTTCCAAGATAGTGCAAACTCACCTGAGTCTCTGAAATATTAGTTATTGGTTCTGCAGATGTAGTCGGCCATCTCAGGCTAATTGATGGCCAACAACTCCAACAACGCCCTATACTTGACACCTTTGAGGGAACAATGAAAGGGCGAGTCCCTGTTCATCTACAGCGTAAAGAGTAAGCAATTTCTATTTCCCCTTTTAATGAACCTTATCATTGACTATATGTATTGTGCGTTCAAGTTTAATACCAGTAACGATTAAATTAGCATATGCAGAGGACCTCTTATAAATGATCAAGTGCATCCTATGGTAAATTATCTACCCTGGTTCGATCGTCAACACCCAACATTCAATGATGCGCAACTTTTAGCTAACTACCTAACATGTTTTAGGTTTGCCGAGAACCAAAGCAATGGTGCGTTAGTCAGGTCAACAAAGGTGACTAAGGTGGAGACTCTTACTGTCGGCGAGATCTTGGATTCCCTCAAGCAGGAAATGTCTCAGGTACTAGAATTTGTTATATAGAAAGAAATATGAGCACTTGAAAACTAAGCTAACACTTGCAGTTTAAGAAAACAGATTGCATTTTTTTAATTTGCATTGGTACAAATGATTATGGGCACCACGACACTGGTTGGTATTATATCGCTTGCACCGGCTGTCAGACTAAACTCTATAAAGGGCCAACCTCATTAGTGTGCCCAAAAGTGAAACAACTAAACGCCATCAGAGTAGCCAAGTAAAGTATCACAGACTCCTGTTTATATACTTATTTACGCAATGCAGGTACCTAGAGGAACTGTTCGTTCACCGACAATGGCGACAAGGCTACTTTTGTGCTTCTTGGTGATTCTGTTACTGAGCTCACATGAAGACACGAATTTGAGCTTATGGACAACTATTTCGAGTTAACTTAAGTTGTCATAATTTACACCAACCTTTTTATTCAAACTCAGAAACATCATGTCTGCGTCTGCAGGCAAATGGAGATATTGGACCTGACCATTAGTTACTGATCCCCACAACCCTACTCGACACAATTAGACAGACCCACAAATACAAGGTGAAGGTTACAGAGTAAAATTTCACCGCTAGAAGGCAGGCCATCACAATCATTAAGGTTGTTTGCCTTGCTGTCCTACCCTCTACCCCACCAGCCATGGAGATCCTGCAATCGCACACGATAGTGGGAGCAACATTGTGGCCATTGTCAAAGTGGAAAACTCTGTTCTTGGGACAATAAGGTACACATCAGGTTCTGTAGAGGCAACTACATCAAGGGCAGTGACGAAGAAGAAGTCGAGCGTTTTAGACGTGGAAACTAAGAGCTAAGAATCTCCGCCTACACAGTCAGAGGCTGACTCACTTCATCCTCGCACCATCAAGTTTCTATTTCAATATAAATTGCCACCATTTTGTAGTTTCTCTTTCCCTTTAGTTTCTTTTTTCTCATTTCGCGCTTAAAACTTTCTATGCAAATTTTATGTTTTAACAAGAAGCCCAACAAATTATACAAAGTTTCTAAATGTCCTGTGCATCACTTAAACACATTTTCGTTTGAAAGTAATCAACGTTTTAAATATGTAGAGGAGGACATATACTATGCTATACAGACACCGTGTATAAACCTTAACGACAACTTCATGATTATATTGTTCATGACATAACACGCTATAACACTTTAAAGTGTCTATGAACCTTTAGCGTAACCTGCTGACTTTTTCCCCTTTAAATTTTAAGTTACTTGAATTCCATTTTTAAAGTGATAAATTTGTCTATTTTCGGTGGTTTGATGTATAAACTTACATGCAGGTTTTTTGGACTCGCATAACTCACCACACTTTCTTTCGGATTCTACTTCTTTTCTTTCTAAATTCTAAATTCGTAAGTCTGTGATATGGGGTGAACAACCCGCTAATATCAGACACTGAGATAGTGGGGTGATTGATAATGGTATCGAAGAGACCTTTTGATATCATTTTCGAGATCTGATTTTTCTTGAGAAACAGTTGCATGCAGAATATCATTTTCTATCCCAATGTCCAAATCTAAATGCACACTTCTATCTGGTGGGATAGGCAATTCAACTTCAGAAATAGCGCATGGAACCACAAACTTCATAGGGTCATATATCCTCTTCACTCTGTTGTGAAAACCAGTAGCCTCTTATGTGAAGATAAGTGGTTTCAGATGTTCAGGGACAAAAAGGTGTGAGATCTTAGACTTGTGCATTCTCTCCTCAATTGGTTCCAGCTCAATTTTGTAACCTGGCAGTTCGTCCAACCATGAGTGTTGATTGATGTTAGGTGGGTATCGATCGATGCTAGCCTGTGGTGAAGTCTCTAGATCTTTTTCTGTAGGGTGTCCATCGATATCAAGCTTTAATTCCGAGTCATGATCCAAATTTTCAGGTTGTTCTTCATCCTCTAGCTTGAAAAAATATTTCATGGTGATTTCTCTATTCAAATATAGGAGAAGATAACATCTTGATACATTCATGGTCTTAAGGAGTGTCGACCAATCAGGCTTCAGTTTCGGGTCTGTAATATCGTGAGGATAACTCGATCTTTCAGGGGTTCCAAGAGGTGTCGGCCGACACTGAGTCTGGGTCACCAGTATCAGCTCCGTCCACTCTGCTCAACTCTCCAGATCCATGTTGTTCATCAACTTTGGCAATAATGTGGTCGGTCATATGTATTGGGTTCAGTTCGTTCCTCTTCTTCTGAAAATCTTCAAGGATCATGTCCAACTAATCATCAAACTCCTTTCTCGAGTTGCTGCAGCATCATTGTGAAATTATGAGGAAGACTCTTTTAATATCCCCCTAGCAGATTAGAGATCATGGATGCAGTTGATTGGGCCAACTAGATGCATCCCTAAAGAGAGAGTGGGGAAAAATCATGCAAAGTATGTAGTCTTTAGAATATTCATACATCTCAATATTCGAGATTTTATCCTCAAGTACTTTGATGTTATTTATGAGGTCTTTGTTTAGAAGACCCTGAAAAAGGTGAAGACCTAACCAATCATACCAGTCACCGGCTCAAAGTCATCCTCCTAAGTAACAACAAACGCATCAGGAATTACATCTCCCTGTGGATAAATCAATTGTCCTACACTGTTGCGAGCGCGATCTTCTTTGTCCCGTAAGACCTTATTCTCATCAATACTCAATATGAGTACTTCAAGCACCTCTTTCTTCCCCCAAGAAGTGTCGATCGACATTGGATGAGCGTCATTCGATACTTGATTTTCTACATTGTCGATCACTATTTGAAGGGTGTTGACTAACCTCATAGACTTACGGATCGTGCATGAATCAGCAGACTCTTTCTTTGAAGGATCCAAAAAATCTCTTTTCATTGACTCTTGGTACTGAGATGTATATACCTGAAACACAAGAAAAAAAAAGAATTCAACAACCATCATCAAAGATAGGAGCCGACAAAGAAGACAAGAACAATTGCTAACTATATTTTTCTAGTGAAACTATTGCAACATCAAGAGATGAGAGCATACTAAATTGGCGGCGAGCAAAATATGTTAACGAAACCTGCAAAAGAAGAGCACAAAGCAATCTCTTGTCCTAATAGTGCAAATGGAATAAACAATGACACAATGATAGAAAACTCTGATCACGTATTGCCACCAGAGAACTGATATATGTTAACCACACAAAGAAGTAGAAACTCTGACTATGCACCATTGCTGAATACCAGAGGACAATTACTTCTAAACCGAAGAACATGTATCATTTGGTGACAGCGGTAAAAATATAAACAAACTTTTCTTTTTCATGTTTGGTTTGGAAATTAGTAGTATTCATTTCATTTTTACTTTTCAACATAATAATGCAAAATATAACTTCAAACTTTGGTTCCAAAAATATGGTTGCCAAAATGATTTAACCCTCTACAAGTGTCCATGGTAAACTAAACTGTTATAGTGACGTTATAAAGCCATCCACTTATTGATTGCATAGACTGTGGGTTAAGGAAACTCAGTTCTTGTCACGACTGCCTCTTACTCAAAAGAGACATTATGTATTCACAATGTTTTCACTGACTAAAGACTAATGCAAATTTTATTCTCACGAATCAAATTTTAAAGTCTTACATAAACCGTAAAAAAGAACATAAAACTCTTAAAATAAAATTAACAAGTTTTAAACTAAAATATCATTAAAAAAAAAACACAATACCCGAAAACTTTGCACCACATTGAAACAGCTACTCCTGCATTTCATGAATTCACTTGAAAAGAAATGAGGAGTGAGTAATTTAATAAATACTTAACAAGAGAAACTCCAGGAACCCCAAAATCAATCACCAACAATCATCAAACAACATATCACAAATATCTAACTAGAACATCTAGTAAAACAATAGCAAACAACAAGAAATGAAGATAAACCTCTATAGTGCCAACATAAGACTAAGCCACCTAAATCAGTACCCACATTCCTCGTGTTGTTGCGTAAGAGCTCACTACCTAAATCCGTACCTGCGAGTTCAACACCTTCATGCGATTCGTAATCACGTTACTGACACTAGTTCACACGTGATCCACTACTAAATTCTCAACTACACACATACTGTCACTCCAACAATGAATCATACCACCTCATTCGATCTTAGTATGATCCTACAAAAACGAAGCAACACATGAGAAATACTTCTCTACTAATACATGAGAAGTACTTCTCTGCGTTAAATTACACCGGCACCACACAAGTCTTTAGCCTTTCTAGCTTCAATACACCACCTACACATGCCATATCCCCAAATTAATTTGGGGCAATCATCGGATACAGTTCCGCAAACATCATCATATTCATTTTAACAACCCAAACAATAGATCTACGTCTTTTATATAACAACCATCAAATATAAAATATGTTTATATATATATACCAAAAGATAGCCACAAACCAAAACAAAAAGTATGGATAATCATAAGCGAGTTATCAGTAACGTGGATGTCATTCTCAATAGAAAGCTTTATGAGTTTTGTCCAAAGATAAATAGAAAGGAATTCAAAATTAGCTCCTCTCTTCAAATATTGTACATAAAATCGAAACATAATTCTCGCCTTTGCCATAAAATTCTTAAACCCAACTCTGTTTAGTGAAAGCAACTCCCCACCCCTCCCAAATGAACCACGGGCTGATGATAAATGCCTTGCTGAAGCAAAAGGCAGCTGCTACTTTTTAACACCAATCTTCCTTGATCAGTATGGTCTGTAGCGCATTGGCCGTCTGAACCTAGGAACTCTCCTACACAAACCATAGATCAACATATCATTGATGAATCAAACATATGGCCACCAACCGTTGCTAGTTTTTGTTTAAAAGAGAGGAGGTGGAGAAGTTTCTAAAACGTACCCATAAGCATATGGAGGATAATACATGGGGCCAGGCATGAATCCCCTCATGGGTCTAAAAGGCCGCCTTCCACGGAACTGTCTCATTCCAGGGACGTTAGTTCTCTTTGCGGATACCTGAAAAAATGCATTTTAAACCAAGTATGAGAATAACAAACTTTTAGCTAATGAGAAAATGTAACTAAAGCACTTCACCGCACCTTAATCTGACGACCATGCAGTTCTGACTCATTCAAAATAAGTGAATTCTGAACGGCATCTGCTTCCACAAACTCGACATAGGCAAAACCTTTGGGTTGGCCAAACTTATCTGTCAGAATCGTAACCCTATTGACTGTCCCACAGGATTGAAAATGCTGCTGGACTTCCTCTGGAGTGCAAGCATAGTCCACCTAACATATACAAATAATCATTTGAGGACTAAAGCTTTCCAAAAGAAACAAAAGATAAATGAAAAGAAAAATGTAAGAAAATTAATAATGGAAGCCTCACATTGCCAACATATATTGAGCGCGAATCCACTTCTTCCTTCTCAGCCGAACTAATAGCACTTGATGGATCTTCATTCATATGAAGCAACAACAAAAAGGCATAAAATTCATTAAATAGACAAAAGATTTCGATACAGAACCTGAGTAATATCATAACAAACAAGACATGCAATTTATCATAACCAAAGATTCTAAGCATTCGGCACAAGTAAAGATAAGCACAAACCTTGGCCAGCACCCATATCTTTCTCAGCTTTGGCTTGCATTTCACGCAAAGCTCCAGCTTCTTCCTCCATCTCCTTAATTCGTTTCTTCATGTCCTCTAAATCCTATATCGAAACCATCACAAGCAAAACAAGAGACTTAAAAACAATACAGTAGGAAGGTTCAATTAGATTAAAGTAAAGCTGGATCGAAAGAAAGCGCAATACCCTTGAGGCCGAGCCTGGTTCAAGCTCCTCATCTCCGGCTGTGGCGCCTTCTTCTCCGACGTATTCCTCGTACTCCTCCGTATCCATCTCTCCTTCCTCCTCCTCTGGGATCTCTCCACCGTACACCTCGTGCTCTTGCTCATCGTTTGGCGTCATCTTTATCTCTCCTCTCTCACTCGGTGACTGTCGTAAAGCGAGAAAACACGAGTTTAGGGCTTGAAATCGGGAAAGAAAAGGGAACAAGGCCTTTTTCGTAATAACAGTTTCCAAAAAGGGTAATTGTGTTATTAACAAAGCTTCAAGTGGACAAACACAAAGTACAAATCCGAAACTGTGTCGGCTGGATCTTACTAGGCCTTGCCAAACAAACAGGAAAGGACCGAACCAAAAATACCCCAATTGAAATTGAACCAAAACTTTCAAATATCGGAATGGTTTTTATATTTATATATCTAAAATAATAGAACTGAAAAAGAACAGACATCCGAATATATAAAAATATTAATTATATATATATATATAACTAAATATAAAGAGAAATACAAAATTCTTTAATTTTTTTGTCACACAAATAGTTTTAAAGGAAGAAAATGACCAAAATATTTTATTAAATAAGTAAATATACATTTATATCTCTAGGGTTAAGTAATCTAGACTTAGGGTTTAAAGCTAAAAGGTTAGGTTTTGGAGTTAGAGTTTCAGATTTTAAAGAATAAAAAATATTCCATCTGTTTCATATTACTTGTCGTTCTAGGTTTATGCACACATATTAAGAAAACATATGATTTTGTATATTTCCAAAATAAAGACATAATTACCTATACACCTAACCATATTTCAACCAATAAAAAAATAAAGTAGATAATCTTATTAATGAATTTTGCATTGAAACTCTAAAATGACATTTATTTTGAAACGAAAATTTTCCCCTACAACGACAACTAATATGAAACGGAGGGAGGGAGTAAATATTAAAATTTTCAAAATAAAAATGAGCTATTTTGATCATTTTCTTCTTTAAGGCTATTTTGTGACAAAACTTAAAAGTCTTTTTGAGAGAATTACCCAAATATAAATTTAAAAATTTAAAAATATATTAAAAAATATTTGAAAAACTTAAATTATTATAAAATATCTAAAAGCATCTTAAAATATCTGAATATTTTTATCCAAAATATCCAAAGTAACTTTAAATATCTGAAAATTTTATTTGAATTATCCTAATTATTAGATATTTTATCCGAAATATCCGACATTTAACAAGAATTATCCGAACTATCTAAAATAATCAAACTGGAACTGAATGAGAACCTAGTTTTTCAAGTATTCTCTGATTCTTAGATTTATTATCCGAACCGGAAGCTATCCCAACCAAAAATAATCAAATAATAAATTGATTTTCTAACCCTCTACTCGAACTATCCGATACTCAAACTATATGAACCAAACCCAATTATGATTACATGGTATCTCACCCTTTTAACCCCAACGAAAGGGATGATTGATTGTGTATATGGATGCTCTAACAACCAAAATTTTATCTAGAGTTGTATATATTAACCAATTAAGCTTTTCTTTCTTTTAAAAACTTACAGTTAAAAAATCTCTAGAAAACAAAAAATGGCTGTAGAAAGCTTTATTTCTAAAGTAAAAAATAGTGCTTTATAAAGTTACAGCAAAATAACTCATAGCAAAATAATTCACAGCAAATAAATCTACAGCTTTTAGTTCTAAGCCAAAAACATAAAGCTACAGCTCATTCCATTCATCTTTATGTAAACAGAGAAAACAGTCTCCTCCGATGGCTGTCACGCCATCACCGCCGTGTTATATCTCCGTCTCGTTCCTCCGCCATCTTCCTCCTTCCACCACTGTTCCATTCTTCGCTTTGTCAGCAACCCAACGTAATCTGGGTGGGTTAACGGTAAACCGGAATAATCTGGTGCATAATTTCGGGGATTTTGGAGCTCGTGACCCTTACCCGGAGGAGATAGCGAGCCAGTTCGGAGATAAAGTTTTGGGGAACCAAAGCACTGAGGACAATATTTTCATTCCTAATGCCTCTGTATGTAGTATGTTCTCTCTCTCTCCCAGCTCCAATGATCTCCTGTTTTGCCTTCACAGGCTCCGTTATCTGTCGATGATGCCAGAAAGCCCCTCTATAAGGTTAGTTTTCTCGTTAATATATCCTTTTCTACTATTTATCTCTGCTGTAAAGTAAAGTTAGTCCGTTGATCAAAATGTTTTGAATGGTTCAATGGGTAAGGTAGGGATGAAACTTGAAAGTTTAAACCCTTCTTGTCATTTCGGAAAAGCTTAGGTAGTTTATATATACAAGTTCACTAATTTTTGTTTTCATGGTCATGGGTTTCTTAATCTTGATGAGTGGCATTATTAAAAATCGAAAACCAATAAGAGAATTTGAATATAGATAGATAGATAGGATGGCCAAAAGATTCAATAACGTGAGAGGGAATATCTGAAATCCCCCAGATTGAGAAAACTGTTCAGTGAATGTGATCAGTGCAGGTCTTGAGTTTTGAAAGACCAGAAATGAAGAAAAAAAAATGGCTACTTTTGTGGGGATTTGAATCTGAGTGTATAAAAATCACGACAAACAATCAACCACTACACTAAAGGTACTTAACAAATTATAAGGCCGAAAAGTTATTGATATATTTAAGGGCTGAAAACCAATGTTTGTCCCGTTTCCCCTCAGGGCCGCTACTGCTTGTGATGGTCATGGGGTTTATTCTTCTGGTTGCTAATTGTTTTGAGACTTAGTTGATGAACTAGCGTTTATATTTAAGGCTATTTTCAATCAAGTGAAGTTGTTGTGCTCTTGCGTTCATCTAGTTTCTTCAAGTAGTTCTTATGAACTTTGTCAAATCACAAACATTGTGTACATTCTATTAAATATCCTATAAATGTAAACCATGATTTGATTCACTGTGACCACTCTAATGATGTGCTATCTCAAATATCTTTAAGATTATTATCTAAACGCTTTCAGGTTTTGGGATGGAGTATAGTGGAGGATGAAGCTGGCGGTCTGAAAATAAGGTGCATGTGGAAGGTGAGGGATTTTGGTTGCGGTGTTGAACTCATCAATATGATTCATAAGGTTGCTGAAGCTTCTGGTCATTTTCCTTCTCTCCATTTGGAAAGCCCGACCCAAGTTAGAGCTGAATTATCCACCACGTCCATTGGTACATCAACATTAAAACAAACAATCAAACATTCTTGTACGTTTTGAGTTTTAGTATAGCGGTTTCTTAAAACGATTTACTATTTGTTATTGGATGAACAATGCAGGAGGGTTTGAGCATGAACAATTTCATTATGGCGGCAAAAATAGATGATATCAAGACTTCTGATCTTTCCCCTAGAAAAAGAGTTTGGGCATAACAGACTTGGCTTATTATTCCATTTGTTAATGACATTTTTGTTTGATCTCTAAAATATAATGTACGTGAAGCAATTCTTTAGTCATGTATGATTGGTTTTCATGTTGGAGATTGGTTAATATATGGAATATACGCAGGAATTAAAAAAAAAAAATTCACAGATTTCCAACAACTTTAAATTATTTTGTTTGTCAACGCCCATATTATTAGATGAAGCAATAGTGAGTTTAAATCGTTCTGAAGAAACACTTACTCGTACCGGGTCTGATCTATATAGGAAAATAAAATACCAATGCTTCTTGCCTCCTCAGTAAGAGAATTTGTGTTTTTGTTCCTGACTCGAAGGATAAGGGAGATGTTAAAGCCCAAAAACCGTTTTGTAAAAGGTGGAAAGAGACAAGCTCATAACAAAAAGTCGTCAATCATGTCCATTAAATCTGAACAATCCGTCTCTATTTGTATTCTACTAATGTGTAAATCTCGTAAATAAGACATTGCCAATAGTAATCTTTCCATCTCAGCATGGAGAGCTGAGATACTTTTTCGCCAAGCTTTTGAATCTAAAGCGTTCAACTCCCTTTTGATTCCAATGAGTCCAACCTAGTCTACTAATTGAACCATGATTGACCCATGAAGTATCAATTTGGCAAGTCGGGATTTCGGTTTCACATGATGAGTCGGTGCAACAGCCATAGTTGGTGGCACCACATTTTCCTCTTTGTCTTCTTTGAGGTTAGCTTTCTCCAGCATTCCGCTTCAAGCGAGGCTAGATGGAGGGTACCTATTGGTGAAACATCCTTCCCTTTAGATAATTTCTCTTTCCTTGCCTTCCAATTGTACCACAAGATCCAAGGAAAGGTGTGTCAATTAGTTGTTTCGTATAAGCCACATTTTTCTTCCAAAACAGGAAATCCATGTTTTGGTAAACGGAAGTACTCCAAAAAAAACTGGAAAGGACAGATTGTCCAATAAAGCCCAAAGATGCAAGGCAGAGCGACATTCAAAAAGAAGATGCTTTATAGTATCCTATGGATTACCGCATCTAGGATAGCTCGTGTCGGTACTCAAGTGCCTAAAAGCAAATTTTTATGTCGTTGCAATACATCACATGAGAAATTGTCACATGAAGTGTTTCATTTTTTTGCGGAGCGCGAACACTCCACACATGGATTTGTAGACCAGGTTTACTCGGTTGAACAACCTGAGTTTGAGCGATTTGTATTTTTTCTTCCGTAATAAATCATACCCGGATTTAACCGAGTAAACTTAAGATTTTGTAGAATTCCATATGTAACTGTCCATGGACCACATATTACTAAGTCTCGGCCCGAAGATAAGAGGAACAGCCTCATGATAGAAATAATCATGTAAGAGGCACTAGTAGAAACCTCAGCTATAGCCACAGAATAGCCACGAAATTTCCTAGCAAATTTGAAAATGCTACGAAAATGCTTTGAAAATGCTACGAAATAAAAAACGTGGCTTTTCGTGTGTAAAACGTAGCAAAAAAGCCACGAATTTGCTACGAAACAAAACGTAGCTAAAAATAGCCACATTTTTGCTATGAATATTTCCTGACAAAATTGCTACGAAATAAAATGTGGTTAAAATCGTGACTAGTCTACAAAATATCCTTTTTGACACGTTTTAGCTACGAAAAAATCGTGGCTACTTTATAAATAGCCAGGAAATACCACAATTTGCCACGATTTTTTTGTAACTACTTAAACCCTAAACATGCTTCTAAAACCTAACCCTAAGTATACATCTTGAAACTCTATTTTTTGGTAATTTAATTTTAAATGTTAAATTTAAATTCAAAATTTAATATTTTAACATTTTAACTTCAAATCATAAATCTAATCTTCAAATATTATACCCTTAACCTTTAACCTTTAAACCCCTTACTTAACATCTTATATACCAATTTCAAACTCCAAACCTTAATCATAAATAAAATTCATATCCCTAAACCTTAGCATAACTTATTCTTATCCTTAATAAAATTCATGACTATTTATTCTATACCCTAATCCATAAACTTTAAACTTAAACCTTATGTCAAATCATAAATGAAAACTCCAAATATAATATTTTCAAGTTTAAATCTCAAAATATTAAACCATACACTATAACTTTTCAAACACAAACCTTTAATCTTCAATCTTTACCTTATATTCCAAATTCTATACCCTAAATCTTATTCAAAAATTTAATTTTTAACTTTGATTATATAAACTAAGTCATAAACATTAATAATACATATATAAATAAAAATACAAACATTAACTAAGTTTCAAAACTTGAAATATAATCACTTAAATCATAAAATCTAATTCATAAGGTTAAAAATACAAAAAGCACACAATCTGTATTCTTATTGGCTAAAAAATCAATGGCATGGATAACCCTTTAGAACCATTAGATTAAAATTGATCTAGTGGACAGAAATTTTAGTTGCTTTTTCCTTGTTTTTCTTCTATTTTTGTTCTCTAACTTCTGCTCACATCTCTCTCACCTCCATCTCTACGACCCATGTCTCTCACTTTCTCTCTGAGAAAATATCAGACCAATTCTCTACGTAAGTTAGAATCACACTGATTAATTGTTGATTAATTTTTTCTCATGTGTGAGTTTCTTTAGATTTAACTTACAATTATTTGTGTTATTTTGTAGATCTAAGAAGGGGGAGGAAGAGGACAGAGCCTGAGAGACAAAGAAACATAGGTTGTCATGTCCCTGAATCTGGATAAGGCCTTGGACACAGCCATGGTACGAGGAGACGTACCAGTCAGGTCATAAGACCTAAGGACAAGCGTATCATGGCTGGAACGGATGGTTAAGGGCCTTGGTAGGCTGAGACTTAACCAGGATCGAGGGAGGCAAAAGGAGGGAAGGTTGTAAGAGTTCTAAGGCAGCTGGATCGGGTATGGATTTAGTTCAGTCAGCCAGATCAAGCTCGGTGCAGCTCACACTCGACCAGGTCAGCTACAGCAGCTGGACCACTAGTCTAAGACAGCTCCAGTAGCTGGACCACTAGCTCACCTAGCTGGGGCAGCTAGCAACCAGCTCACCTCAGCTGGGTGAAGGGTTTGGGTCCTGGTCATGGGACCCGGGTCAGGGGCGGTTATGGTGCCGACCTGGGAGGTCAAGGAAGGTCCGACCATTTGGGGCCTTGGACGAGTTGGCCGAGCAGTAGGCAGGACCAGGAGCTTGCCATCGAAGAGGATAAGGGTGAGATGGGGCGGTTAGAGGCGGTTGGGGCGAAGGGGTGCAAGTGGTGCAAGTTGCACCCATTCGGCCAACAGGTCGTGCCTGTTCGTCCAGGCAGTTGGGGGTCGGTTCTGGCCTATAAATACAGACCCTAGGGGTCCATAATTGACACAATTTTCCTCTAAGTAAAACTCTGCCCAAATCGAGACAGAGAAACACAAAGAGAAAGAGAGAGTTTGATCAAGTCTTGGCCGTGTAAGTTGGTGGTGGATTTCGATCAAGAGTTGGCTTGTGTGACGTGGAGATCGACTGAGAATGGGGACAAGAGGCGAGGAGAAGGATGTAGAGAAGGGCTTGAGCACTCCAGAGCGCACGCCCAAAGTGAGTGGGATGGACCGATCCATTCTGCCATGGCCGCGGCTTGATGCTAAATGGCCGTGGGTGGTTTGGCGGTTCCAAACCCATTTCTTCCCATTTACATATTTGATTTCTTCTTCTTCTTGTATACTCTGTAAGTGGATGGTGTGTTCATCCTGGCGTGACTGGACCAAGGCTTTGGCCGGTCCAGGAACATAGTCCTTGGCCTTAGGCCGGACTGGTCTTGGTCGGGTTTTATATGCTCCGGTGGGATTCATTGAATTCCGACCATGGATTCCTCTTATTGGGGATTTATCATGAATTATCATGAGTTTTATTAGGTTTTACCTAATTGATTCATGGAAGGTCAGTTATGGCCAATTTGGCCGGTTAAGGCCGAGATCAATAGGATCGAGGCCGATCCTTTGGATTCTGATTGTGGATCATTCTTAATTAGGATTTTTAGGGAATTTTCATGAATTTTATTTAGTTTTTGGGAGTTTAATTAGATAAGTCAGAATTGGAAGCCAACCATGGCCGATTGTAGTTGGTGTGGACTAAGGGATGGTCCGCATGGAACCAGTCAGGTCGTGTGATGGGCGATGGTCCAGGACGACCTGAGGAACGTCCTGGGTGTGGCCGCGTGCCTTGTGAATTAAGGGGATAGGTTATAGAATATAGATAGAAGGACCGAACCATGCAAGTAGAATTGATATGATAGGTTATCGGTTTGTACTCATACATGTCTTGTGATGATGTGCTTTCAGGATCAGACCAGGACCGTGACAAGGCCAAGGAACCAGGAAGACCTTAGCCGTGGATGGATGTGTGGGTTGTGGGATAGTTTAGTTAGTATAAACACTTGAACTTATAATAGCCTATGGTGCAACTGAATCTATGTATTGGATCACAAGTTTTCATATCAATAAAGATACACTTTCTCTTATCTGATTAGACTTAGGGATCGATATACTTGAACCTCATATGAATGAAAATGGACTTAGATGATTATGGAACCTTTAAAATGAACAAAAATTACATAAGTAAGCAAAGTAAGACTGCGGGTCCTAGTTGGGTCCTTTGGGCCAGGATCGGGTCTTACAAGTTGGTATCAGAGCGGAGTTGATTCTAGGATTGTTATGGGTTATGGGAAATCTCCACACATCCGGCTGGGTCTCATGGTAAGGTCTGAATTGATTGTGTGATAGGCTTAGCGATTACATGTGTTTCATATTCATACAATTTAGTGCTAACTTTGAGTGTTGATTTGAACCCAAGGGTACAAGGAAGTCAAAAACGTCCCGGAAGGGCAGGGAGGCAGCTGGTGGTTCCGGACAGTTGGAGGCGGATGGGGCTAACCCAATCGCCCAAGCACCTATCCAACCGGATGGGACTGAGGTGGGAGCCGGACTACCGATTGCCCAGCTCAACCCAACTGAGGTTCGGGTAGATGCAGCTGGAACTCAGCTGGACCAGGAGCTGGGGCCAGCTGATGGAGCTGATGGACAACGGCCAAGGGAGCTGGAGGACGAAGGCGAGTCCTCCCACGCTGGTCACCAGGATGGGCGTAGGGAGATTGGGGGTAATGTGACTGCTGGGTTAGACAACCCAGCTACTGAGCCATCCATGAAGGATGTGCTGGAAGCTATGAAGGCTATGGGCACCCAGATGGTAGCTTTGACCCAAGTGTTCACGCCTTTGGTGAACTCATCGGTGGGTCAAACGGGGACCATTCCTACGGCAATTCCCCTACCTGGACGACGTGTGGAACAGGTGGCCGAGGTGGTCGAGCTTGATCCACCTCCTAGGGCGGTTAGGAGGATGGACTACCTAAAGCTGCTCGAACACATAGCTAAGATGGGCACTAGACACTTTGCTGGAAGTGTTGACCCATTGGAGGCTGATGAATAGAGGAGTAGGCTGGTTCGCAACTTCAACTCAACCCGATGCCCGGAGGAGTATCAAAAGGACATAGCGGTCCACTTCCTGGAAGGTGATGCCCACAACTGGTGGTTGGCATTGGACAAGCGTACCAATGGTAACATTGAACGCTTCTCCGACTTTGTGGTTGAGTTCAACCACAAGTACTTCCCGGCTGAGGCTTGGGATCGTTTGGAGGCTAAGTTCTTGGACCTGGTCCAGGGTCGCAGGACGGTTAGG
Organism: Sinapis alba; assembly: GCA_012274485.2. Classification (NCBI taxonomy): domain Eukaryota; kingdom Viridiplantae; phylum Streptophyta; class Magnoliopsida; order Brassicales; family Brassicaceae; genus Sinapis; species Sinapis alba. The sequence continues at coordinate 260,946 of MU105634.1, read as the reverse complement.
GAGTATGAGGAGGAGTTCAACCGCCTCAGGCGCTATGTGGGTAAGGAACTGGAGGATGAATCAGTACAGGTTCGCCGGTTCATTAGAGGCCTTAGGGTGGAGCTACGAACCTACTGTTCAGTCCGCACGTTCCACACTGTGTCTGAGCTGGTGGAAAGGATGGCCATGCTAGAAACCAATCTAGCTGAGGAAGCCAAGCTAAGAACACGGAGCCACACTACTACTACCACGGGTGGTAGTAATGACCGGAAGAGAAAAAGGGACCAGGCCGATGAAGGGAGACCTTCAAGTGGTAGGCCTGCGTGCCCCAAATGCGGAAGACACCATGGGGGTGAGTGCTGGAGGGCAATGGGAGCTTGCCTCCGTTGTGGTAAGATGGACCATTCAGCTCGGGACTGCCCCAGGCAGGAGCAAGGAGCTGGTGGTGATACTAGGTCGTGTCACTACTGTGGTAGGAAGGGGCATCTTCGCAAGGATTGCCCTAAGCTGTCATCCGGTCCTAGCAAGAGCCGAGGAGAGGCTAGCCGGCCGGAACAGAACCGTGGACAGACCTCAACACCCCGAGTGTATGAGCTGTCTAAGGATGAGGACAAGGCTGGACCATTCCAAGCAATCACTGGTAATTGTTGACCTTAATCTTTTTCAATTCAGTAGAATTGCATGGTACGGAACTTAGAATGGTTAGGTACTTAGATTGGGTCATGTGTAGGGACCCTAAGTATTGGTGGTGTGGAAACACACGTACTTTTCGATACTGGAGCTACACATAGCTTTGTGAGTCCAGGGATGCTCGGAAAGGGGTTGTTCCAGATGGGAACGGGGGATTGTCCTGGGGTAGTGAACGCGGCCGGGGGGCAGGTTATGAGTTCATTAGGGGTGATTCAGGACGTCCCAGTGGTGATCCAAGACAGGGTCATGCCTGTGGATCTTGTGGTAGTCCACCTAAAGAATCACGAGGTGATATTAGGTATGGATTGGCTTGGAAAGAATCGGGCCACTCTTGACTGTCACCGGGGGCGTGTGCTGTTTGAGAGTGGGTGTGGGTCTCCGATCAGGTTCCAAGGTATACGTCCGGCCTCTGGATGCTTGGTGGTGTCAGCGATCCATGTGGATAGGATGCTGAGGAAGGGTTGTGAGGCTTATTTGGCCACAATCGCCACTAAGGAGGTCGTAGGGGGTGGTGACCCGGAGGGAATACCGCTGGTTCGCGAGTTCCATGATGTGTTTGGGTCCTTACAGGGCATTCCCCCTGATAGATCAGACCCATTCATAATAGAACTGGAACCAGGGACGGCCCCACTATCCAAAAGTCCCTATAGAATGGCTCCTGCCGAGATGGCCGAGCTTAAGAAGCAACTTGAAGAGTTGCTGGACAAAGGTTTTATACGACCTAGTGTGTCGCCATGGGGAGCACCAGTTCTTTTCGTTAAGAAGAAGGATGGTAGCTTCAGGTTGTGCATTGACTACCGAGGGTTGAACCGGGTCACTGTGAAGAACAAGTACCCATTACCTCGGATAGATGAGCTGTTGGATCAGCTCAGGGGTGCACAGTGGTTTTCTAAGATTGATTTGGCTTCAGGGTATCACCAGATCCCAATTGAACCAAATGACATTAGAAAGACGGCATTCCGAACTAGGTACGGCCACTATGAGTTTGTGGTCATGCCATTCGGATTGACCAATGCACCAGCAGCATTCATGAAGATGATGAATGGTATCTTCCGTGACTTCTTGGATGAATTTGTAATCATTTTCATAGATGATATATTGGTATACTCCAAGAATAAGGAAGACCATGAAAGGCATCTACGGGCTGTGCTGGGACGGTTGAGGGAACAACAACTCTATGCCAAACTAAGCAAGTGCAGCTTTTGGCAAAGGAGTGTTGGTTTCCTGGGACACATTGTGTCGGATCAAGGAGTCTCAGTTGACCCCGAGAAGATCAGGGCCATACAAGGATGGCCGCGGCCTAAGAATGCCACAGAGGTTAGGAGCTTCCTAGGCTTGGCCGGGTATTACCGGAAGTTTGTCAAAGGGTTTGCCAGTTTGGCTCAACCCATGACACAACTAACCGGTAAGGATGTGAAGTTTGTATGGTCGGACGAGTGTGAGAAGTGCTTCTCTGCCTTAAAGGAGATGTTGACGAATGCACCTATCCTGGTTTTGCCAGAGGCTGACCAACCGTATATGGTATACACAGATGCCTCCATCACTGGATTGGGATGTGTGTTGACTCAACACGGTAAGGTCATTGCCTATGCATCTAGGCAATTAAAGAAGCATGAGGGTAACTACCCGACCCATGACCTGGAAATGGCTGCGGTAGTGTTTGCTCTGAAGATATGGCGAGCCTACCTGTATGGAGCCAAGGTGCAGATCTTAACCGACCACAAGAGTCTCAAGTACATATTCACTCAGCCTGAATTGAATTTGAGACAGAGAAGATGGATGGAGTTTGTGGCCGACTATGATCTTGAGATTGCCTACCATCCGGGTAAGGCAAATCTAGTGGCTGATGCCCTGAGTAGAAGAAGGGCTGAAGTATCAGCCGAGAAGGAGGCGGAGGTACTGGAAGGTATGGTCAGGTCATTACATCTGAACACTTTGGTAAGCGAGGACGAACCATTGGGTTTAGAGGCAGTGGACCAGGCCGATCTACTGACCAGGATTAGGCAAGCACAAGGCTTGGATGAGAACCTTCAGAACCTGGCTCTGAATGATAAGTCAGAGTACCAAGTTGCACAGGATGGGACCATTTTGGTCCACGGTAGGATCAGTGTTCCAAACGTAAGGACACTTAAGGAGGAGATTATGGGCCAATCCCATAAATCTAAGTTCTCTGTGCACCCTGGCTTGAACAAGATGTACAAGGATATCAAGAGGTATTACCACTGGGTCCGAATGAAGACGGATGTGGCTGAATGGGTGGCTAAGTGCCCTACCTGTCAATTGGTCAAGGCCGAGCACCAGGTGCCCAGTGGGTTACTTCAGAACTTACCCATTCCAGAATGGAAGTGGGATCATATCACCATGGACTTTGTGTCTGGTTTTCCCACGACCAGGAACAGGAAGGATGCGGTCTGGGTGGTGGTGGATCGCCTAACTAAATCGGCACATTTCATACCAATCAAGAAGACTGATGGTGTGGAACCATTGGTGAGGATTTATATGGATGAAATAGTACGGTTGCATGGAGTACCGGCTAGTATTGTTTCAGACAGAGACCCTCGGTTTGCTTCTTATTTCTGGAAGGCTTTCCAAAAAGCCTTGGGAACAAGAGTGAACATGAGCACATCTTATCATCCGCAAACCGATGGTCAATCTGAGAGGACCATCCAGACGCTAGAGGACATGCTTAGGGCATGTGCCCTGGATTGGGGAGATTCTTGGGAGAAACATCTACCCTTGGTAGAGTTTGCCTACAACAATAGCTACCACACCAGCATAGGGATGTCACCCTATGAGGCTTTGTATGGGCGACCTTGCCGGACACCGTTATGCTGGACCCAAGTGGGGGAGCGCAGCATGATAGGACCTGAGATTGTGGAGGAGACCACGGAGAAGATCAAGTTCATAAGGGATAGGATGAAAGAGGCACAGGACCGCCAAAAATCATATGCAGATAGAAGAAGGAAGCATGTGGAGTTTGGGGTTGGCGATATGGTGTACTTAAAGATGATTACCTTTAAGGGTAGGAAAAGAGTATCTGGCCGGAGGAAGCTGGATCCAAGGTACTTAGGTCCATTCCGGATCATAGAAAGGGTTGGTGCTGTGGCCTACAAACTGAATCTACCATCCGAAATGGATGCGTTCCACAATCTGTTCCATGTCTCTCAGCTGAGGAAATTTCTTTCAGATCAAGACATAGTGATTCCAGAGCTTCCATCTGATTTGGGCACGAACCTCACCTTAGAGATAAGGCCGGTTCGAATTGTAGATAGGATGGAAAAAGCCATGAGGAGAAAGACCATACAGATGGTCAAAGTTGTTTGGGATTGCAATGGACAAGAACAAGTGACATGGGAAACGGAAGCAAGGATGAAAACAGACTTCAAGGAGTGGTATGCTCATTTTGCATTGGGTACAGGTTTAGGGTCAGATTCGAGGACGAATCCATCGCAAGTGGGGGAGACTTGTCATGTCCCTGAATCTGGATAAGGCCTTGGACACAGCCATGGTACGAGGAGACATACCAGTCAGGTCATAAGACCTAAGGACAAGCGTATCATGGCTGGAACGGATGGTTAAGGGCCTTGGTAGGCTGAGACTTAACCAGGATCGAGGGAGGCAAAAGGAGGGAAGGTTGGAAGAGTTCTAAGGCAGCTGGATCGGGTATGGATTTAGTTCAGTCAGCCAGATCAAGCTCGGTGCAGCTCACACTCGACCAGGTCAGCTACAGCAGCTGGACCACTAGTCTAAGACAGCTCCAGTAGCTGGACCACTAGCTCACCTAGCTGGGGCAGCTAGCAACCAGTTCACCTCAGCTGGGTGAAGGGTTTGGGTCCTGGTCATGGGACCCGGGTCAGGGGCGGTTATGGTGCCGACCTGGGAGGTCAAGGGAGGTCCGACCATTTGGGGCCTTGGACGAGTTGGCCGAGCAGTAGGCAGGACCAGGAGCTTGCCATCAAAGAGGATAAGGGTGAGATGGGGCGGTTAGAGGCGGTTGGGGCGAAGGGGTGCAAGTGGTGCAAGTTGCACCCATTCGGCCAACAGGTCATGCCTGTTCGTCCAGGCAGTTGGGGGTCGGTTCTGGCCTATAAATACAGACCCTAGGGGTCCATAATTGACACAATTTTCCTCTAAGTAAAACTCTGCCCAAATCGAGACAGAGAAACACAAAGAGAGAAAGAGAGAGTTCGATCAAGTCTTGGCCGTGTAAGTTGGTGGTGGATTCCGATCAAGAGTTGGCTTGTGTGACGTGGAGATCGACTGAGAATGGGGACAAGAGGCGAGGAGAAGGATGTAGAGAAGGGCTTGAGCACTCCAGAGCGCACGCCCAAGGTGAGTGGGATGGACCGATCCATTCTGCCATGGCCGCGGCTTGATGCTAAATGGCCGTGGGTGGTTTGGCGGTTCCAAACCCATTTCTTCCCATTTACATATTTGATTTCTTCTTCTTCTTGTATACTCTGTAAGTGGATGGTGTGTTCATCCTGGCGTGACTGGACCAAGGCTTTGGCCGGTCCAGGAACATAGTCCTTGGCCTTAGGCCGGACTGGTCTTGGTCGGGTTCTATATGCTCCGGTGGGATTCATTGAATTCCGACCATGGATTCCTCTTA